>OY293310.1:8143863-8743863 GCA_958502075.1 Orchestes rusci
AAGGTAAGTACATAAAACTTTTTCCGACGCATTTTGAAATGTTTTGCAAGAATTAATTGTATGTTCTTGGATGACTCAGGAATTCAGGATCATTATGTGTATCACAAAATTGAAGAAATAATCGAAATATACATTAATATACTGGGGGGTTGCATTCAAAAAAGTGCAACTTTGATGTTCCACGACTCAATGACCTACCCTGCATGTATCGTTGCATTTTCGCTATAACTTATAGGCATGCATAAAAACCTCAAAGCTGTTGTATTAAACTTACTGATTACTGATTACTGAAGTACAGGCGCTACGAGTTTCGGGCTGTTGGCCCCGACACCGCAGCCTCTAGTTGGGCTTATTGTATCTTCTCTGTGCCTGTCTCTCAGTCGAAGAGCTCCATTGCCCGAATAAGGTTTATGACTCGTTCTACTGTTTCCCTGTCCGTCCTTCGAGGAGTGGTTGTGAATTCCCCATTATCTCTTCTCCAGTACGCCAGCGCTTCACATTCGAATACAATGTGGGAGGCTGTTTCCTCCTCCTCGTTGCACAGCCTACATATGGGTTCCTCGTTGAAAAGACCCATGATATGCATGTGTTTCCTTAGAGTGCAGTGTCCAGTTAATATACCTGTTACTTTTCTAAGCTGATTCCTGCTGAGTTGCAGTAGGCTTCCAGAAAATGATGATTCGATCTCGTCTGCCATCATTAATTTACTGTGTTTCAGACCTGGTGATTGGCACCATCTAGCTTTCTGTTGTTTTTTGGACCAACAGTTCAGCCAACCTCTCACAGTGGATTTTGTAATACCAATAGCAGGTTCTGGACCCAGAAGTGGTGTGTTTGCAGCTTTGCGTGCTAGTAGATCCGCCCGCTCGTTCCCAGCTATCCCTGTGTGTCCTGGTATCCATCCAAGAGTAACATCGTTAGATACTCCCAGTGTGGCAAGGTTTTGCTGACAATCCATGACTTGTTTGGATTTGGTTTCCCGACAGGAGATGGTTTTGATTGTGTATTAAACTTTGTTGGTACCTCTTAAATTTCACCCATTCGACCGTTTCCATCCATATCCGCGACCCAAGACATCAAGAAAAAGCTTATTTTTCTAATTTAAAAAATATACGGTTTGATATAAGTATTTATTTCTGATGAGCCCTTTAGGATCGAAGTTCCTATTATACTGAGATTTCAAAAGTAGATACATAATGCATGAAATATAATATATACTATTATTTTCTATACACTGCCTTGAAAAAAACAACCATGCACTATACAACACTTTTAAATGTATCAAAATATTAATTTCTATGTGCATTATCAAAGCTAAGTATTTCCTGAACGGCTGATCAGAATATACAGGGTGTTGGTGTTTAAAAAACATTGGGCAAAAATGAAAGGAGTAGTTCCTGAAAACATTCTTAGAAAAAAAGTTCCAAAAAATATAGGTCCGGAAAAGCATCGTCTTTTTTCTTTCAAAAATTGATGTTATCTTCCCGCCCTCAACTCCACTGGACACAATATTTTTATCTAGTATAGGGTCAAAACTAGCCCCTCTTATAACTTACATAACAACGCTGCCAGATTTTAAACAAGTCGGTCAAAATTCAACTGAATTTAAAAAAAAAAAAAAAAAAAAAAAAACTTTGTCACCCTGTATCATAGAAACGTTGCATTTTAGGACCTATGTTTATTGAGATTTTTTTTCTTGGAATGACCTCTCAGCCATCATATCATTTTTGCCCAATGATTTTTAAACACCCTGTATGTAGGTATTATGAATGATAGTGTATTTCTGAAATCTGGAATATAAGCTCGTAGCGACTCTGTATGAATAATAATTATGTATGCCATAATTGGACAACTCATTATCTATCCACCACATTATAAAAATTATTCGTTGGAAGTTTCAGCTTCTATGTAGTACTAGATTGTTGAATTCTATCAGTAAATCTAGAGTGTCATCAAGCATTTCAAGTTATATTTATATAACAAAATGCTCTTTTACCTGACAATAATAGTCGGCTAGGATTCGACTCTAAATAATAATAATTTTCGTTCAAATATACAATTCCAACTTATCAAAAACTAGTAAATACTAGATTTATTACAAGATATAGGTTAATAATATGCAAAAAAACGCGTTGCATTCAGTTCCAATCACTTCTGATACCTATATTTTGAAACTAGATATTTTATCCTTAATGACACAGGACATCGCTTCAATTACGCGCGTAAAAGCGTTTAAAATTTGAATCACGACAAACGTCGTTAACCTGACGCATGCGTATATAAGATCGGTTCATTCCGGTTTTTATCATCTCCTGTGCATAGAAATAACACTATATTTCTATGCTCCTGTGCATGGGAGCCTTGTTTTTAAAAATCGATGACGGGAGCTACATCCAGCCGCGAGTGTCGTCTTGTGCTCTTGTGCATGTTTTTGTTTATTATTAATTTTTCAACCTGCTGCTGTATCAAATTTAACGAAAAATGCCGAAGACAGAGAAATTAAGAAAGTTCACTCCCAAGTGGATATGTGAACCGTGGTCGAAAGGTAAATGATCAATGTGTAATTATTGTTGTATTCCTAGAATAATGAACGATTTTTATCAAAGGGTGGTTGGTTGATGCGTCTTCCGACAAAAATTCTTTTCAAGATGCCTACTGCAAAGTGTGCAAAGTTTATTTGAGGGACCACAAATCAGATCTTCAGAGGCATTCAAAATCAAGCAGTCATCAACAAAACATGCAATCTCTAAGAAACTTTCAAGACCAAAAACAAAGTAAGTTGACAGACCATCAAATTGTGATAGTTTCCAATGTGGACAAAGAAAGGGATTTGCTTTTGTCATGGCACATTGCGATGCACTCTTCAATTAAAACTATTGGTCATCTTGGACAAGTTATTCGAAGAATATCAAGCGATAAAATAAAACTAAATATTCACAGAACCAAATGCTCTATGCTAATAAAAAAAGTTCTAGGACCTTGCATTTTGGAATCATTATTGGAAGATGTCAGGGATCAACCATTTTCGCTAATTGTTGATGAAAGCACGGATATTACTACTATTAAATATACAGTGAGGACGTAAATAGTCCCCCCCCCCTCTAACTTTTGAACGCATTAATATTTTTGGCTCAAATTTGGAGGTGTTGTTCAGGGTGGGCTTTACTGAGTTTTGACCTCCAAAAAAAAATTTCAACTGTCAAACTGACAGCTGGGCACCATTTTGAAACAAATTATTAAATGGAAAAGGGGGTCATGTGATACCTTATTTGAAAGGTCCTTCCATTCTCTTTTCACCCCCAAAGTTTGAAGTCCTTAGCATTTTTCTTAAGGAAATGGCGCCATATCGAAAATAAATTATTTGGGTCAAAATACTATCTCTTATTCTTAAAAGAACTTTATTAACAATGAAAAAACTAACCTATAACATAAGTGATTGTTTCTACAACCGTATTTAATAAAAAATTTCAAAAAAACCTAATACTCAAGATAATATTAAGAACGAAATCATGCAAAATTATTATTATTATTATTATTATAAATCTAATATGCAGCTAGGTGTTCTGTATCAATCTGTGCTACCATAGTTTCTTAAACAAAATAAAAGATAGTTGTCGGTTAGTGTGTGCTTATCTTCTTTAACAGTTTCTTTAAGCAAAATTCCAAATCCATTTGTTTGTGGACACAATTAGAAGTTTCAATACAACAGCACTAATGAATTTATCCTTAATACAGGGTTATCAAAAAGTTTCAAAGAATGATTTTTTTGTTGAAAAATTTTTATTTTGAAAAAAAAAGACTTCGTGTTTTTCCAAAAGGTTGTAGGAATGCATTTAGAAGTTTAAAATTAGAAGCTACAGTCAACGTGTAGATATTTTATCAAAGATTAGAAAAAATAAAAAGATCCAAGATTAATTTCAAATCTCGAATTTCACTTAGAACCGTTATTTTAAATGACATTCTGCTCAATAATTAAAAATAAAGGTGCTTTACTTAATCAAAATTTTCTCTTCGTGAATCGTTTTTTTAAAGCATTTTTTTTTATCAAGAATGAGTTTTTCTCGAAAAATGATTTTTTTTTATCGATTTGTGCTCTTGTAAGCCCTATCCGTGAACAGTCTGTATGCATACAATGTTTTTTCTTATCCATTCAAACATCTTACCATGAAGACGCCCTCCGGAATTAATATAATATACTAATTATATACAGTGTGTCTGCTTAAGTTGGCCACATATGGGAAACTTTTTTATTATTAATTTTAGGAAAAAAAGTTATTCTTTATAAAAAGTTCAGCATGTTCCAAAACCTAAAATGCAACCATCAGATATTACATTTTTTCAGTCGTATACGAGGTTTGTCAAAAAATATGAATTTCACTCAAGAGTCAAATTTGACAATATCGAAAATTTTTATAAAGAAAAATAAACACTACCATTAAAATGATTGTTTTTTTCTTTTTTAAATTTATTAAATTTTATAAATAAATTAATATTAAACAATAATCTCTTATTTTAATTATTGGACATTTAAATCAATGCATTAATTCAAATGAAAAAATGTGATATCTGATGGTTGCATTTTAGGTTTTGGAACATGCAGAACTTTTTATAAAGAATAACTTTTTTTCCTAAAATTAATAATAAAAAAGCTTCCCATATGTGGCCAACTTAAGCAGACACACTGTATATATAATGGTATATATATATATTTCAGCTCTGTGCCGTCGGCTTGACCCTTATGAGATAACCCCCCATCCCCACTTCACGCAAGCACCCTTTCCACATCACTGCGCTACCATCCTTCTCTCCTTGTCCATCCACGTGACCACACCTCCACGCCTTTCCTCTTCCCGCGGCCGGCCACCTGTCACTCAGTACGCTTTGTTTTCGCTTCGCGTGAGCACCGTATTTATAAGAGCAGTGTGTGTACATTTTCCGTTTGTGCCTTGTAGTTATCCGTACTAGATAAGGTAAGACTATTACTTGTTATTTCAGTTTGATCGTCTCTCCAATATTATTTATCCAAGCAATGCGGCCGACGCACGTCTTGAATAATTCTAAATAAAAAGGGAACTGTGCGGCCTACGACCCGCAGCCTGATCAAAGGAGCCGTGCGGCTCGACTGAGAGAGCCTTGCTGCTCGACTGATGGAGCAGTGCGGTTCGATTTGAGGAGCATTGCGGCTCGATTGAGCCGTGCGGCTCGAGTAGTGGGGCCGTGCGAATTGTGCGGCTGGTCTGGTCGAGCCGGGCGGCTCGATTTGAAGAGACGTGCGTCTCGATTGTTTGAGCTTTGGGCTTCATCTAATTTTCTGATTTTGTTGCAGATGGCTCAAATGAAATCCTTTTCTGAAATTCTCCAATTCGAGGATGACAATTTGGAGGATAATATCATCTTGAACAGGCTGAAAGTCTTAGCCTCGAATCACTTGCCTGATGGTTGGAAAAATTGGAAGATCATTCCCTTCACGAGAGATGAATTATTAGGACCGGAACTGGACCCCGGGATCTTGAATAAATCACGCTTCGCCCTTCCAACAGTGGGCATTGCACAGGCATTTTATCCAAATTCTACGAGTCTGCCTCAGAAAGTCTACAGAGATATGAAGATTAAGATGTTGAAGTGGACCTTTTGCATTGGCCTCATCTATGGA
This sequence comes from Orchestes rusci, assembly GCA_958502075.1. Lineage (NCBI taxonomy): Eukaryota > Metazoa > Arthropoda > Insecta > Coleoptera > Curculionidae > Orchestes > Orchestes rusci. Next base: position 8,149,517 of record OY293310.1, read on the forward strand.
CCACCAGCCCTTGCTTCTCGTATAAGAGGTTCTGCTGTTCAGAATGAAATTTTTGTCGCTTCTTTGAAGGACTTAAAGCCTCTTTTGATTTCAAGAAAAGAGGCTGCCCATGAGCTGTCTGGTGACCAGTCAGAAGTTGAAAGTTTACCTTCCTCTCGAAAATCTGCGAAGGAGGATCGGCTTGATAGGCTTGAAAGAAGTCATTTAGAAATGAAGCAGCTATTTGAAGATTTCGTGAAACGTTTCGACAATAATAATACTTTAGATCCTGTCTCTGACGGGAATGACATGTCTGATTTCGAAGAAGACCAAGAGTCTTTACCTGAGATTGAATATGAGGAGAGCTCCAGTTCATGGGCTGCTCCTAGCCTTTCTGGTCATGCGCAGTCTACTTGGGATTTTTCTCCTAAGACAAAGGAGCAGGAGCCGTCTGTTGCTCCCCCTAAAGATCATATTGCCACACAAGGTGTTGAATGTCAGAGATTTGGCAAGCAGACCTTTAACAAAATTCGATACACTGATGTTCAGAAAAGGTTGCAGGCCGCACCTGTTTTTAGTGCATTGCGAGTAAATGCCCAGTTGCCGCCGCCCTACAATTTCATCAGATGTACAAGAACTCTTTATGAAGCCAGACTCTAGTTTTAGATCAATCTCAGATGACCTACTGCAATATACTTGTGGTCGCAGAGCTGAAGCTATAGAGCAGCGAAGGAAATGTTTCAAGCCTCGTTCGGACCATGTGACATCACTACTGGATGCGATTCCTCCGTCTTCAACCCATCTTTATGAGGAGAGCTTATTTAATGAGCTTTACCGCCAGCATGGCAGCTTATTTCGAAGCTTCAATGATCAACGCTACAACCGTCAGTCAAATTTTCATATCCAGTCTCAAACCAAAACCAACCTCAAGAGCAATCCATTTCGTGGAAAAGTCACCTCTAAATCGTCATTTCCCGGAAGAACAGGAGGAAATCCACCCAAATCTAGTCGGAAGCATCCATACTCTTATGAAGGGGGTAGTTCCAGAAAGGACATTCCCAGCACCCATCGATCAAGCCGGAGATAACTATTTCGGTTCAGGGGGGGTCGATTGGTCCCGTTTCTTCAGGCCTGGATTCGAGCGGGTGCACCAAAAAGCATCTTGAAAACTATAGGAGGATACACCATTCCTTTCGTCGAGAAGCCCCCTTTGACATCTCTTCTCTCCGTAGATCTTCCTCGCTATTCATTCCCAGGAATGGATCTCGAGATGCAAAAAATGATACATCAAGGAATCCTGGAAAGGTCAGATCACCCTACGGGTTTTCTCTCCCGGATATTTATAGTTCCCAAAGACAACGGCGAGAACCGGCCTATTTTCAATCTGAAAAACCTAAATCAGTTTCTCAATCCAAAGAAGTTTCGTCTTTTTCACCACTTCAAGATTCCCACTTTTCTTCAGCAGAACGACGTTATGTGCAGAATAGACTTATCACAAGCTTATTTCCACGTCCCAGTGAAAAGATCTCATCGCCGCCTTCTATCATGCGTATACAGAAAAAAGGTTTACCAAATGACTTGCCTTCCCTTCGGGCTTTCGACTGCTCCGATAGCCTTCGCAAGAGTAACAAATTGGCTTGCATGCTGTCTTCGGGACCGAGGAATATGAGTCGTCGGGTATTTGGACGACTTCCTTACAGCGGACCAGTGTTCAAATCGCCTTCAAGAAAACGTAAATCTGACACTAAGCTTCTTAAAGGAATTGGGCTGGTTGGTGAACTACCAGAAATCTGTTCTAACTCCGACGACCGAGTTGGACTTCCTGGGTTTTCGCTGGAACACGGCACAGAACCAAATATCTCTTCCCATGAAAAAGATACATTCTTTGAAGCAAGATCTGATGAAATTGATTCTCAGAAAACGGTGGAGTTGGGAAACAGCAAAATCTATCCTGGGAAAACTGAGTTTTGCTTCTTTTGCTATTCCGTTGGGAAGACTTCATGCCAGACCCATACAATTCCACAGTCGTCAGCTGCCATAAACTCGGCCGAGGGACAGTTCCCAGTACCTCGAGTAGTCTTGAAGGAAGTCAATTGGTGGTTGGTTCATCTAAGAATGTCATCTCCTCTGTGTCAGGAAAGGCCAGGCATATTTCTAACAGCCGATGCATCAGATCTAGGATGGGGATCCCAAATAGGAAGCCATCTTTTTCAAGGAACTTGGAGTCAAGAGCAGTCGAGATGGCATGTAGATCGAAGGGAACTTTGCGCCATCTATGCGACAGTTCGGAGATCATTGAAATTGCTCAAGGGGAAAACGATTTTGATTCAGTCGGACAATCAGACCGTAGTTTCTTACCTTCGAAACCAAGGGGGATCGAGATCTCCAGTGCTATGCAGGTTGGCTTCCAAACTTCTAGAGCTAGCAGCCAGTGTTGGATCAACGATAATATGCCATAATATGCTTGTCGAGAAAGAAGAAGTTAGCAGACTGGCACCTTTCTTGGGACATGACTCGGAAAATATTCAAAAAGTGGGGCACACCTCAAGTCGATCTTTTTGCGTCAAAAATATCGAAAGTAGTTCCGACGTATGTATCAAGGGACATGAAGGACACTCAAGCACTGTTTGTGGACGCCTTCAGCAGATTGTGGGACTTCGATCTGGCTTGGATCTTTCCTCCTCCATGTCTGATTCCCAGGGTTCTAAGCCACCTCAACTCGGCGAAGGGACTATTCATACTAATCGTCCCGAGATGGCAGAAAGTCTTTTGGAGGGCGGATCTGAAGCGCAGAGCAGTAACCAATCCATTTCGACTGCAAAATCTCCGGCGACATCTGCTAGATGCACGTTCCCAGAAACCATTACCACAGGCTCACCTTCTAGCTTTGGAGGCTTGGAAAGTACGGGGTGGTCCAGTTTAACGGCGGGATGGTCTCAGGAGGATATTACCCTCCTAGAAAATTCATGGAGAAAGTCTTCCCTAAAAACTTATGCTGCTCCTTGGAGAGATTGGTGTAGATGTTGCCACTGTCGGAATATTTTGCCAAACAATCCTAGATGCACAGAAATTGCTCAATACTTGGCATACCTTCACAGGGTCAGAAAACTGGCTCCGAGCACGATCAAAGTTCACAAATCCGTTATTGTCAATCTCTCAAATCCCCTCAAGCATGAAGAGTTGTCTACAAATCCTTTAGTGAGACATATGGTGAGGGCAATTGATAAAGCTAAACCTAAGTCCAACAAAAAGCATATTTGGGATGTTAGCAAGCTTATCGCGTGGATGCGTTCAAACGAGGTAAATAGATCCAGTATCTTCGAAGTGTCCCGTAGATTGGCTCTAATTTTATTACTAGCCTCGGGACGTAGAATCCACGATCTTACGTTGATGCAGATTGACGAGGGCAGTATCATCTGGGAAGATGATTCGATCTGTTTCTGGCCAATTTTTGGCTCCAAAACGGATAAATCTTCTCATAGACAATCAGGTTGGAAACTATTTCACTGCAGTGAAGAATCTCTAGATCCTCTTTGTTGGACGAAGTGTTTAATTGATTTGTCAGCAGAAAGAAGAAAGCTCCTTAAAGATCAATCACCTCTTTTTATTACCTCCAGAGGTAAAGTAGGCCGAGCCTCAAGGTCGGTTATAGCTGGATGGGTTAAAACCGCTTTTACAGCAGTTGGCATTAACTACTCTCCAGGGAGCATCAGAAGTGCAGTGGCTTCAGCTCGATGGGAAAACGAGGTTCCGTTGGATATAATTTTGAAAAATGGGAACTGGAAGGGCCAGGAGAACTTCTTCAAATATTATTACAAAGAAATCATTAGACCTACCGGCCCTGATAATGTTTGTGCGAATAATCTTTCTTTTGAGGCCATTTGAATGGTTGGCTATATACTTTTTGTCTCACACATTGAAGTTCAGTTTTGTTACTTTAAAACTTTAGAGTTGTTATACGTTGCTTTATTGAATATATTTTGTTTGCTGCTATATGCTTACTGTTTTCATTTTCACAGTACGCTTTTCTATACATTATATAGTCGTCAGAATCCAAACACTCCTCATAAGGGTCAAGCCGACGGCACAGAGCTGAAATAAGAAACGTTTTTCCCACGAAGGGTAAAAAACGATATATTTCAGATCTTGCCTAGGCTTGACCCCAATTTACGTTCTTGACGACTTCGCTCAGTTCTACAAACGTACTGAGTGACAGGTGGCCGGCCGCGGGAAGAGGAAAGGCGTGGAGGTGTGGTCACGTGGATGGACAAGGAGAGAAGGATGGTAGCGGAGTGATGTGGAAAGGGTGCTTGCGTGAAGTCGGGATGGGGGGTTATGTCATAAGGGTCAAGCCTAGGCAAGATCTGAAATATATCGTTTTTTACCCTTCGTGGGAAAAACGTTTCTTATTATTAATATATAATTTTTGATGTTTGAAATGACTGGATGTCTCATTGAAAAAGATGTAAGTCTGAGTCATATTTTAGAATTGGTTTCCAGAAGAAAAATATAGAGAGCCACTGAAAGTATTTTTTTCTCTATCTTACTTGACGGCCTGGATATATAGGTACTACAAGAGTCTTGAAAAAAAATAGTTTAGTTACTTTCAAAAATCTATTGGCAAATTTGTTGCATCTTCTCTAGTTCTAGTTATAACAATGACCGGGTAAAATATGGAAAAAAATCATTTTAAATTCAAAACGCTCGAACACGTTAATTTTTATTTGTGGATGCTGTGTTTTTAATGACAAATTTATGTATACAGGGGGAACCAAAAATAAATTACGACTATATGAACTTCTTTGTTTCAAATGGATTTTTTTTTCATTTTATTTTTGAATTTTGCATGAAATTCTGAGCATATAGGGTGGGCCATTAAAAAAGTAACAAGGCCTATATGTCATAATATATAGATCGCTTAGCAAAAAATCGGTCGGATCCGTCGATTTTAATTTTCAGGAGGAAAAATTTAGAGCTTATAGTAAAAAGGTGTTTGTTTTTAATCCTATTAAAAATACATTTTTTGTCTCTCTCTAACACATGAGTTCTTATGGAAAAATCCAATAATATAATTTTTTTAATCAAATGCGTTACATCGTTGGTTTAGGAACATAAGAGGCTCTTAAGATCCGTAATAAAAAATCCAGGGCCGTATTTAAAAAAAACAAACTTGATGATGGCTGCTCATAGACGAAACGTCGGTTCTTTAATTCAATAACGCTATCTTCCAAAGGGCAAACAGTGGCAATGAAAAAGTATACCATTTATTTTTAAATATCTCTTCAAATGTGGTCAGAAAAAAATGAAAACGATTTTGAAAAATGTCGTTTTTTTTTTTTTGGATTATTTCGGACGTAGTCGGGATTTCTTGGCTTTCAAAACGCTATTTTCTTGAGCATCAAAATACGTAACTTTGCCCCCATTTAAACGAATTATATTATGGTTTACGAGATCCCCATACTTGACCTCGAATTTGTAGCACCCTGTATATGAATTTTCCATCAAAATACGCTCATCCAAAAATAAAAATAGACGTATCCGAGCGTTTTTCAAAAAATCAAAGCCCTAAATTTAAGATAAATTTGTTCCTTATATTAGCCGGTCACTCTATAAAAAAGTAGCAGAATAACGTGAACTATAATGTTGGGTTGTTAATTTGGATAACCAGATTTAACATACGAATTTTCTGGATTGTCTGCTATTTTGATTAACTTTTTTCAGAGAACGAGATAACAGTAGAGAATTTATAGGTAATAAATCAAGACCAAATCAAGGAACTGGTTCCAAAGATTGGAATGAGGATTATGTTTATAGAAAAACTTGAAAAATGGAAGAGTCAAAAACAATTATTAGACTATGACATCAGTGATCTTCAAGTGGTATGTACGCGCGATATAAAAAAAAAATGTTTACCGCCTAAATATGATATTTTCCCACGAAAATGGATTTGTATCATAAAAATGCATACACTGTTTGTATCAAGATCTCCTATCTCAAGTAACAAGTTTCCAAATTTGAGAATTCATCGTCTCTGTTTTAAATGCTAGTTGTTTAAACAACTTTGGGAATCGGGATCTAATTTTCACAATTTTTTTTTCTTCTATGAATCAGTATGTTCTTGTAGGTAATCGCTAATAAAGAATCCGAGACCAGTTCCATCTCTTCAAACATAACTATGATCGACTCCACGGGTGAAGGTGAAGATGATAATTTGGTAGTTGTCCCGTTACGAAACAGGGATATTGCATTTTTTGGTATTGAAGATCTTCTTGGCCAAAATAATAAAATGCCCGAATTTGATCTACGAACGCTATTGTTAGTTTCGCCTTATGGGTCACTGATTTTAAACCATTATGGAAAACACGAGATCCTCAATGAGTATCTGAGAAATAAGCTAGTAGACATAATAATAAAAATATATATATTCCTACATCATGTCCATAGTAAGTGTTTAACTTTTTTATTCCGGGCAAGAACTCGGTTAGTGCATGCATAGATCATGAATGAAATTGAACTAGAAACTATTCACAGTTGATTTAAATTTTCTTCACATTCAACACAAATTAGCTTCTTTGAAATACATTACGAAGTGATATTGAGGTCTTGAGAAATGACTTATAATGATGAATATGCATTTGTTTTTTTAGTAATTTGACACATCAACAATATAATATCTTGACAGCCAAGATTATCCAGTGCTTCCCAAATGAATGTACCTCAAGGTATAACATGTCTAAAAGAAATAAAATGGGACTTGCGGTCCAAGCAAGAGGCAAGCTAGTGGACAAAGTCAAAAATTTGAGATACATTAGTCCAGATAAGATATATCAGAGAAAACGGAAATGCTCTTCAGCGCTTGAAGACTCAAAAAAGTCAAGAGTTAAAACAGATGGTAGGTATAGAATGTTTTGACAATATGACAGTCCGTTTTAGAACAATAACTTCTGTCCTCTGTTACCCATCAAAAATGTATTTGTTATAGATGAGATTGATGCTATCACTTGGTTGAAATTCAATAGAGAGCCATGGGAACAAGTGGTAGAACGTTGGAAGAAAACTTTCAATCTACGCAGGAGCTCTGAGTGTGTCACTGCAACGCAATTTATCGCAGAGTGGCCAGTTGTTTGTGACCCAAGGGCGGAATCCCTAGTAAGTCACTTATTAAATATATTTTTAGGCCTAATCCGGGAATCTCTTTTATGATATAGACGGTTTTATTTTTATTCATGTATGTACTCGAACTTTGAAGGTTCACTTTTCAAGTGAGTTTGTCTAAAAAGTATCTTGAAGATAGGTTCGGAAATGTCTTGTTGTCAAGATTCGGCGTGTTACCCATTTTTAAAAAATTGTTCAGTCGAAAATATTTTGGATATTGGCGAAATTGGTCAGAATTATTTATGATAATAGATTCTCTTGCCTAATAGGATTCAAAGGATACGAAGTCGTAGTGCGGAAATTTAACAAATTTTTATTTGATTTGATTTAATTTCGCGTTATATAAGACGAAATTAAAACAAATGCATTCAATTTCGCGTTATGCAACACGAAATTAAAACAAATCTAATTAATTTCGCGGTATGTAACACGGAATTAAAACTAAGCCATTTAATTTCGCGTTATGTATCACGAAATTAATCAGATTTGTTTTGATTCCGTGTTACATAACGCGAAATTAAATCAAATCAAATAAAAATTTGTTAAATTCCTCTACGTCTTCATATGTAGAGGAATAATTCTTAACCAACATCTTTTTGAAAAAAAAACCAACAACTATCTAAGACTGTTACATTTTTTTGAATTGGGCCGCTAAAAATGCAACTTTTTTGTATAATAATTGGTTTTCGTATAATCGCTTCTTTGGATAAGTCGTTAAAACAATCTGTGAGACGGAATTTGATTGAAAAATTTTAAAAATGGCGAAACTATCATACTCACCTGTTACGTAGGTTGAATTATTGTCATTAATTATGACTATTTTTCAGATTGAACATGACTTCTCTCTGCTCTACCCAGAGAAGGACTTACTATTATTGAGAGAGTGGGAAAACTTCTTCAGCAAAATAGCAATATTGAAAAAAATGGAGTTAAAGGACACCAAGGATCCTACCTTAGCTGAATTGCTCAGCCACCTGGAAAATGAGAATTTACCAGAAGGTGCGGATCATACTCAGTAGACAGGGTTAATGTCTTACACATTTATTGGTTCACTTGAAAGTGTCAACAGTTTTTAGCCAAGTTTTCTTACTTTCTGATTACTGACATGTCTACGAGTCTACCAATTATTAAATGATCGATAGATTTTAGAATTTAAAATACATTTTCAGTTTTTGCTAATTTTGAACTTCTATAAAATATGAAATAAAAATATTGTTTAATGTCTTATATTTGAAAGTTGTAAGAATAACTCAGATTAGGCGTCAACGAGACATCCTGTATTTCATATCTTGTAAGGTTACCCAACTAATGAGATATTTATTTTTAGATTCTAGAATAGCGATACAACTTTTGCTACTGCCTAGATTACTTCCACCAAAAGGAAGGGTGAAATCTTCCAAAGGGCACTGGAAATCTTCGATTGTTGAATCGGTAGAAGCCCTTATAGTTCACTGTCAGGTAAATTGGAAAGAAAAATAGAAACTAGAGTATTTTCACGATTATTTCATATTGTGTGTCTCAGGAAAGTGTTCAGACCTAAAAAAAATACTTAGTATTTTGCATTACTGGATCGAGCCCGCTAAAAACACCAATTATACTAACCAATTGATTTGATTCTGTATTAAAAATATAGTTTTTAGAATTGAGTTATGAATATCACTTATATCTCTTAAACCAACCAGGATTTTCAATTTTCTTTTTTGAAACCTATGATTTTTCAATAGGTATATTTTATTATGTCAACAAACAGGACTCAATTCCGAATGATTTTTTTTACAATTTAGTTAATTTATCCTGCGACACACGAAAATTTTCTAGGAAAATACCTGAGGCAGATTTCCGTAACATATAGTATTCTACAATTTGTTTCTATTCTGTCTTAGAATCCGGGCGATATCGACCTGAAAATGCAAAATGTCATAGAAAAGGCCTCAAAAAAAAAGGTCTTTGTTGAGGTCCAGCCGTTCATTTTAGTGCAAGGAGAACTGACCAACATTCAAAATGTTTATATTATTATAGACAAGGTGAAATTCAAATGCGCTAGTACCTTGAAAAGTCTTGATCTTCTCTTCAAAATATTTTTTGTCCTGAACCTCAGATACCCCGCACAAATGGAGCATTTATGGTTGCTAATACAAAAAGGAATTTTTAAAATAAGTCACGAAAGTGATCACCATTCCTTATATTGAAGACGTATTGAGAATTTTTCTAAAGTGAATGTCTAAATATGGTTCATGAGTGAATGGTGTAAATCTTTGCGACTAGGCATTTCACACTGGTTTTTTTAATAGTCCCTATATAGTCTTTTTCTCTGACAAAAATGCGGTGCTCATATTGCGGAAAAATAAATAGTTGCGTGAATAAATTCATTCTACATCTTCAGTATGCCCATAAAATAGATAACTTCGAGTGTCCATTCAATTGTTGCAGTAGATCTTTTCATAGGAGAGACAACTTCAAAAGGCACTTATTGTTAGATCACAAGGCCCAAGTTGATAGCAATAACATCGACTCTAACCCATGCATTGACTCGCTTGAGATTCACGCCGAGGTTAGTCATCCTAATTCTCTGTTGACAAACAGAACTGAAAAAATCAATAGCAATTCCGATAAACCAAGTGTATTTTCTTTCAATGAAAAATTTAATGAATTCCAAACAGTACTTCAGAGCTCAGTTTTAGAACTGGTTTCAAAATTGTACACGGAAAATTCCGTACCTCGAAATTTTATACAGCAAATCATAGAGTACTTTAAATCTTTTCTTCACTCTGGATTCATAAGGATTATGAATGAGACCCTTTCTCTTGTTATAATTGATGACCATGAAATGAACATTAAAAAAAATGAAACTCCTTCAAATATGTGTGACGGATTGATAGACTCACTTAATTTTGTCGACACAGAATATAAGAGATTGAAATTTTTTGAAAAATCTGAAATGTATGTGTCTCCTATACCTCGCATTATAGGGTTTTCCCAAGACGTTTCTAAAAAGAACAATGAAAGCTCTCTTATTCTTAAAGAAAGAACCTGTATTAATATTGATATCTCTAAGACACTTAAAATATTTCTAGAAATGCCTGGAGTACTTGATAAAATACAGAGCTACCACAACCTTACTTACGTGAAAAAATCTTTTATTTGTAACTCAACCGATAACATAGTTCTAAAGAAGTATTTGGAAAGAGTCTCTTTCAAAAAACACAGATAAATTTTGCCTTCCTGTAACGATATATTTTGACGATTGTGAGGTGAGTAATCCTCTAGGCTCACATGCAGGGATATATAAACTTGGAGCGGTGTATTTCACAATATCGTCAATACCCCCAGAATATGCTAGCCGGCTGGAGAATATCTTCGTTGCTTTATTGTTTCACAGCATAGAACGGAATGAATTTGGAAATCGGATGGTTTTAAATGAATTGTTGGAGGCGCTGAAAAGTTTAGAAACAGAAGGCTTAACTATCAGAACAGCACACAATTGCTCGATAAAAGTATATTTCAATGTCATCATAGTAACAGGAGATAATCTGGGAATACACACAATTTTTGGATATGGGCAGAGCTTTTCTTCAGGTTCCTGCTGCAGATTTTGTTTAAGTTCCAAAAAAGCACAGGAATCACAGACCAAATTGAATGAAAATGAAGAACGATCGGATAATGCATACCTGGAACATTTAGCTCAAAAAGTGTACAACGTCAAGGAATATTGCTTGTGGAATGACTTGAAAAGTTTCCATGTTAATAAAAATCACTGTGTAGACTTGATGCACGATTTATATGAGGGTGTCTATAGGTACGATATGGCCCTCATAATAAAGAGTCTCCTTGAAGAAAAAATATTTTCATTTAATCTGTTAAATTCAAGAGTACGTTATTTCGAATACGAAAAACATGAAAAAAATAAGCCACCTGCGTTAAAAAAAGACCACATACAAAACGAGGCAATTACCATGTCTTCTTCAGAAATGTTATGCTTGGTAAGAAACTTTAGATATCTTATAGGAGATCTGGTCCCACAAAATAACGAGGTTTGGAAATTTTATTTATCTCTTTTGAAAATCACAGAAATTTTAACTGCTACTGAAATTGGTTCATCGCAAATTCACGAGCTAGAAGAGTCGATAGAAAGTCATCTAGCTACATATCTCGCTTTATTTCCTGGAAAGACATTAAAACCTAAACATCATCTCCTCTTGCATTATCCGAACACAATCCGAAAAATGGGTCCTGTTTCAAAAACGCATTGCCTTCGCTTTGAGGCTAAGCACAAACAGCTGAAAAAAATTGCCAGTAATGTTGAAACCAGAAAAAATATTCCCTTAACTCTAGCTAAAAGAGTTCAAATACAATTTGCTTGCAGAGGCCTGTCCAAATTGGGGTTAAAGGATCACATACAGTATGGTAAACAAATAATGACTGATTCAAATATCACCCATTACGAATTTATTCAGGAATTTGATAAATCACTATTTTTGAAGAACCACTTTGAGGTAAAATGGTTTGAAAAAAAACGGCATCACAGAAATGCAAGTTCTATGTGTAAATAGAGACACAGTACCGCATTTTGGAATAATTAGTAATATATTTTTAGAACATCAGAATCCCAGTAATTGTCAAATTATATGCCAATTAATGGAGACAGGAAATCCCAATTCACATTTTCGTTCTTTCGAGGTAAAAACGTCTAAAATGTACACTTGCCTAAACCTGAACAACATTTCTTGTCATTTTCCTACTAAAATATATCATACTCAAAACTTAAATCTGGTTCCGTTTTAACATTCCAAGCAATTTGCCATTAATAATTGTTCGCATATTTTATACCAGTAAGCTCATGAGACCATATTTATTGTGAAGCATTCATTTGTTTAGATATAGGTATTGAAAATGCTTGTTCCCAATGTTCGAAGGTTATTCCCTTAGGATCAAGACTGTTCAAGACAGTATTACATTTTGTTTTAATTTTAAGAGAGTTGTTCGTTTATGTTATTATAACGAATGTTGGGGAAAGCCATATTTTTTGTGATATGACTGATTATTTGTTTGTACACATGGTGTTCGGAAAATACGTGTACAACGTTTACTGACAGAATTCTGCTGTCAAAATAGGTCGATTTAAGCCAACTTACCTATATCCGAAATTGCTTCGTTAATTCCACAGATGGCGTCAAAGATTAAAAAAAAGGTTTTTCCTATAAATTTTTTAAAAACGTGCAAATCGATTTTGAAAATTTTTGGTACCTAGTCTTGGACCACTTTTGTTGGTATAGCGACCGGCTTTAATTAACCGGAAATGTTATAAAAATGACGTCAAAAGTAGTTATTTGTTTGGATTTTTTTGGCAGTGACTTTTATAAATCAGATGCTATTATCTAATACTTCAATGAATTGGGAAGCTTTTCTCTCTCTTGAAAACTTTTGCTAGGGTAAGTGGTTGTGCCAGAAAAAAAATCTTATCAATCAGTAACACAGATATTTTATTGATTTATTTTTTATCATTGAATTATTTTTTTCTATCATAACCACTTATACCAGCAAATTTTTTCGAGAGAGGAAAAAACTTTCCTGCACACTGCGTTATTAGATGAAAACATCTGAATTATCAGAAAGTCAATTCCATAAGAAGTTAATAACGTCATATGCAGTTATAACTTTTGATTTTTTATGGAATTGACTTTCTGATAATTCGGAGGTTTTTGCTAATAACGCAGTGTATAGGACTCTCTGGAAAATTCCGCTGGGATAAGTGGTTATATTTGCACGTTTTTGAAAAATGTAGGAAAAAACAAACTTTTCTGAATCTATGACGCCCTCTGTAGACTTAACGAAGCAATTTTGAATATAGGTAAGTTGGCCTATCGACCTATTTTGACGGCAGGATTTTGCCATCAAACGTTGTACATGTATTTTCCGGACACCCTGTATATTTATTGAAAAGATGAGTTGAAGTTCCTTTTTATTTAGTAAGTGAAAAAAAATGTTCCTATTTTGTATGTTAATAATATGACAAGAAGAATATAAAAATTTATTTTAAATTACTTATTGTTTAATTTCATTGACCACCCTGCATAATACCAAAATCCTCTTTTTGGAACCAAAAAAACCAAGCATATTCTAAAATTCAATAGTATACACGTTTAATATCAAATATTCGAGTTATTCAAATCAAGTGAATGATCTATTTTGTTCAAGATTCAATTATTCTTATGTTCAGTTGATTTTATTCTTCGTTTAAACACATCTACATACTGCTACAAATATATTGTAGATTATCCGCAAGTATAAATATAATTATATCAAGAATAGAACTCACTTGTTATAAGCTAACTCCTTCAAATCTGTAAGTATAAATCTAATTCAATAGAATACAAGCTATAATTGCAGTAAGAATAACAAAATCTTGATAGTAGATTCGCATTTTCACTTGTTTCAAGTAAAATCTTATTCTCAACTTCAAGAATACGCTAATCTTGAACCAAGCAAAAGCTACATTTGACCTACAAGTATATGATAATACTTGAGGCAACTATATAATAGACTTGTGGAATACTAAAACCAAGCACTTCTTGAACGAACGCTATTATTCTTAGCCCTAGTGGAGATTTTTTTCCGATATCTACTTAGACACAAATAATTTATTTTCGACATGGCGCCATTTCCTTATGAAAAATAATAAGGTCTTCAAACTTTGGGGTTGAAAAGAGGATGGAAGGACCTTTCAAATAAAGTATCACATGACCCCCTTTTCCATTTAATTTTTTGTTTCAAAATGGTGCCCAGCTGTCAGTTTGACAGATGAAAATTTTTTTTGGAGGTCAAAACTTCGTAAAGCCTACCCTGAAACACACTTCCAAATTTGAGCCAAAAATATTAATGCGTTCAAAAGTTAGAGGGGGGGGGACTATTTACGTCCTCACTGTATGTGTGTCTGTATACGATACTTTAGTAATAGGCTTCAGGAAGTTGTTGTATCTTTTCTAGGTTTGATTGAGGTGGAAAGGGCTACCGCAGATGATTTGTTCAAAGGTTTACAATTGTTTTTGAAAAAAAGTAATCTAGAAATTAAAAATATGATAGGACTAGGAACAGATGGGGCCAATAACTTATGTGGTTTGAAAAATTCTCTGTTTACAAAATTGAGGGAACAAAATGTAAACATTCAGTTAGTTAGGTGCATATGTCACTCCATTGACAATGCTTCATCTGAGGCTTCTGAGTTCCTACCTACTAACTTGGACTTTCTTTGTAAAGTAAATGCTTGGTTCAGCCATAGTGCTCTTAGACAAATTCAATATAAACGTTTATTTGATATTCTGAATGGTCCCAATAAGCAATATAGAAAATTTATCCAGGTGTGTCCAACGCGTTGGTTGTCTAGATATAAGGCAGTGAACACAATCCTTGAACATTACGAAGAATTAAAAACTCATTTCAATTTTGTAGTGCAGAAAGAAAAATGTTATACATCCAGATCGATAAATGATATGCTCAATGATAAAGCAACGTACCTATACTTTCTTGTAATAAGGCCAATTTTATTTTAAATCAATAATTTGAACATGACTTTTCAGGCAAATAATGTAGAGATTGGTACAGCTTTTTCTGATATTCATCAGGTTATTATGTTTCTTGCTAAAAAAGTTCTCAAGCCCGAATTTCTTGTAAATTTAAGAACTATAGAACAAAATATGGACAACGATTTAGCATTTTTAAATGATGATTCAGTTGATTTTGGAATTGAGTATCACAGAAAATGCTTGAATCTTGATTCATCTGTTACAAAATGTGTAGAATCGAGATGTTCTAAATATATGCGAGAATTACTTATAGAACTTCTAAAAAGGCTACCGTCATCACTTGAATTTTTTGAAAAACTGAAGTACTTGAATCCAGAAATGTGTCTTACACAGACCAGAAAAAGATGTTTTTCTGATTTGCCTCTGATAAACGTTTTTACAAAAGAGAGTGACTTATTTAAATTGGAAAGTCAATTTAATAAATTGAATGAAATTGACTGGACATTTCATGTGAATGGATCAACCGATGATCTGAAAAACACTTACAAATTTTGGCCCATAGTATTAAATTATAAAAATGCTGCAGGAAATTGCATATTTGAGGAGCTGGCTAGATTTGCACTCACAGTTTTATCCCTTCCAATGTCAAATGCTGCTGCAGAAAGAATATTCAGCCTTATGAGTTTAACAAAAACAAAAATTAGGAATAGGATGGGCTTAGAAATGCTTAATGCAATATTGCTCATGAAATCACATTCCATTGTGAATAATGTTTGCTGTGATAGTTTTCAAATAACCAAAAAAATGCTAGAAAAGTTTAATTCTGACATTTACCAAAAAGATAGGGCAGATAGTTGTGTTGAGGAAGAGCAGACATGTTTGGATGTAATTGAGGAAATGCGAGATGATGATAATATTCCCTGCATGAGTATTCTTAATTTCGATGATTTGTGATCTCAGAAACGATATTTATGTTTAATATTAATTATTGTAAGAATAGCAATAGTCATCTTATGAGAAGAAGGAATATAAATCAACTTATGAGTTTCAGGAACTAATTATAAGATATTCAGAATGTGTTATTTATTTTTTGTATTGTTTAAAATGAATGTTTACCGTTCAGTGCTGTGTATTATGTTTCATCCATATAATCTAATCACCCAAATAAACAATTCGAAAAAAAAAATACGATTGTTATCAAATAAACTTTAATGCAATTTTATAGTTGCTCATTAGAATAGTAGAAATAGTTAAAAATACGATATCATTCTAAAGAAAACGTTTTGTTCAATAAAACTAAATATATAGTAGCTGAAAATGTATGATAGTTGACTTAAAAATAATCATAAAAACGAATACAAATTTCATTATTTATAATACGGGGGCATCTTGATGACTTCACAATTTAAAAGTGGCGCTTTCTGGCGCTTTTAGATTCAACAATGGGCGCTATCGTTTTTCAATACCTGGCAACACTGCCCTTGATTGTTGTGCTATTCGAATTTTGTGAGTTTTTTCTGTGTTTTGTCAAGTTTTGTGTTGGGTTTTTGAATTTGTTTTCTTAAATCGTTCCAAAATATTGTTTGGAAAATGGATTTAGTCCGTACTCCTAAATCTGCCAAGAAAAAGTGTTCTGTCGAGGGTTGTGAGACGAAAAACGGTAGCTTCTATCGTTTTCCAAATCCCAAAAAGAACAAAGAACTATTGCAAGCCTGGTTACAGGCAATAGGCAATAAAAGACTCTTTGAGATTGCACGAGAAAAACTATTTAAAAGTAGTTTAGTCTGTGCAAGCCAAGCAGTATGTTGGTGAAACCATTTTCTATGCACTCACTAGAGGAGAAAATTCAAATCAAGGAACTTGGAAGACCTCTTCCCGATTTAGAAATAACAAAAACGCAGAAGGCTGCCTCCAGTTCAAGTTCCAAAGGCCGTGTGAGGAAGTTTAATCGGAGTATGTACTCAAAAAACAACTGGATTTGTGGATGCGACGAAAATAATGCATTCTTTTGTTTCGTGTGTGTTTTGTTTGGTGGGGATTCTACGTGGACAAAGCATGGTGTAACTGATCTAGTTCATATTTATGAAAAAATTAAAGCTCATGAAAACAACAAGGCACATATAAATAACATTTTTAGTTTTTCATTGCTCGGAAAAACAAATATAATGACACAGTTGAGTTCGGCATATAGACAAAACATTATTACGCACAACAAACAAGTTGATAAAAATAGATACATTTTGAACATCATTATTAATTGTATCAGATTTTGTGGAGCGCTAGAACTAGCTTTGCGAGGTCATGATGAAACCGAAGATTCCAAAAATAAAGGCGTGTTCCGAGAGTTGATAGATTTTAGTTCTGAATTAGATGCAGATTTGAAGGAACATTTCAACAAAGCGACGGTATTTAAAGGGACCTCTAAAATCATACAGAACGAATTACTGGACTGCATGCTTGGCATTTACCATGAGGAAGTGACTAAAGAAATAAAAAAAACGAATTATGTAGCTGTAATTGCCGACGAAACAACTGATGTTGCTAACGAATTCCAGTTAGTCATTATTCTACGTTACATTGCGTCCAATAAACCAGTGGAAAGATTTTGGAAATTTGTAAATCCTCCCGGACACAGTGCAATTTCGATAGCAAACTGCATCTTGAATGAAATAGATCCTCTTTTTAGTGAGACACCAAATAAGTTAATCGCGCAAAGTTACGACGGAGCCTCAGTCATGAGCGGAGGTGTGAATGGGGTACAAAAAATAATCAAGGACAAATATTCTTTAGCAAATTATGTGCATTGCTATGCTCATCAGATTAACCTTATAATGAGCAGTGCGGCCTCAATTAATGCTTCCGTTCGGATTTTTTTTGCCCACTTGACTGGACTTTGTTCTTTTTTTTCTACATCACCTCAAAGAACAAAAGTATTGGATGATATAGTTCGACGACGTCTACCTCGATCATCACAAACGAGATGGAATTTTCACTCACGGGGAATTAATACAGTTTATGAATACCGAAATGAGCTGATACGCGTTATGGATGTTTTGGAGAACGACGCAGATATCAAATTTAATTCTACGATTGAGCAAGCTGGTGCGTACAAACTTAGATTGCAGAACAAAGATTTCATATTTTGGTTAACAGTTTTTCATAAGATTATGCCACATGTCGAAATAATTTTCAAGCAACTTCAGATGATCAATACCGACCCAATCAAGGCTAAACAAGATCTACAAAACTTTGAAAATGCAATGCAGAAAATTCGTGATGAAATGGGCGCAATTATTGACCAACTAGACTCGGAGCTTGAACTACAAAACGAAGATGAGGCAGTTCCCCAGAAAAGACGACGTTACCCTCGTTCCGATCTACCGGTTTCAGCAAATAAAAAAATAGAAGCTTTGGAAGTTTGCGATGCCATTCTACAACAGATCAGAGCTCGATTTACTTTTACAGGACATCTGGTAGCTACCGCTTTATTCATGAAGGAACATTTTATCGAATACCAAAAAAACTTTCCTGATAAATTGCTCTCTGATACAGCCAAGGTATATACATTTTTAGAAAAAAATCGTCTAAAAACAGAACTGCAAGTACTTTATGAAAGAGAAGAATTGCAGGCTATTTCTGAAGCCGTCCCTCTTTTATCATTAGTTTCGCAGGAAGATATGAAGTACACTTTTCAAGAAACTATCAAGCTACTGGAAGTTTTAGTGACAACACCTATGTCAACATCCGAAGCTGAAAGATGCTTCTCTATGTTGAAAAGGATAAAAACATTTTTACGCAATTCAATGAAAGAAGAGAGACTCAGTGCATTGGGAATGTTATCTGCTGAAAAAGTGTTTCTCAATAATATTGAAGACTTTAATAAACGAGTCATTGATCTTTTCGCAAGTAAAACAGAACGGAGACTAGATTTCAAATATCATTCGACAGTGTAAAGACTTTTTCACTAATATATAAGGATTACAATAAATAAGTTCTTTAATATGAGTGTGGTCTATTTTTATCGTGTTTTTTAACAAAAAATTTTGGCCCCACTTATGTGCTGGGGCACGAGCCGCCACTGGTGCAAGGCACTTTATACCCAGTGATATATCATATCCCACACAGCACATAACGTCTAGTGGATATACATTAGATAGCTGCTTCGTCCATATTATATCCAGTCATAAATGGACATTTATTAGATATCCATTAGATATCCCCAAACGACATCTTTATGAATCATTTCTCATACTCGGATTTATCATTTTCTAAAGCACATATGAATTAAAGGCTATCAACAACAATCCAGTGTGCAAGAAATGCAAAATTTTATCTCATGACAACAAGCACAATGGATATACATTAGACATCTGGTGGATATCATGTTTATTGAAAAATATGTCTTACGGATTAGATTTTGCAAACTGCATATTGATAACAAGAAAGAAAAAATGCTGTTTAATTCCCCTGTTGCATTTATTCACATCAAATACTTCAAAATTACTTGATAAAATAACTCTACCTGCCTCCCGCGGCATTTGATCCATGAGAAAAACGTATGACCAACTTTGAATTTAAACTATTGTCTGTCTCAAATAGAGGTTACTCTATCACCAATCCAAGGAGGATAATAATTATACGTACTATAATAATTTAACTAATAATAAAAAATATAAAATTAAAGAAAGAGCCAAGGTTCTTCGAAGCAGCTTGGCAACACAGCACGCCGCCTAATTCATTGTCACATGATTCGTCCTTTCGAGCATGTTACGTTGTCACGTGAGAGCGGACGGAAACCCGACGACAATTGGACGGCGTTAAGCAGAAAGCTACCAACCCACAATAAACCAAATATTGGGTTGAGAGCATATTTGGTTAAAAGAATACGCGTTCTGCACGCGTAAAAATCTACCAAGCCTCATTTGATGATATGACCTTCAAAACTATAAAATGCTAATCCACATATTTATTTTTCTTGAACTTCCAATTTGCAGAAACCTACCAACGCACTAACGCTGAATATTTATAAGAATGATAAAGTGCAGAAAGATACCAACCCACTTGGTATAATTTTAAATTTGGCAACAGATGCATCCAAGTCGGTTGGTAGCTTTCTGCAAATATGGGAACCTTCCATAATAATGTCCCAACCTCAATGATTTCATTTGTTCTGAGCAAGTTTAATGCTGATCAGAATTGATTAGTGATCCAGATAGCTTTAAAAGAAATCCTTATACAGTGCAATAGTGTATTATTCAGTGCAATGTACAGTACTCGAACTGCTAAAATTCGGAAACTGACTGATCTTGCAATAAGGCAAAATCCAGGGAAGTATTTTATTTTATTTCATTTTCCTTTTGTAGTTTTAGTTTAAAGGCCTTATAAATAACAGATTTTCACTAAACAAACTAAACTAATGTCATTAATTGATCTGTTTAAGATAATTATTCGATTCTCAAGTTAGTTTGGTAGAAAATATATACAGTGTTTTCCAAAACTATAGGTATTTGATTTTTCCTTCAGTTCACGTTTTTTTTCTGTGCAATTTTGATTAAACTTGTCAGGTACCATTTGAGGGACGGATAGAAACTATGTGGTTTTTAATCGTGACAAAAATCTTTGATTGCATTAATACCTACTATTTAAACATATATTTAATGTGTCAAATTGTCCATAGAACTCCATGAGAAAAAATTCCAGAACACGAAAACTGAGAAATGAATTATTATTGATGGAAAAAAATCTTTTCAGATATCTTTAATCATGGACCTGATGAAGAAACTGCTGTTGGACCAGATGGACCAGATTCACCCAGCGTTGCTGTTCCAGTCGCTATATCCGAAAAAACAATACCTCAACACAATAATAATTATTATAATTTGACAATACTTACACCTAATGCTCCGATTCATGAATGTGGCAGTATTTTAGATGTGATTGATCAGGAACTTGATCGGGGAACGGAAGTAGGAATACCAGATTCACCCATCATTGCTGGTCCTGACGAGACAATTCTTCAAGCCAAAAATGATGTTTTAACTCCTAAGTCTGTTGCTATGTTGGATGAATGCAACAATATTTCTGGCGAGACTTTTGATGAAGACAGTGATGACTCGCTGGCAGACCCGCATTTTGAAATTGACCAGGAAGATTTAGAACAAGTAGAAGATGACGCGACTGAAGATCACAGTTACGAAAACATGCCGGTGCATGTTACTGCGGATAACGATCCCCAAGTCAATGCTATGCAAGAAACTGAACCAGCGATGCAGGAAAGGCCAAAAAAAGGGAGAAAACGAAAAATTCCGACTCAAACCTGAAAAGAGAAGAAAAAATGGATGTACAACAATAAGCCATATTTTAACTACAAAAATATTGAAATCCAACCCAGGGAGTTTGTCGATTTTCATTGTAACTGCAAACTCATATGTCCAGAAAATATTCCTGTTGAGAGCCGAAAATCCGAATTCGACAGGTTCTGGTCGCTGAATTCATACGATGCTCAAACTAACTTCATCGCTGCCTGTGTATCCGAGATTGAGAAAAAGAGATGTTATGGTAGAAATACCGAAAAGAGAAAATTCTCTCGAATCTATAAATTGAAAGACACAAAAGTTTGTAGAGAAATGTTTGTAAACACTCTAAAGGAAATATTGTTACATTTCGAGTACCTAAATACTGCTTTAAAGAAATTTCATAACCGGGCTTCCATTAATGATCAAAGAGGTTTAAAGCAAGGAGGAAAAAACAAACTATCAGATGAAAAAATTCAAGCAGTTATTAATCAAATCAATAAGATACCTAAATACAAGTCACACTACCGTCGAGAACAAACACAGGTGGAATATCTGCCCCCCGGTACCACACTACAAAAAATGTACGACATGTACAAACAGGAAGAAGCCAATCCAGTGTGCCTTTTGTCATACAAGAACATATTCTACACGAAATTTAATTTAACACAATAAAGGCATTGAAAAAAGACACTTGCAACGTTTGCGATGCCCTTAAAATGAAGATGGACAATGAAAAGAATGACGAAAAAAAGGAGAACTTCAAGCAGGAACATACCAAGCATTTATTAGTAGCAGAGGAGGCGCAGAAATTAAGAAGAGATGACTTCAAAAGGGCGATAGAAGAAATAGATCATGAGTGTTTAAGTTTTGACTTGGAAAAAACCCTACCGTTTCCACGAATTCCAACAGGCATAGTATTTTATAAGCGCCAGCTGTGGATGTATAACGCGGGTATACATAGTGCTAAAGAGAGTAGAGGTTACTGTTACGTTTGGATAGAAGGTTCAGCGGGAAGAGGCGCCCAAGAAATAGGCTCTTGCCTAATAAAACATGTCAAGACGAAACTACCTCCAGAAGTTAAACATCTTACTCTATAGTGTGATTCTTGTGGAGGACAGAATAGAAATATCAAGTTGATACTTATGCTGAAATCGATATTGCATGGTACTCACACGAACTTGGAATGCATTACCGTGAAATATCTTTGTTCTGGTCACATCTTCCTGCCAAACGATACCGACTTTAGTGACATCGAGTCAGCTCTTAAACGACAGCAAAGATTGTACACACCAGATGACTACATCGAGGTAATGCGTTCATGCAGAAGGAAGCGACCATTGGAAGTCACAAAAATGAATGTGGAAGATTTTTTGGGAGTCATGAATATTGAAAAGAAAATCACTAATCGGAAAATTACAGATGATAAAGAAAAAATCAATTGGTTAAAGATAAAGTCAATCAGAATAGAAAAACAAGAGCCATTTTTGCTAATGGTACAGCAACATGATTTTTCACAACCCTATCAGAAAATTTCGATCAAAAAATCTTCTCGAGGTAGACCTGCTAATGAAGAAACCACCTTTGCCGACTTGATACAACTTTGGCCGAATTTAAAGGAAATGATGCATCTCATCCCTTCAGACGCATTGCCTTTCTATAAAAATTTGAAGGGTGCCAATATAATGGAAGATGTTGATGGTTACAATGTTGAAGATTTAGATTTCGATATGGACGATGTAGAATAAAAGGAAAACTTCATGTTATTGATAGTTCGGAATCTCATTATCTTGTTTTTGGGCAAATAAAGATGTTTTTTCATTACGTTAATTGCTTTAATAATCAAAAACATTGATACTGAAATCGTTTTTGCAAAAAGCACAAACCTACCAACACACAAAAAATCGTCTTTTTCACCTTAATTTTTCATTCGAAGTATTCACACAAACATCAAACAAATTATCTTGGTTTAAAACAAAGTTACAAAGTATTATGAAAACATGCTACAGAATTTTTAAATTATCAAAAACTTTTTTGCTGAATTTCTCAGTTCGTCGCTATACGCGACGTTTTTGAAAACGTCACAGGCACCATATGATTGGTCGTGGCCGAATTTGGTATCCAAACAAGCTTTTGTGACTTGTGGTTTTGTATTCTGTGAGTTTTAAATCAGTGTTTGTGTTTAATTTGGACTTCTTTGGACTATATTTTTGGGTGTATTACATATATCGTGTGTCCCGTTAGTGCGTATATGATTAGCCGAGTGAAAAGTCAGCTTTTGAGGTAATAAAAAATAGCTTGTTTGGATATTTCCGTCTGACAGCTGACGTCATGACGTCACAGAAACCTAGCGTATTGAGCGTTGGTAGCTTTCTGCTTAACGCCGTCCAATTGACATTGACAACGACAGTTCGTTCGGTGTGTCACTTCACATGCATGGCGTCCCGCCTGCGTGATTTCTAAACATCATGGACTTGTGAATGAGAGGCCGCCAATTGGCTGCAACATGGCATAACTCCGCCTTAGGAAAATAACCGCGTTATTTGAAACTGGAAACATTTTAATAAAGCCATTCTTAATTTTGTATTACGAAAATGACGAAATATATCATAAGCAGAGTGTTTTAGAATAAAATGCTGATTCTTAAAGGTGTAGATTCTTGATGTAGAATGTAGGTCCGCTTATCATTGACATAGGTACAGTGTTGAAAATTTGAAGATATTATGTCGGTTTTTGTTCAGTACCATGGAGACCACATTCCATAATTTGATCAATACAAAATTTGAATTCAACTCTCAATAAAAAACTAGAATAAACGATCCGACATTGGAGAAAACAGATTCTTGAAATGGAGTGGAGAGGATATTATGTAGGTTAGTTCAGAAGCTTTCAAGAAAAATTACATTTTTTCTAGAAACAAAACTCATAAGTTCAACCACCAACTGCTCTGCAGGGGGTACCTATACGTTGTTTTCATAGTATCAACACGTAACTGATGAGAAGAGAATTCATCAAAAAATGCTTGTCCATTAAATGAAACAGATATTGAAGTATCACATACCTATTTGTTCAGAAATTTATCCAGAAGGTATTTCAATATACCTGTTTTCCTATCTTACCTATTAAATTAATAATATTCTGTGCTTTTATAGTTCGTGGAAACCACCACCTTCTCCTTCATCTTTTATAGTTGCGCAAAAAAAAAACACTATCGAAGCTCTTAGTCTGTTATAAATAATTTGAACATAGGCAATTTATTTCAATGAGAGTTGCTCTCCCCTTTTATTTCGGCGCAGCCTTATAATAAAATAGGTATGTCCAGCGATGGACTACCCAAGAGAGCAAATGTACCAAAAATATCATTCATCGGCAAAAAGTATTCCTTTATAAAAAAACCTATTTGCTTCAATGAAAAATACAACTAGGTATTCTTGATAAGAAAAATATTCACTGTTGTCATGATAACAGAAACCAATACTATGTATGATCCGAATACTCATAGCCCAGGTTTTTTGAAAAAATAATTCCAAACAGAATGATATCTTCAGGAGTGCTTGTGGACTGCCTCCTGAGCATCCAAACAAAAAATCTGACTAGAATAAGGTTCTGGTACGTTTTGCGCTGAAGAGATGGTTTCCTAAACATTTTTTTAATGCAAAAATGCATGACCTAAATAAAAGTTATAGAGGACCAAGAACTAAACAACTTTGCTTCATAACATTTCATATTAGTTCAAATACCAAACGAGTTACAGCGCATCATATGACAAAAATAAGCTGATGAGAGTGGTTTCAAAAACATTTTTTTGTTAAAAAAATCTTGATGGATGAAATTTTCAGAGAAGCAAACAACTTTACTCCATAACTTTTTTCATGATCCCTAGAAACATGTTTTGGAAACCATCCCTGTTGCCAGTGGAATTTTGTCATTTGTTGCGCTGTAATTCATCAAGTGTTACAGCTGTCAAAAAAAATTATGAGGCAAAAATGTCTAGTTTTTGATCCTCTATAACTTTTATTCAGGTCATTTTACTTTTGAAAAATGTTTAGAAAACCACCTCTTCAGCGCAAACAAAACTTACCCCAGTCAGATTTTTTGGTTGGATGCTCAGGATGCAGTCCACATTAAGCATCCCTGAAAATATCATTCTGTTTGGATTTTTTTTTTGCCGATCCCTATATAAGCCGACGACAACTTTACTGGGCAATAAACTAAAAATCACACAAAACATATAGGTATATAGTTAAAAGACAACACAACACAAATAATCTCCTGCGAAAATTGCAAAATAAATTCACACAAAATAAATTATCATTTGATATTTTCTGAACTCAACTCAAATAGATAGGTAAAGTTGTTGAGTCCGTATACTCGTATACAAAATCCAAAATAATCAAAATACCATTGATGAATAATAAATTTACGCCGGAGCCCAACAGCTGATCGAGTAAACACGTTGCACACGTGACCCTCACTGGGCCAATAGCGTTAACCCCATTCACAAGTTCATGATGTTTAGAAATCACGCGTCCCGCCTTTCTCTTTGTTTACTGTGCTGTTTGGTTTGTTCTAGATTTCCGTGACGATTGATGATTCATAAGTGCGGGCTGCGGATCTGTTTATACGTATATGGTTTTGTTGTGTTGTGAGTACTTTCGATTATCTTGGATCTTCGACAACATGGATGATATCATAGGTAAGTACACACCTTATCGTTTTCGTTTTCGCGGGTTCCTTTGTGTTGGACGTAGAAAATTTCCTCGTTATTTTCATGGGAAAAATCAACTTGGACATAGAAAATGTCTAATCGCAGTCGCATAAGTAAAAAGTGTTTGTCCGACCTTTCAAGCCGGCATGTTCGTCGATTAATTGCAAATCATTTGGTATTTACATCCGAAAGCAGGCCAGGCTCAAAGACTGAACAAGCCAGTTATTCTGCAACTGGTGAAGATGTCCCCGTGCAGGAAGCCAACAGTTCTGAGCCACGCAATGATATTTTCGATCATTTTGTGAATGATTTGGAGAATAGCGATTGTGATTCGTCGGATATAGAGGTCGAACCTCAGTTCGAACCAATGTCTTACGATGAAGAGCAGATCACCGAAGATGAGACAAATAATGTCGAATTAAAATTTCGTGACAAGCTTGCCGCATTAGCAGTCAAACACAATGTACCTTTTACATTTCTGTCTGAACTTTTACAACTTTTAAAAACCGAAGCTCCATTTATTGATTTACCTTCCGATCCAAGAAGTTTACTTAAAACACCAAGGAAAACCATTTTACGTGAAGTTTTCCCCGGAAGCTACTGCCATTTTGGATTGAAAGCTGGCATTGTCCGTTATCTAGATGAAAATAATGCAACCAATATTGTTTCTCCAGTAAAAGTAAAAATTGGCATAGATGGTCTACCGTTGTCTGAATCCAATAACAGTCAACTTTGGCCGATACTAGGTTCTGTTGTTCCCAGTAATAAAGTTTTTCTCATTGGGCAAATCACGGGTATGCCAAACCAACAGATTCAAATGACTTGCTACGTGATTTCGTGTCTGAAATTAAGAATTTGATTGAAAATGGTATTTTTTATCAGGAAAAAAGATTGAGTCTTGAAATACAGTCTGTAATTTGTGATGCTCCTGCGAAATCGTTTGTTACAAAAACTAAAGGTCATGCTGGCTATTACAGTTGTAGCAAGTGCACTCAAGAGGGCGAATATCGTGAGAAAAGGATGTGCTTTCCAGAAATTCAATGTCCAAAACGTACAGATGAAAGTTTCTCTGTGCAACATGATGTAAATTATCACAAAGGAACTAGCATATTAACTGAAATACCTTCATTTGGCCTAGTGTCTAATTTTCCGCTTGACTATATGCACTTAGTCTGCATAGGCGTTGTGAAGAAAATTTTAAATATTTGGGTCACTGGAAATGTGTATAACGCTAAGTTAAGGCACACACAGATTTCACTTCTTAGCAACCATCTACTTTCTTTGAAATCACATGTACCTAAAGAATTTTCAAGACTTCCTCAAGGAATAGAGCTAGTTGGAAAATGGAAGGCAACTGAGTTGAGGCAGTTTCTTCTATACACGTGCCCTGTAGTTCTTACCAAGGTTTTGCCTAAAACACTATACGAGCACTTCCTGACGTTGCATGTTGCTATAAGGATTCTTTGTTGTGAATCGTACATCAGTAATCATTTGGACTATGCAAGGGAACTTCTGATTTACTTCGTCAAGTGTTTCATTGTCATTTACGGTTCAGAGTATGTTTCGCATAATATTCATGGGCTACTACACATAGCTGACGATGCTAAGCTTCTGGGACCTCTAGACAATTTTCATTTGAAAATTATATGAGGACTTTGAAACGGATGTTAAGAAAGCATGAGAAACCTCTTTAACAATTGCATAGACGTACATTGGAAAGTGATAAAAATATTTGCAATTTATCAGCAAAAGGTTCTACAGGAAAAAATACTTTTAGCAGTCATCACTATGATGGACCAATAACAAATTTCAACCAACAAGAACATCAATATAAAGCCGTGGAAATGTTGAAATTCATTCTACATACCGAGAATCCTAACAATTGTTGCGTAATTGATGACGAGACTATTGTTGATGTATAGAAAATTTTATCGGTGATCTTTTTACACATCCATGTTCTTCATCTCTTGTTGGGTGTTATAAAGTGAAACATGTGTCAGAAATTCTTGAGTCCTGGCCTGTAAAGCAGATAACTGCAAAATGTTTTCGAGTGCCACTAGATGATGGATTTGCAGCTATTCAACTTTTACATTCCGACAAACTGTTGTGACTATTCTTAATGTATTTTATCATCACCTTCACCAATTATAATAATTATCTTGCTCAGAATAAAGGTATAAAGCCCGAAAAGTAACTTGACTTTGTTTTGAGCAAAATAAAATAAACTTGTTTTCAGATGATTCAATTGAGAAAGATGAGAATTCCAACGTGTCCCCTGAAATTCAATTTGGTGTCGTAGAATTCCAGGATGGGATACAAATAATCTGCTCCAATTGGTTGCATAGTGGCAACCAGTTGTGCTATTGGCCGCCAGTTGCAACCAATGAGGACTATATGAAATCTGTGAAGAAAAAGTGCAAGTCAAACAAATCCTGGGACAATTATGAACTTTTAAAAATTTTTGGTTTGTATGGTAAAAGTTCATTTTTTGTAGTGCAAGTATCTTGTATGTTATTATTTTGTAGCGACCTTCGATAAAGCTATGAGAAAGTTGAAGAGTGCTGAAGAAAACACCGATGTGGCTACCACTGATGATCAAGAATCCTTGAAAAAAAAAGAAGAATAAAAAGAAGAATTAGCTTCGATGATTATGATACAGATTGTGACTCTGATATGTTCGTTAAACTTCCTAAACTTCGAAAAGTGCCACAAAATTTGAATGCTAAGAAGCCAGTGAAGGGTAAGTTTATGTTATTTGTTTTATGTTAATAAATTTCCAAACTTGCTGAAATCATTCTTAGGTACTCGCACCGGCATACAGGCTCCTACATTTAATCAAACTAACAAGGGATTTTCTGCTGTTGCAAGGAAGAATGATGTTGAGAATGTTAGAAGTCAGAATAAGTCTAAAACTATAAATAATAGTGTTCCATTATCCGAATGTGAAAATTCTAGTTCAGAAATAGAGGGTATCTACCTACTTAATTATTTTGCACTCCTTGACATTTTACACGTTTTTTTTTTAGATTCACAAGAGCTTTCCTTCAAACGCATTCCTTCCGGTAGCAAACAAGTAACAGAAACGGCAAATAAAGAAAATGAATCAGACAGGGGTAATTATTAAGGTTATTATAATATGTATTTTATTTTCAAATTGCTTTGTCTATGTATTTTATTTCCAGAATTCCAGCAGAAAGTCATGAAAGATTTGTTCTTGATAAAAGTGAATTTGTCAAAACTAATGAACAGAGTGACACATTGTAAATGTGAGTGTGCAACAAATGGTAAACAAGAAGAGGATGAAAAATTACCGCAGAATACATTTGATGGTTTTCCTATAAAAAATTATGAAGAGCTGCTAGATATGGAAACAACAATCAAGAATAATGTAACATTTAGAAAAACTCTGGTATGAGTCTGCTGAATTTAAGTTGATTACCTTCATGTTTTTGTGTTTCTGTTTAGACCCTTGCTCTAAGCCGCATTGGAGGAAGCAAAATAGAAGAAATTACAAAATTGATTCTGAGGAGGGTGATCTCTGACGAGTTAGCCTGTGAAGATAGCTGGCTCGGAGCAAAAAAGAAAAAGGTATTTTTCAGTTTGAACCTTTCACGTAATTTGTGGTAAGTATTCGACGTGTGTAAAAGGCGCAGTAAAAGTTGTTACCTACATTATAGAGGCTGTGAACAAAAATGCTGTTCTCACCGCTAAGGGTTGCACAGAGAAGAAAATCATTGATACTATTAAAAATTGCTTGAGGCATGCACCAGCTCGAGCTAAAAACAAGTGCGTACATTTGGTTTGTTTGAATTCCTACTTAATAGACTTTTGCACCTTTTATTTCAGGCTAGAACGCTTACACTAATTTATTTATTGAAATATGAATAATGAGGAATAACCATCTGCTGTGGATAACATCTACTGTGGAGAAAGTTGAAATCGTTTTATTTTAGACATATTCTCATATATTTTATATTTCAAGGCAGATGGAACCTTTATTTTTTGTTTATATCTAGTCATTTTTGTAGAAGTCGTTTTTTATTTATTCCATTTTTTCATGTATACATCTGTTTGGTATAGATCCATTTATATTATTTATTATTATCATATCAGCAAAAAATATCTTTGCCAATGTCTATATATTCATTTCAATAAACATTGCAGAGAAATATTGTGTTTTTAAAATAAGCCCTGTGTAGTAGAAAAAACGTCCCAAAGCATATTGAAAGGATATCCATGGTGTAATAATAAGTTGTCAATTAGACGTCGGTAAGTATGTCATAACGACATCCATGGGATATCAGCAGAGATATGGATATTTACCCGGACATTTGGACTAATATTAGACGTTTTATGGATATCCCGGGATATCTAATAGATATTATGGATATCCAGAATTGACATACATTAGATGTCTATCAGATGACTGTGTGCTGTGTGGGATGTCACGCGGAGAGGCCTGAAATGGAATGCTATTCCAAAACTCCACATCAAAAAAGGTAGGTAACACATTATAGATTACTTAGTATAAATGCCTTTAAAAATGTATTTACCTACCTAATATTCAACGCAAACATAAATATATAGGGGGTGATCATAAAATAGGCAACTTGCGTCAATTTTTTTATTGCTGGTCCATAAAAAATGAGGGGACACGTATTTTTTCCTTTCTTGCCAAAAAATACCGCAGATATAATGCTTTGAAATGTCGTGCTGAAATCACTGAGTTATGACGTCACCCCTCAGTCATGCCTGTGGTCATACCATGCTCGTTACCTATATCTATATACAGGGTTTTTCACTTAAAACTCCCCACCATTATATCTCGAGAACGAATGCGAATTTTTAATTTCTGTAAAAAGTGATTAATAGGTAGTGTGAAGTAGATATTTTTCAAAGTAAAAAAATCCGACGCCTGCTGCAGGCTGGGCGTCGCGACGCCTCAAAAATATAAATCGATGGCAGGAACTTCGAAAATATGTGCATGCGAAAGTACATAATATTTGAACACTTTTTTGTCATTTAGTAAAATTCTTTAACTTTACTCGTTTCTGAGTTATATCGGTTTACAGTACAAATTTCATCGAGAGATTGAAATGTGGTGACCGCTGATTTTCATCAAGTATGCCATGAATATCGATTACTATGGCAACTATTGTTATTGACATCATTTTGGCAACTGTTGTCATTGTGGTTTCAAAAATATTTTCGAGTTCTGTTTTTATTGATTATTCCTTTATAGTATTTATTAGTTATACAGTATTTATTTATCAAAATGGTTCAATTTACCAACGAAGAAAAAGTTGACATGTTGCTGGTATTTGGAGAATGCAGATCGAATGGTAGAGAAGCGAGAAGAGTTTACTTGCATCGTTATCCGCATAGAAGAATTCCCGATAAAAAAACCTTCTCAAGTTTATGCAAAAACTTAAGAAAGCATGGCTGCTTCACAAAACCAATAAGAAATAGAACAAAGACGGCTACAAATGATGAAAATACTGCTGCTGTAATCCAACAAGTTGATGATAATCCAAGAATATCCCTCTCGAAAATCAAAGGAAATACGGGTGTTTCTGTAAGTTCGTCTTGGAGAATCCTGAAGAGAAACTCTTTCCACCCCTACAAGACTAAATTAGTCCATAAATTAGAACCAGGTGATCCGGCTAGAAGAATGGATTTCTTGGCAAGATTTTCCGATTTGTATAATGAAGATGAAAATTTGCTTTCAAAAATCCTATGGAGCGACGAGAGTCGATTCCATAATAATGGGATCGTAAACAGACACAACTGTCGCTTATGGTCTGAAAATCATCCTCGTTGGATCACAGAAAGAGGTAATCAGCGAGTTTTTGGCATCAATGTTTGGTGCGGCATATTAGACGGATTCCTCATTGGACCTCACTTTTATGAAGGCACTTTAAATGCAGCTCGGTATTTGAATTTTCTTCAAACTACTCTTCCGATCTTGTTAGAAGAAGTGCATCTGGAGACTAGAATGAATATGTGGCTTCAACAAGATGGAGCGCCGGCACATAATGCCGAAATTGTAACAAGGCATTTAAATAGAGAATACCCCAACAGATGGTTTGGTACCAATGGACCGATAAGGTGGCCGGCGAGGTCCCCGGATATCACACCACCGGATTATTTTCTTTGGGGTCACTTGAAAGACGTTGTATATGAAGAACCAATCGAAGATATGGCGGATCTAATCAACAAAATTTATGCCGCATGTGCCGCCATTAGAAGAAGAACGCTCCTACAAGTGACGCAAAATCATTTGATAAAGGTTTTTGATAGTTGTGTTCGCGCAGAAGGTCATAATTTTGAACAAGAGTTTTAATTATTTGTTTCATGTTTGATTCTAGTACCTAAGTTTGTTGATTAGTATCTTGTTTAGATTATTGTTCATTTATTTTATTTGTATTCGTGTGAATAAAATGTTGTACGAAATTTCATTATCGTGTAGTTATAGTGACAATAACAAAAGTTGCCAAAGTAATCGATATTCATGGCATTCTTGTGAAAATTGCCGGTAATAATTGGCTAAAACCATCATAGTCTATTAAAAAAATGTATACTGTAAACCGATATAACTCAGAAACGAGTAAATCAAATGAATTTTACTAAATGACAATAGAGTTTTTAAATAACATGTACTTTCGTATGCGCATATTTTCAAAGTCCCTGCCATCGATTCATATTTTCGAGGCGTCGCGACGCCCAGCCTTTGGCAGGCGTCGGATTTTTTTTACTTCCATAAATATCTGCTTCATACTTCCTATTAATCACCTTTTACAGAAATTAAAAATTCGCATTCGTTTTCAAGATATTGGCGTGGGGAGTTTTAAGTGAAAAACCCTGTATATACCGAACTCAAAACTTAAATAACTTTTGGAAAAATCACATTTGAACGAAGCAAAATATACGTATGGATTTTTGTGATTTTCGATTTTCTACAGTTTGCAATGAAGAAAAATCGAATTATTTTCTCTATAATGCCTGGTTTACATTGAATTTCACTTTGAAGGTGTCACTGTTAAATTTCCGCTTGCCAAACGGGAATCATATGCTACCATCCACATTGAATTTGGCGATAGCGTGACTTTGAACCTAAATGCAATGTGGATGGTACCATATGACCCCCATTTGGCAAGCGGAAATTTGACAGTTCTACTTCGAAATTAAATTCAATGTAAACCTTACATAATTGAATAATTAGTGATAATGCATGATGCCTATATTTTATATAGGTAAATACAGTGTGTCCATTTGAGTGTGTAACATACCTATGGGATTTTTTTTATTAATTGCAAAACCAAAATTCAAATATGTATCATCAAAAGTTGGTGTATGGTCGATAAACTTATTAGATACAATTAGAATGGTTACAAGTCAGATTACACACTGTGGGTCAAAAAATATAAAAATTGTACAAGGGTCAAGTACCCTTATTTCAAAAAATTTAGCAAAATGTTATAAACAAAAGTTATTCACAATCTTAAGTTTTGATACCAAAATCAAAGCGCCCTAGAACAAAATATTTTATTTTTTGTATTAAATAATAGGTATAATGGTATCAAATACCAAAATTGCACTTTGAATAAGAGTCTATTGATATGCATATTATGATTACTGATAGTTTACCATGTTAAAACGATTTTTTTTGCGGAATTTTAAAGTTGTGTTTAATATTGTTTCAAAAAGGGAAAAAGGATGAGGTATGTGATTCCCTAAAAAAAAAATCCAAGTGAATTTCACAAAAATGCTTAAGTCTGGACAGTTATGCGAAAGCTGATTTGATTTTGATCAATTTATGAATATGTTCAAGGTATGAACATTGAAAAAACAATTTTTTGAGGCAATGATAAATGATTAAAAAAAAAATCTATGATGCCACAACGAGTGCCACAATTTTGGTATTCAGGCATATCTTTCAATCAATTCTATAAAACTTTTTGCGGATATGTTTTAAATAAGGGTAATGACAGCTGAGAGCCATTTTGAAACTTTTTTAGATGGAAAGGGGGTCGAGTGATACCTCATTTTAAAGGTCTTTTCATTGTCTATTCAACCCTAGATTTTGAAAGCATTTGGTGCAACGTGACCAATTAAAGTGAGTTCGCAGCTGTGTTGTTGTTTTAGGTTATCATTACATCTCATATTAGGTAGGTGATGATGTTTTTATTGTTACAGATTGTGATATACATCTACATCCAACACCT
This sequence comes from Orchestes rusci, assembly GCA_958502075.1. Lineage (NCBI taxonomy): Eukaryota > Metazoa > Arthropoda > Insecta > Coleoptera > Curculionidae > Orchestes > Orchestes rusci. The sequence continues at coordinate 8,183,397 of OY293310.1, forward strand.
TCTTCATCATACGCACACGCTCATGCAAACACTCATGCACACGATACCGAACATGATCATTCATATTGTAGTAATCCTGGTAACAATCATCAGATTGATCAGTTAGAAGAATATGACGAAGCAGCTACCAGCACTTGTGAGTGATCATTATTGAAAGTTTGGTACAGCTCTGGTCATAATATATATGGAAAGGGTTACATTTGATAAAAATCTGTTCCTGCATGAGTTATCAAAGAAAGAATGGTTCATTTGAAATCCTCAATCCATTTGTCAGTGTGCGTGGTCTGGCGTTAGTTCCCTTTTGCCACGTTATAAAAAAAGGTACTTGTCAAAACTTTTTTCTGTGTAACTTGATAAAAATGGGTAGCATCATTCGAAAGAGAGGCAAAATGTAAGTACATAATATGTTCTTTTTGGAAATGTCATAATCATTGAACAAAGGATACCTAGTCTAGCTATAAAATTTTGATCTGGCATAAATGACGCATTTTCGAACAGGTTCAAAATATTATAGCTAGACTAGGTATCCTTTGTACAATGAATATGAAATTTCCAGAAAGTACATTAATATATTTTTTTTCTCTTTTTGAATGGTGCTAGCCATTTTTATTTAAAATTACACAGAAAATAGTTTTGAAAAGTACTCACCGTTTTTTTGAACGTGACAAAGACAAAAGGGCACTAAACAATTTTTTTGAGAAAAATCTCCAGGTCACGCAATCTGACAAATGGATTGAACTTTTCAAATGCACCATAACTTCTTTGATAACTGATGCAGCATCACAGTTTTATCAAATTTAAGGCCCTTTTCTTATGTATACACCATAGCCGTATCATGTCTTGTAAAACGAAGAAGTTATTTTTCTATAAAAAGTTCTGCATTTTCTAAAATCCAAAATAGAATGATCAGATAACAAATTTCTTCAGTCGTATGACGGCTAGTCTACCGGTAAAGTGGGGTGAATCGCAACTTAAAGGAGGATAGAAACAAGTTTTTTTTGCTCTTAATTTTGAACTGTCGGGTCCATAGACACTACCGGTTCCGGTATATTATCGAACTATGCACACGCATCGGTTTTAAACTTGACAAGCGGCTAACTGTCATACTGTTATCCTAGCCAGCTCTTTTTAAAGAGCATGGGCGTTATTATTCACCTTATATGTATTCGGGTTATTATCTAAAAACATGAAAATTGAATGGTTGTTTCGATTCACTGGCTGTATCACGTCAATAGAAAAAAGACAAATACAGTAGACGCTCGTTTATGTGAACTAATACAAACCAGGGGTGTTCACTGAATAGAACTGTTCACTTGAACGAACGAAATTTATTTTCTTGAAAACGCGAAAGTTACACAGTTTTTGATAAAAGTACTCCGATATTGTTTTCGAACTGTCGACAGGTACTGGAATTATGCCTGAGATACATTCAATTTCATTTCGAAGTGGAACTATCAAATTTTCGCTTGGCAGACGGGAATTATATGCCACCATCCACATTGAATTTGGCGTAAGCGTGACTTGAACACAAATTCAATGTAAATGTTAGCATATGATTCCCGTTTGGCAAGCGGAAATTTGACAGTTCCACAGTTTGAGCTGGCAACTTTACAGTGGGCCATAAGTTATGGCGGATGACGTCATTTTGTTGCCCCTTCATCTCCAAACAAATTGCGTTTGTGAATAGCTGTGTGCTATATCAACTGTCAGCTGTTTTGTCGATTCTGTCATGAGTGTCATGAATATCCGGGCTTGCGCACCCGGGACCCCGGGATTTGTGACTACAGTAAACAAGTGATCACGAGAAATAGGGGGATACCCCGGTTTTTTTAGTGTTGTTCATATAACCGAGATCAGCAGTGTTCACTCTATAGAACCTGCAATGCTAAATTTTCAGTGTTCACTCAAGTGGATTTTTCACATAAAGGATGTTCACATGATCGATCGTCTACTGTATATATTTTCATATCTTGAAAAATAGCTATTTACCTAAGAAGTGCGGAAAATTTGTTTTTCCGCACGAGTCTGCCGTTCACCGAACGACGCGTACCGGAGTTCGGTGAAGCAGCCGAGTGCGGAAAAACATTTTCCGCATGTGTTGGGTACAATAGTTTTTCTACAGACGTGCGGAAATAAGGATATAACTCGTAATTTAATAAAAACCAAACTATGTACCTTTATGACAAACAAACTATTAGATAATTGAAAGTAACATGGTAACTAAGCGACCATAGTAACCTGGAAACCTGGTTGCTGTTTGCTTATGATATTGTTAATTTTTCCGCACTGGCGCGGGAAATCTGATTTTCCACACGGATATCGGTGCGGAAAATTCATTTTTCCGCACGGCTGTAGGAAATAGTTATTTACCTAACAAGTGTGGAAAGTGATATTTTACCGCATGCGACGGCAGTGACCGACCGACGCGAAGCAGAGTTCGGCCACAACGTCAAGGGCGGTAAAGACACTTTCCACATGTGTTAGGTACAAAATTTTACCTTTGAGTGGAAATTTCACATTTTCTTCAACATGGAAATCTGCCTCTCCATAATTTTGTCATAGTAACCACCAAAGAAATGTCATTCATATTCAGTATGACACGATGGTTACCTAGAGACATTGTTGGTTACTATAGCAAAACAATTATTTGCGTGCTGTAAAGTACTTTACCACACTCCGTGCGGAAAAGTAACTTTACCACACGGAGTGCTGTAAAGTGCTACTTGCCACACGCAAATGCGTGCTGTAAAGTACACTTTCACGCACGCGAGTAGGTAAAAGTATTTTTTTTTTATTAAGGGTAGTCCAGACTTTTTTCCCACAATGTATAATATCTATGTAGTTGCATATTTGAAGGTAAAATACATATTTTTTGATAAACCTCGTTTACGACTGAGAAAAAATAAATTGTCAACTCATGATTGAATTTTAGATTTTAGAACATGCATAACTTTTTATGAAGAATAACTTTTTTCCTTTAACTAATAATAGAAAGTTTTTCCTATTGTCAACCCCATCCGTGAACACACTGTATATCTACATCTACATACGTGGCTTCAGGTTACGGAGAGATTTACTTTATAAAGTACTCAATACATAAAAAAACTGTCATTTCTTCGAGTAAGTTTCAAAACGTATAGTATTATTTGATTTGAAAACACGATAATTGTAAATAAATGTCATTAAAGTTTCATTTCGAACGTCTTTTTCGAAATATCAAATTAAAAAGGTAATGGGGGTCCATTTAGCTGTGAACACCCTATACGGTGCTTTCATTTTAAACTGTCTCACTTTTAAAAGTCTGTAATAAAATTAATTTTAAGCTGAATGGTGAAATAAAAAAAAAATAAAGTACCTATAGTGTTGTTCGCTTTATGCTGTTGAATCGAATGTCAAAATTATGTTTGAAATTCTATGTTTGAAATTCCGAGTGACAATAAGTTGATATATTCTTTACTAAATTATTGTAGGCAAAAGTGAGGCTTTTAGTGTGAAGGATACTGTTATATATATCTTGATGCTTCGTGACTGGCTACCGCAGAATCCGTGACGATTTTGTGGGGATGCAATCAAAAATGATACGAGTTGAACTGAGCTGGATCTTATTTATTGAACTAGTCAAGCGTTTGGGGATTCATTGGCCACTTCTTCAGGACTTGACTAGTACAGTAAATAAGATCCAGCTAAGACTAGCTAGAATCATTTTTGACATTTCCACGAAAACGACACGGAGGATACTGTTATGCATTAATAATAAAAAAGTAATTTTTTAAAAGTTCTTCAGAAGGTGTTAGTTTTTCATAGTGGTTTTGGAATGGTTAGTATGTAAGTAGTTATTTTCGTAAAAAGAAACGGGTCGCATACTAGGAAGGGTTCTTGGCACAAATGGTTTGGGTAACAAGTTGTTGGAATAATGACGCGCAGCAGGTAGAGGTAGCATTTAAAATGATTTCACACAATACATCTACAACACCTACCAATAATATATATTTTTTCAGCTCCTAATACACCTCCGAGGACACCACGCAAGAAAGGCATTCTAAGTAATGTCAACGTGACAAGAGAGAAGCTCCTAACACCAAAGGCGAAGCATTTGTATCGAAAGGTGATCGAGTCAAATAGGAAAATATTCAGACTTAGTGAACGAGTCACTAGCTTCAAGGCTCGGATGAAGGCTGCTGAAAACTTATCATGCTCTAAATCATTCGAAAATTTGATAAATCACGTAAATGCTTCCACTTACAATTTTATTATTTCTCAAGTAAGAACGCAGCAACAAAAACCCAAGGCTAGAAGATTCACGATGAATGAGAAAATATTTGCCCTTACTCTCTTCAAAGCAAGTGGTAGAGAATATCGTCTTTTGTCAAAATTGTTTGCACTTCCAGCAAAACGCACATTGATTAATCTTCTTAATAAAGTGCCATTTACTGCTGGTGTATGTAATAATATGTTTGAAAGCCTGAAGAAAACAGTATCAAAAATGAAGCCAATGCATCGCACTGCAATTTTGGTTTTTGACGAAATGGCGATTGATAATTCCGTGCAATACGACCCAAGAGAAGACGTTATCACTGGAGTATATGATGAAGGCGAAGGCAGAAGAAATCCGAAATTAGCCGACCATGCCAATGTTTTTTTGTTGAAGGGTGTATTAAGACAGTGGAAACAGCCTGTCTGCTACACATTCAGCAATGGACCGTCCAAAGCTGCAGTAGATATTATAAGGAAAGCCCACGAAATTGGCCTTGATGTGATAGCTACTGTGTGCGACCAAAGTAGCAGCAACCGGTCTGCTATCAATATGTTGTTGAAAGAAACAGATCTAAAACACAAAAGAAACAAAATTGAGAATAAGCTGTTTGGATTCCTGGTGGACTCCAAAGAAGTTGTACCTCTATACGACACCCCTCACATATTTAAAGGGTTAAGAAACAACTTATTGAATAAAGATCTGCATTTCAATATAGATAATAAAAATCAAGTAGCTAAGTGGGAGCATATTGAACAACTATACCTCCTGGATTGTGAAGATGAAAAACGAATCTGTAACAAATTGACGGATCAACATGTCATGAGGGGTAAAATCAGCAAAATGAAGGTCAGTTGCTGTACGCAAGTATTCAGCTACCAAGTAGGGATGATTATCAAGAAAATTATCAGTTGGAGTGAGTATTTTTATCCTTGAACAAAATATAATCGCATTTCTACATTATCTTTTTTTTTTGTAGAATCGCAAGTGAAACTGGATCCTGCAGCAGTGGAAACAGCTGAGCTTATTCTCTTCTTAGACAAGCTGTTCGACAGCCTCAATTCCAGCCGAAGAACAGGTCCTCCTGGGAAACCCCTCAAAGCAAGCGTCACTGCAACTTCTGAACACATCAACTACTGGTATGAATGTATCAAAATAATTGAGTCAATGAGGTACTATTGTCCTAAAAAAAAGCAATTCAAGGTAGTACCTTCATTAAAAAACCTGATATCAACCCTTAAAGGATTTATTTATTTATGCCGAAAAATGTTTAGTGTTTATAAAAATAAATTTATATCTCTGAGGGTATTCCAGCAAGATGCTCTAGAAAACTTTTTTGGGTGCACTCGGAATTATGCTGGAAGAGAAAATATGCCCAGTGCTTCTCATTTTGTTGCTTCGTTCAAATCCTTGCTAGTGAATAATTTTATGTCAGCTCATTCACCCGGTGCTAACTGCGAAGAAGATGAGAGCACTGGAGCCTTAATTAACCTTGAAGGCTTCCTTTCAAGAAAACATGAAGATGTGGCTCAGTTAAATCCTGTAGATGAGCCTGAAATTCCAACAAATATAATTCTGCACAAAAGAAAAAAAATTCAAAGTGTACTACCACTTATATGGCAGGATTTATTGCGAGAAAAATGATTGGCAGACTGAAATGTTGCGATTGTCGAGACAATTGCCTTAAAAGGCATTCAGACGAAGATAATGATTTTATAGATGGAAGGCAATATGATAAATCAAAGCTATTAAGACCTGGTACATTTTTTTATTTCTTAGTGTCCCAGTCAATAACTAGGTTATTTTACCTGATTCCTCGTTTGTGTCATTGTCTAAAAGTGTCGTGTGTACTAAAAACTATTTTAAAGCGACAATTGAGTTTCAACTTGATAAATTGTAAAGAACATTCCGATGCAGGAGATATTTTGGCTAACACTATTGTAAAATATTGTTTATTTTTTTGGTGTTAACGAGTTAATTTGGTTTGTAAAGGGAAGGATGAGAAATTTTCAAGATTTCTTGGGAAAAATCCTTCCAAAGAAGCAATAGATCCAGTGAAACTGATGGCGTTTCAAAATCACGCAAAAAAAAATAAATCGAAGGCTCGCAAAAGTTAAAAAGCCTTATCTTTTTATTAATATTAATAATTATGTAACCCGATGTACATGTATAGGTATAGATACAAAATCTTCTGACTTATTTTTTGTATTATAGTAAATATTTATTAAGTGTATTTTTGATTTATTAAGAAAATATTGAAATAAACTTTGAACTATTTGCACTCAGTCAACCAACAAATTGGTAAACCTCATCTTTTCCGACGTTAATTGGTCAGTGAATCAACATACAGGTGTTTTGATTGTCTTGTTTAAGACATTTTCTAGTGTACCTGTAGTACTCAAAACAATGATTGCATATTTTGAACTCTGCCAACATTAATATTTTTGTATACAAATTCAAGCAGGTATGAGTATTTATTATTTTCCGTTAGTCTTTGTGTAAAGTTAGCGGAACTTTATGAAATGTCCTTGAATAATATCCCTTTCCAATAGTAAATATTAATATCAAACTCATTTTCGATTGCCGAACAAATATTTCAGAAAATATACGAAGCCTAATTGTTTTGATCAGTGTAAGTATAATCTTTATTAATATAAAAAATATGTTCTTGGACAAATTGCCTCAAATTATTAATAATAAAAAATATGTACTACATACTATAAATGGACAAAACTAAAGAAACCGCATAAAATTTGATATATACACCGTGATGGATGAATATCCTAACAAACAAGTAAACAAAAGTTAGAGATATTCTTCCTAAGACCCACACAGTGGCTGAGTAGTTTTCCGCAACCCAGGGACCTCAGAAGTCTATAAAGGATCAGTAACAAACAACTCTTCAGTTTTGCTTGTAGGTATTGTGTTTTTGAAATGTGGAACTGCAATTTAGACGCGGAAAAACAGTGATTTATTGATTGCATTAAAAATACAAAACAGTTGTACAGCATGGTTCGGTTTTTGGAATTGCGATTGTGGGTTTCTCTGCCGTGCTCTTTCCCCACATGAATTCCAGGCTGAGTACGGCACTTTTTCACCATATTTTCAATAAAGTAGGGTTTCTTACAAATGTGTGTTTAATTTAACATCCCAATATCCTCAAATTTCCCTAATTTTGTACTTGTCGGGCGCATTCGAGGTAAGTAAATTTTTGGAAGGTGGAGTCATCACAACGTAGGTCCAATGTAGGTATTCGTCAGGAACGTCATAAAACTTACCTCATTCAACTTTGTTGAACGAACCCGGATATGTTATATTACTGCCCTCCTTAGCAAAAACGCCGTAACTGCAAAAATCTGAAAATATCAACTATTTACATAATTTTGGTCGAAATGTGACTATCTACCTTATTTGCTTAGTAAAAATGCCGCAAGTCAAGCCCAAACGTAAAAAAAAAACATAATATTTTATGCCGTATCTACAGAAATGTTCATCGATACTTAGAATAAATGCATCATCTGAAAAACACTTAGGCAAAACGCCGTATTTGAATTTCACTTGCCGCGTTTATCCTAAGCAGGCAGTGGTTGCGGCGTTTTGCCTAAGCATCATGATATTCAAATAAGACGTTCCGGCTCAGCTGAGCTAACCTCAACTCAGTTTTCTGGAATCTTTCAACGCGAGCGGTTGGTTGATTTGTGCTGTGTTTCAAAAATGTCGAATAGAACAAAATTAATATTGGAGAGAGCAATTGCTTTATCAATAGAAAATTCAAATAACGATATCAGTGATCAAGTAATGGAGTGTTTGCCTACAAACAATAATGAGGCATTAATCCCGGATGAGGATCAGACAAATAACACCACGACTGATCAAATGATGTTTTTACCCGGAAATATTATTGATATGGTACCCATAATCACAGAAGATGGCATGTATCTTCATCAAAGTGAAGATGTACATCAACAGAACTTTGAGTTTCCTGAGGTGAGTGTACTATAATGATATTTTGTTTTTTTTTTTTAGTGTGAATCCATTATAAATAAAAGAGCAGTTTAGACTTTTTTGTCTGTCTACTATCTTTTTTAATTTCAGCAGCCTGTTGATATAATAGTACCCCAATATTATTCGACACAAAAGTTTTGTGACAGTAGAAATGAAATTTCAACAAATAATTCTATTATAATAGCAGATTCCCATAATATTGCAGAGGTTGGTACAGATTATTTAAAAAAATTGAATAATTAAATACTTTAAATTCTAGGAAGATGCTGTCGAAGAAAGTTTGAAAGGTGATCCATTTTCAAATTCTTCAGAAGATGAATACATACCAAATTATGACGACAAATCCTCTTCTTCGAAGGTGATTGGTTTATAACTAGTCTGATAATGTTGTTATAATTAATTTATAGGAAGATGATCCACTCACCGGGAGATCGATGCATGATGCAGACGCGGACATAGCTAAACAAACATCTAACGAAGTTGTTCTGGAACGTAATATTCAAGAGGTGAATCAAAATACTGAAATTCAATACACAAAATCAGGAGAAATACGCAAAAGAAAGAAATTTCAAGAAAAACTCACAGAGAGAAAAAAACAGAAGTACGATTCTATCAGAAATAAACATCATGTTCTGCCACCATGCAAAAATGAATGCAAGTACAAATGTACGTCAGAATTTTCTGCAGAAAGAAGAAATAACATAAATAATCAGTTCTGGAATTTGTCTTATATCCAAAGAAGATCATTTGTACTAAACTCGTGTGAAAGGTTAAATGTTAAAAGACGTTCAAAAAACAACTTTAATGATGATGATGGAACTAAAAAGTTTACTTTTAAGTACACACTGAAAACCGATACAGGGGAGATAAAGCATGTGTGAAAAAGTTTTTTTCTAAGTACTTTGGGATATAAACCCACCAACGATCGGTTTGTTTATGAGGTGCTTTCAAAGACTCCAAAAGGATCGATCATCCCAGTGAAAGACAAAAGAGGGAATACGCGTCCTTCCAATTACATACCCAAGGACGAAATTCACGACCACATAGAATCATTTCAACCGGCAATATCGCATTATCGTAGGGAGCATGCTCCAAATGTTAGGTACTTGCCAAGTGATGTAACGATAAATTTGATGCACAAAGATTTTCTAGAGAAGAATCCAACGATCAAAGTGTCATATGACGTTCACAGAGTCCGAGTAAAGGCTAAAAATATATCTTTTGCGAAGCTTGGAAATGAAGAGTGTGAGACATGTGAGCAATTTAATCTTCACGGACATACTAAAGAAAACATGCTGGATGATTGCGACATATGCATCCATTGGAAGAATCATACCGAATTAGCTAAAGAAAGTCGTCAACTTTATAGAAAAATGGTCGAACAAAATGAGAACAGCCAATGCTTCTCTGCCGATTTAGAAAAAATTATTATGCTGCCGCGTGTTAATACTTTTAAAAAAGTAATTTTCACGAAGCGTCTCACCGTGTACAATGAAAGTTTTGTGCCGCTTGGAAAAAAAATCAAAACAAATCCGTTTGCTGTTCTTTGCCATGAGGGGGTGAGCGGAAGAAATCAAGAGGATATTGTCAGTACATTTTATGCATTTTTTAAGCGACAGCGGGATTTAAAGTCTGTGACCATATGGCTGGACAACTGTTCCAGTCAAAATAAGAACTGGTGTTTTTACACATTTCTAGTTTACATAATTACTTCGAATGAAATTTCTGCTGATAATATTAATATACATTACTTTGAACCTGGTCATTCATACATGTCCGCCGATAATTTCCACCATCAGGTGGAGTTATCTTTAAAAAAACAGGGAAAAACCTACTTCACAGATTTTATTGAAGCAGTCCAATCTGCAAACAGTGGAAAAGTGGACATAAAAGAAATGAAGCACAGTGATTTCTTCAAGTGGCCAAACCATTCTTTACAGAAGAAACTAAAACAACCAAACCGGATATATTTGAAAAACATTTTTCAAGTGACTGCAACCCGAGGAAATTATACCTTGCTTTTTAAAACGTCTTATGGAGAAATGGAACCTTTCAACTGCCTTGATTTTCTGACAGTCAAAGTGATGAAAAGCGGTTTAAAAATTCCTGATCATTTGAATCAGCCTTGTGGATTTCCTAAAGCGAAACGAGACAATATACTAAAAAATCTTGAACAAGTTTTGCCACAGAATAGAAGAGAGTTTTGGTTAAATATATCTGTCGTACCGTACAATAATTAGTAAATAGAGCAAACTAGGCTAGTGCACAAGAAATAAATCAGAATTTACTTTTATTTTTAAGCTGATTATATTATTTTATACGGAAATAAATACTTTTGTTTGATTTTTTGTCTTTATTTTATCTGCTTCGGTTTTCTTATAGAATACTTAAGAAAAATGCAGTAATGCAGTATTCCTAAGCAATAATAGAAAAATAATGAGTATGGCATACTTAAGAAGAACGCAGTAACCAGCATTTTTAAAGCAAGTAAGACATGTTTTGCTAATATAATGTGTTAAAATGAAGTCTGTGCAGTGAGGAAGTGAATAGTCCCCCCCCCCCTCTAACTTTTGAACGCATTAATATTTTTGGCTCAAATTTGGAAGTGTGTTTCAAGGTAGGCTCTACTAATTTTTGACCTCCAAAAAAAATTTTCATTTGTCAAACTGACAGCTGGGCACCATTTTGAAACAAAAAATTAAATGGAAAAGGGGGTCATGTGATACTTTATTTGAAAGGTCCTTCCATTCTCTTTTCACCCCCAAAGTTTGAAGTCCTTATTATTTTTCATAAGGAAATGGCGCCATGTCGAAAATAAATTATTTGTGTCTAAGTAGATACTATCTTTTATTTTGTTTAAGAAACTATGGTAGCACAGATTGATACAGAACACCTAGCTGCATATTAGATTTATTATCGGGTGTCAAATTGACAACGTTTAAAAATTTTTTTTTGGCAGCGACGTTTCCGAATATTCTCTTTTATTTTTAAAAATGGTTCGCCAAAGGCCTTTAGAAGAAAAAACGGAAGCAATATTTATCTACGCTGAGGCTGGTCGTAACTTACATGTGGCGGAAAGAATCTTCAACGAAAGATATCCAGATCGTCCCATATGCCGGAAATACCTAAGAGAACTGGTTTCAAAATTTCAAAGGACGGGATCGGTTCTAAGCGAAAAAAGAGGTGGAAGAAAATGCATTGCGGAAGAAAAACAAATCGACATCATTGCATCTGTAGTCGATAATCCCCAGAAGACAACAATGGCTGTTTCTTCTGAGTGTGATGTTTCAAGAACTACCGTGAAAAAGTATTTAAAAAAACACAAATTTCACCCTTATAAATTAATAATGTTGCACCAACTACAAGAAGATGACCCCGATAGAAGGTTGGAGTTTTGTGAAGTAATGTCTCAACATTTATTGCGAGATCCTGCCTACACGAAAACCATTTGCTTCAGTGACGAATGCACCTTTTTTTTTAACGGAAATGTTAACCGGCAGAATGTTAGGTATTGGGCAGATGTAAACCCCCATGTGTTTCGTGAGAGCCATACCCAATATCCTCAAAAAGTTAATGTGTGGGCGGGAATATTGGGCAACCATATTGTAGGGCCGATATTTTTAGAACAAAATTTAACCGGCTTATTGTATTTGGACTTGCTACGAAATTCAATCAATCCAGAAATTCAGCAGATAATCAATCAAAATCCTTATGAGTTTAGACAACCAGTGATTTTCCAACAAGATGGTGCGCCGCCTCATTTTTTTAGGCAAGTGAGAGAGTGGTTAGATCACGCCTTTCCAGGGCGTTGGATAGGCAGACGTGGTCCATTAAATTGGCCTGCACGGTCCCCAGACCTCAGTCCTCTCGTTTTTTTTTTTGTGGGGATATTTAAAATCTAAAGTTTATGTTACGCAGCCAGAGACAATTCAAGAACTTAAAAATAGAATTAGAGATGCATGTGCTGAAGTAACGCAAGACACATTTCAAAATGTAAGAAATGAATTTCAAAATCGCCTATATTATTGTCAAGAGGTTCAGGGACAGCATTTTGAAAATTTATTGAGATAATTTTGCATGATTTCGTTCTTAATATTATCTTTAGTATTAGGTATTTTGAAATGTTTTATTAAATACTGTTGTAGAAACAATCACTTATGTTATAGGTTAGTTTTTTCATTGTTAATAAAGTTCTTTTAAGAATTAGAGATAGTATTTTGAACCAAATAATTTATTTTCGATATGGCGCCATTTCCTTAAGAAAAATGCTAAGGACTTCAAACTTTGGGGGTGAAAAAAGAATGGAAGGACCTTTCAAATAAGGTATTGGTACGAGATCCGGCATTAGAAATATCTACCCTCATCTGTTATTTCATTATGATAAAGATTATATGTTAGATGATTTGTTCATCGATAAATTCCGCATGGGTTGCCTAGCAAAATCACGGGCCTTCACCGTTGAATAATATTTACTTGGATTGATTTTTCTTGATCAACTTCCCTCATTTGTTATTTATGAAAATCGATCATTAGTCGAAAGAAAATTGCACAAGGAATTGGAAAAATATAGGTTGCCTACTTTCCTTTGGGTATAACTATAAGGTTGCCTGGTACAAACAGGTGGACAGGCGTCGTTAGTATATCCTCATCTGTTATTTTATTTCTGTTTTTTTTAAAGAAAGCTTATTTAATTCTCTATCCAACAGTATAGGGTTGCCTGATCAAATGTGTGTCCCATCCACGGTTGCCTAATGTCAAAGTTAAATTTTAACTTTTGATTTCTTCAAATAACTTTTGAAATAATTAAGCTAATTTGTTGAAATTTGGTATATAAGGGTGGTTTGACACGCAAAATTCAAATCTGGTCTTGATATGATTCTTACTAGTAGGGGGCGCCACTTACAAACCTTTTCAGTCTCTCAAATATTCATAACTTTTTGGTACACACTCGTACTTTTTTTAATTGAAAAAGTGTTTTCTCCGTCCTTTTTACACAAAAAATGTATACTTTATAGAAGTGGCTGGGAGTAGCCCTTTTCGAGATATTTGCTCTTAAAGTAAACCATGCAATGTGGTTTTAAATGGAAAATTTTGAAAATACAAATAGGTACATGAGAGGCTTTGAAAATGACGTTATCGTGGTAATTTTGACAGTTCGATTCAATCTTCAATGTTTCTTGATAAAAAAAAATAATCTATTTTTTTATCATTTTTTTATTATTTAATTTAATTAATTTATTTTTTTCTACTTTTCCTTGTTTTTTTTTTATAGAAACATTGAACATTGAGTCACTTGTCAAAATTACCATGACAACGGCGTTTTCGAAGCCACCTATGTTTATTTTCAAAATTTGCCATTCACAACCACATTGCATAATATGGATAACTTTAAGTGCAAATAGTTGGAAAAGGGTTACTCCTAGCCACTTCTACAAATAATACCTTTTCTATGTGGAAAGGACGGAGAAATAGATTTTTCGATTTAAAAAAAGTGTACTAGCGCGTACAAAAAAGTTATGAGATTTGAATTTTGCATATCAAACAACCCCCATATACCAAATTTTATCAAAATAACTACATTATTTCAACAGTTATTTATAAAAATCGAAAATTAAAATTTAATTTTGATACCCTGTATCTCCCTCAATATAAACTTTTGGTATCGCAATATTTTTTTGTAGGGAATCTATTGTCAATGACGCTAGATACCAGATGTTCCAAAAAACATATGGAACAACAAAGGAAAAAGAGAAATTCTTAAAAAAGATTAAAGGCATGGACTCTAATTTGATCCCACCATGTTGGATCTCCCTGAAAGAGAAAATTTTGCGCACAATTTTTGTAAACTCTATGTGGCTTCACGCAAGTGATGCATCTTGCGTCACATTAAAACCAGAAGAATGCGGTTGGTTTTTCGATGGGTATTTGAAGCCAAAGTGGTTTGTGGGGGACGCAACACCCTTGCAAGTCGAGGATATACTCCACAAATTAGAAGAAAAAGAAAATGAAGAAGAATCTGAATTCAATATATTATGCACTTCTGACGAGTCAGGGTCAGAATCAGAATAAATGTCTTGATTTGTACTGTTGATCAATAAATGTGTGGATGATAAAAAAATGGATGTCATTATTTATATTTACAGTGTTGGCCAAAATTATTGAACCTCCCAAAATTTGATAAATTTTGATCCTTCATCAGTTATTAGAGAAGTAATGGTGCATTAAAAAACTTCAATCCATTTGTCAGTTTACGTGTTCTGGCGATGTTTTGAAAAAATGTTTATTGCCCTTTTTCCAAGTTCAAAAAAAACTGGAATTTTTTAAAATATATAACATTATTATTAAATATCGAACATTAAATCAAACTGTCAAAATTACCACGATAACGTCATTTTCAAAGCCCCTCATGTACCGAGTCATGTACCTATTTGTATTTTCAAAATTTTCCATTTAAAACCACATTGCATGGTTTACTTTAAGAGCAAATATCTCGAATAGGGCTACTCCCAGCCACTTCTACAAAGTATACATTTTTTTGTGTAAAAAGGACGGAGAAAACACTTTTTCAATTCAAAAAGAATGTACGGGTGTGTACCAAAAAGTTATGAATATTTGAATGACTGAAAAGGTTTGTAAGTGGCGCCCGCTACTAGTAAGAATCATACCAAGGCCGGATTTGAATTTTGCGTGTCAAACCACCCTTATACACCAAATTTCAACAAATAAGCTTTATTATTTCAAAAGTTATTTGAAGAAATCAAAAGTTAAAATTTAACTTTGACATTAGGCAACCATGGATGGGACACACTTTTGATCAGGCAACCCTATACTGTTGGATAGAGAATTAAATAAGCTTTCTTTTGAAAAAAAAACGATTGTAACGAAGTTACAAAATTTCCGGATTTTTTCTGTCGTAATTTACAATTTTTCAAATTCATTTCCCGTCTCTTTTTAAGTCAATTCATATTTTTCCGTAACTCCTTTATTTATCTGTCAAAAGATCCCGTATTTCTTCTATAATAATGTTGACCGTGAGCTAATTATTAATCTTTTAATTAAAATCTGTCCGTAAATTTCCTTCTTAGTTCTTCACGCGTCAAAACAATTAATTATTTAACCAGAAGCCAACCGACAACAACATATTTCGCGCATAAATTCAACCAAGCAGTCCCCACCTTTTGGGTCTGAATTCAGAACGTGAAAAGCGCCGAAATGATAGTCAGTACCGGTACGAAAGGTATCGAGAGCAGTTGAACCACGTGGAAGCCCGCTGCAAGGACCCGACCCGGCCCGATACGAAATACGACAAATTATTGGCTATTTTTGAATTTCCTCTGTTCCGATTACCACGAGGTGAGACTTTCTGTGATGTGAATTCAGGGGAATGTTTTGTTGGGTGGGATTTCAGGGGAATTTTCTGGAAAAAGGCCTTAGCTTCATTCGACCTGTTGGCTTGTGAAGCGGGTCTGTTTTCGAAGAAAATTCATATTCTTGTTTGCTTAAATTATGAGGTTTCAGGGGAGTGAATTTTGCCGGGTGGGATTTCAGGGGAGTTTTATTGGGATGGGGCCTTAGCTTCATTCGACCTGTTGGCTTGTGAAGCGGGTCTTATTTCTGATAAGAACTCATGGGTTTTTTTTTGTATTTCTGTGTTTCTTTTAAATTTATAAAATAATTGCGTTCAGCGGATGTAATTTTGCCTAAGGGGAATATCACAGTAAAACTACGGAGAGACTCCTGGAGTTGTCACGCGAACGTGTTCAGCATTACGCGTTTTCATTCTCGTGAAAATCACCCGTTCGCGTCGAGTTTCCCGCTCGTTTGTTTTTCTCTACGTCGTTGGAAAAGTCTAAATTCTTCAAAACCGTTTTTCTGCTTATTATTTCGCCGTGCAAACCCGATCCGTCGTTTTAAATTATCTGCGTTACACACCTCTCCTCACGATTTTATTTTGCCGATTTGAGGCTGCCATTAAGTTGCAAATTATTTGGCTGTAGTTTTGATTTTTCGCCGGGAGAGATTAGTTTACTATAATTCATCTCTTATGTGATATTTTTTTGGATTTTTCTTTTGCTGATCGAAGATCAGACGATTGTTGATTTAATTTAATAGTATTTATTTTTACCGACTGGTTGGAAACCAGTCACAATTGTGATTTTGATTTGGGACAAATAGACTGAATGATTAATTTTCATTAACACCGTGTCTTTATTTCAAGAAAGTTCAGTAATCCATTTCAGAGCGGAAATTTGCGGATTTTTGGAAATAACGAACGCCTGGACTTTCTTCACTGTCTAAAAGCTACCCGATAGGCACTGTGGGCCCTCTACCACATAAATCCAGGGGGTGGCGCTCGAGCATTTGTTTAACATCAACGATTCCCTCATCCCCGTCGGGAATCAAACCCGGAAAATCTCGGGGTTCGTCACAAATTGGCGCCCGAGCAGGGACCCTTGTTTTCCATTTTTCTTCATTTTCCGGGACGGGGAAATTTTCTTTTCCATATGCCTAAAAAACCTATTTGTCCCAAAAACCCGTTCTTCGTCGCGAAACAACTTTCCACACGTAGAGACCCGTTTAATTTTTTTTTTTTGGTATTTTCCTTTGGACCAGAAGGAAATGTTTTTCTATTTTTTTTCGTCGCGTTCAAAAGTACTGCGTTTTCTGACTTTTGCGAAACGTGCGTTTCTCACAACCGCGGACCCCGTTAGTTTTTTTTTCCTAGAGCAAGGTGCGAATGGACCGTCGGTAGGCCCTTGCATAACCAAAATTTTGTATTTACTAGGTAATTATCCGAAAATTACTAGTTATTACTAGAAATCACCGGAGATTACAGTAATCTGCCGGGAGTGGAAGAAATCACCGGAGGTTGCGTTTTCTGTCTTTTTGATCCTTAGTAAATTGTCCAGGATGTAAAGATTCATCGCTGGAAATTACTACACTCTGCCCACCTCCCGGAAAATCGCACCCGTAACGCTCGAAAAGAGGAAAATTTCGGACCGTCGGGAGATATTTTTCGTTTTTTCCAATTCCCTACAAAACCGGCTAGACGTCGGAGGGCCGTTTTCTTAAAATTTACAGATTTTAAGCTTAACGACGGGAAAAATGCCGCTTCGTCGCGAGAAACAAAAAAGACGCAGCAACATTCCATACGCTTAAACTTTTTAGTCCAACCGGAAAAAAAAACCGTCAGCAAGTTACATCCCCAATTCCTGCAACCTAGACAAGTAAAACGTCGACTCAGCACTCCAACCATATAAAACCAAACGGAGCCTCTCGCACTAGATCAGCAGTTCAGCACGAATTCAGACGTAAAGATATTCAGATCAAATCTAATGTTCATCAGTTCCATATTTGATCAATGTATTTGTTAGCTTGTCGAAATAAATAGTTTTTTAAAAACCCACCGCTTAGCTACGGCGAGTAAACTGGCGCAGTCGTTCGGATAATTTTCCTAAGAAAATTGGAAAAACGGATCTTCGTGAGATCGTGTTTATAGTGAATTTCGGGACTAATAGACATCTATTGGACTAACCGGAGTGAACCATAAATCTAGTTAAGTTAATTAAGTGTTTGTTGAACAATTTGGAGCGGCTATCAAGAAATCGATAAACCCATCCATCGTGGACCAAATTTGGACAATAATCGAATTTTCAATCAATATTGGAAATTGCGAGTACTGGACCTTTCGGAGTGGAGAAACATTGCCAACCAGAACCAGTCACCTCATAAGATGATAAGCAAGATAATGTTTTCAATGTAAGTGCAATTTTGTTATGCATGTGCAATTTTATGATTTTTAATGTCGAATATTGATGACATAACGGAAGAATTACAAAAAGTAAACATTTCTTCGAATAGTGAAGACAAGAATAATTTAACGAAACTGAGTGAACAATTTTTTGAATTAATAGACAAAACTGATCTGAACCAATCAATACTAAAAATACAACAGAACTTATCCAATAATCAAAGCACAATGTTTAAATCTGAATATCTGAATTGTATTCCAAATTTTGACGGAAACCCAAATGAATTAAACCGTTATTTGGCTATTTGTCAAAGTATCATTGACAATTTCTATAACCGCACTGAACCGAATAACTTCCAAAATGTCTTTTTATTAAATTCAATAATTGGAAAACTAAATGGAAGTGCTAAAGTAGTATTGGGAACCCAGAACGTCACTACCTGGGAGGAATTAAAGAACATATTAAATAGACATTTTGCCGATCAACGTGACGAAGCATGCTTAAATCGCGACCTCGTTATGCTAAGACAAACGAATGAAAAACCAGGAGAATTTTATGATAAAGTTATGCATATCTTGAATTTGCTATGTTCGTATGTAGATATTCATGAAGTGAATAATGATGCGAAAAATTTGAAAAGGAACCTATATAATGATTTAGCTCTAAAAACGTTTTTAAGTGGATTAAAAGAACCACTTGGTACAACGATCCGTTGTATGCGACCAAAAGATTTACCAGAGGCTCTTCAATTTGTAGTTTCAGAAAATAATACACATTATTTTCAACATTTGAATAGACCACAGTTTAATAACAATCCTCCTAATAGATCAAATCACAATTATAATAATAACAATAATAGATTCAATAATAATCGAAGATTTGAAAATAACTATGGTAATAATTTTAATTATTCCAAACCTAATTTCGGAAATTTCCAATTTCAAAATGGAAATCGATTTGGAAACCAGAACCCATTTAATAGACAACAGTCAAATGTTTTTCGAAGTGATCCAAACAGGCAACTTCCAAAGCCTACTCCTATGAGTGGTATCTCTACTCAAACATTCCATAAACAACCATCTCAAATCAACCGATCACAAAACAACAGACCCTTCCAAAAATATAATCATTTCCAAAACAATCAACCGAAAAATTTCATAAGTGAAGAATTGTTTAATACTCAAGCTTACAATGAAGAAGCAATACATTTAGATAATGCTATACCAAGCACATCTCGTCAAGAAACTAATGCATTCCATGAACCACAAGTTCAACATCCTGATTATGAAGCAAATTTTCAACAGGACAGAGGACCCTTAGACGCAACGTAGTTGGAAACACAATATCCTTTAATAATGCAGCGTTGAATAATAGCGAACTGCCTTACATTATTTTGCCTGAAAATAATGTCAAACTTTTAATCGATAGTGGATCAACTAAGTCATTTATCGACCCTAATTTCGTATTTAAACATTATCCTAATAACGTATTTGACGACCCATTTATTGTAAATACTGTCTTCCAGTCGTCAGCCCATAAGTATAGTGCTTTAATACCTACTTCAGAAATCTTTAAGATTCCCCATGAGAAAAAAACGAAATTTCATCTGTTCAAGTTTCATAATATTTTCGACGGACTAATAGGCCTCGATAACCTGAAAGAATTACAAATCAATATTGATTTCCAAAAAAGTATGTTAATAACCCCTCATGCAAGAATACCTTTGAAATTTCAGAAAATAAATAATCAAATACATAACATAGTTATTTCTGCAAGAACAGAACAGGTCATAAGAATAAAAACCAATATTCAAAACGGTGATATCTTAATACCTTATACAAAACTGCATAATTGTGAAATTCCTAACTGCTTAAGTACAGCAAAAGATGGCTATGCGTTAACCACAATAATAAACAACACAAATCACCCTATAACACTCGATACATCAAATGCTTTTCAAGTCGAATCATTTAATGAAAATGAAATTGAAGAAATTAATATGAATAATGTAAATTCCATTTCATTGAATGAAAAACCATTATTTGATCCCAGTTTATTGAGAACAGACCATTTAAACGTTGAGGAAAGACATATGATTATAAATCTTTGTAAAGACTTTTCTGACATATTTTATAGAGAAAATATGCCTTTATCATTCACCAATGAAATAAAACACTCAATCAACACCAAAGATGAACTCCCTTTTTACACAAAGTCTTATAGATACCCATTTATTTACAAAAACGAAGTCCAATCACAAATCCAGAGAATGCTCGAACAAAAAATAATTCAACACAGTAATTCACCGTGGAGCGCACCAATTTGGGTGGTACCCAAGAAACTCGATGCTTCCGGGAAACCAAAATTTCGTGTTGTTATCGATTTTAGAAAACTAAATGAGAAAACGATTGACGATAAGTATCCCTTACCGAATATAACCGACTTATTGGACAAATTGGGAAAGTGTCATTATTTTACGACCCTCGACCTTGCGAGTGGTTTTCACCAGATCGAGATGAATAAAAGAGATATACAAAAAACAGCATTCAGTACGGAAAATGGTCATTTCGAATTTACACGCATGCCATTCGGATTAAAAAACGCACCGGCAACTTTCCAACGCATAATGGACAATATCTTACGTGGAATCCAAAATGAGAAATGCTTAGTGTATTTAGACGATATTATAATTTTCTCTACATCACTACAAGAGCATATCGAAAGTCTCCGTTCAGTCTTCGAAAGACTCAGAAAATCAAATTTCAAGATCCAACTAGACAAAAGTGAATTTCTCAGACACGAAGTCGCTTATCTTGGTCATATTGTCACACCGGACGGTGTTCGTCCAAATCCAGAAAAAATCAAAGCGATAAAAAATTACCCAATACCCAAAACCACGAAAGAGATAAAAGGATTTTTAGGTTTGTTAGGTTACTATCGTAAATTCATTGACAGTTTTGCAAAATTAACAAAACCAATGACCAGCTGTTTAAAAAAAGGTGCAAAAATAATTCACGACAAAGAATTTACGGATTGTTTTGAAAAATGTAAAAATATACTCTCAAATCAACCTTTACTGCAATATCCGGACTTTTCAAAAGAATTTAATCTCACATGCGACGCGAGTAATCTAGCAATTGGAGCCGTACTTTCGCAAGGAAAAATAGGCGAAGACCTTCCAATCGCATATGCTTCTAGAACCTTAAACAAATCAGAATTAAACTATTCCACGATTGAAAAAGAATGTCTAGGTCTTGTATGGGCTACAAAATATTTTAGACCATACTTATATGGCAGAAAATTCAATATTATCACTGACCATAAGCCTCTGCAATGGTTATTCAATTTAAAAGACCCTGCTTCTAGATTATTAAGATGGCGTATAAAACTTGAAGAATACGACTATAAAATAATATACAAGAAAGGTAAACTTAACACGAATGCAGATGCATTAAGCAGAGTGGAAATTCACACAAAGGAAACAACTGATGGCGACATTTCAAACCTCATCGAATATATTAACGAATTTAATGAAAAAATAGAAAACCCCAATAACGATGACAATGATCTTTTATCAACACAAGTAATTCCCGACGATAATATGTCACAAGAAGCTATTGAAAATAATTCAGATAATAACACCGTTCATACTAACAATGAGCAGGACCCTATCGTAGGAATCCCCATTTTAGAAACCACCCCTGTTAATTTCGGAGCAAACCAAATACTCATAACTAAAGTTTTACACTCACCTGCAAAATCAAGAAGAATTATTCTTTTTGAACACAATACTTCCTTTATTTCGAAAACCCTGATGAATGCTTCGAGCCTTTTTGCGAAATAGTCCGCAAAAACTTCAGATGGCCCTCTTTAAAATTCAAACGATGTCTCAAAAAATTAATCGACGTGGTAGATAAAAATGATATACCAGAATTAATCAAAAATTACCACGAAAGTAAAACCAACCACCGAGGAATCGACGAGACAGAACAAAGACTCAAGGACAAATATTACTGGCCTAATCTTAAGAAATCAGTTCAAACATACATCAATCACTGCGAAATTTGCCAACGGAGTAAATACGAAAGAAATCCAATCCAGATGGAAATGAACGTCACACCTACGGCAACCAAACCCTTCGAAACCCTTCATGTAGATACATATACCCTAGAAAAATCAAAGTTCCTAACCATCATTGATAGTTTTTCTAAGTATGCTCAAGCATACCCTCTAATCTCTACAACCGCCCCTGACATCGCAGATAACCTTATAACTTTCTTCACCCATCATGGTGTACCAAGAAAAATAATTGCGGATAACGGAACAGAGTTCAAGAATGTTGTAGTTACCGAGTTATTACAACTACATAAAGTAGATATTCACTTCTGCTCACCTAATCATCCACAATCAAATGGACTCGTAGAACGATTACATTCGACCCTATCGGAACACATACAATTACTAAATAATCAAGGTTATTATCAAACATCGATTAACCAGAAAATCAAATATGCAATCTTAGCATATAACCACACAATACATTCGTCAACAAAAATGAAGCCGATAGACATAATAAATGGACACATTAGCTCGAACGATCCCTTTAATCTTAAACTAGATCAATTATTCTTATCAGATTACATACAAGAACATAGGGACCGAACTAAATTACTTTACTCAAAATTAAATGAAAAGCTCATTGACCAAAAAGAGAAACTTATTGCTAAGTTGAACGAAAACCGTGATAAACCCGAATTCTTTTACCCCCAACAAGAATCGTATTTAAAGAAAAACACTAGTCGACAAAAGCTAGGTGAAAGATTTACGCCTATTACGATCAACACAGTAGACCCAGCAATGAAAACTGTAACCACCGAAAATTTAGGTAAAATCCACATGGATAACCTGAAGCGACCCTTGAAGAATACTTATACTTTTAAAAATAAATAAAATAAGTATTCACAATAACATATACTATAATTAATTATTAATCCCCGCTTTCGCTTATAACGCATAGTATTTACTTTCAGCTTAATCGCACTCGCTTCCGGAACGGATGAACGCATAGAAATAAGAAAACTAGATGATAATCCAGGTATCATACCCGTAGATTTAGGACACGCAAAAGTAATTGACTATGTACATACAATGATACATTTCTTTGATCTTAACCCTATAGTAACAGAAATAGAAAAGTTAAGAATCAAAACAACAAATTTGATAACAACAATCAACAATGATAACGCTTATAGCGAAGACGCATCAAATTATGTCAAACTACTCAAAATAACCCGAGATCGAGTCGAAACTAAAATCCGAGAAATATTACTCCAACCAAATAGACAGAAACGAGGACTTATAAACGGAATAGGTTCAATTTTCAAATCTGTCACTGGAAACTTAGACGCCTCAGACGGAGAGCGCTACGAAAAACTAATTCAAGAATTGCAAAACAACCAAATCAAGTTAAGATCATCAATCAGCAATCAATACTCGCTATCACTCTCAGTCATAGAAAAATTCAATGATACCATCAAACAAATAAACCATAACGAGAAAGTTTTGGAGAATAAACTAAATCAAATAGCTTTGATTGTAGGAAAAGTAACTAATTTTCAAAACTCTCTATACGTTAAAGATATTTTAAATCAATTAATCAACATCTATGAAATAATTGATTCCATTCTACAAGACATAGAAAATTCACTAACATTCTCAAAATTGAAGATTATGCATCCAAGCATAATAAAAGTTGAGGACCTTTTCTCTGAGTTGAATAAACTTAAAATTAAACTTGGTCCAGAACAAATGCCCATTCCTCTAACTCTAGAAAACACTCCCATTTTTGAGAAGCTCATAAAAATAGAATCATTCGTATGGAATAACAAAATCACTTATATTTTGCAAATTCCAATCACTCAATCAGAAACCTTTGAATATTTTCATATTCACTCAATCCCAGTCTATCACAAAAATATGTTTAAAGTGGTTCTTCCGAACAATAAATATTTGATAAAAAACAAATTGCACTTTGCATATTATGAAAACAAATGCCAAGAAGTCCAGCAAGATCTCCATTTATGCGATATTGCCGACCTCAAGGAAACTCAAGATGACAGCCCTTGTATGATACAACTACTCGAATCCAAACCCAACAAATCAAATTGTAAACAAACCGAAGTCAAAATTAGCCAACCAATAATCCATCAACTGGATCAGACAAATCAGTGGATATTGGTATTCCCGAACAAAAGTTCAGTAAAACTGAAATGCTACAATCAAGAAGAAGTCCAAAGTTTGATTGGAACCTTCCTCACAACAATTCCAAATAAGTGTCAGATCATCACCAATCTGAAACTAATCATCAATGACCAGCAAATCATCAAGACCAATGATCAACCAATATTATTTCCCGATTTTGACAATACCATCACCAAACTTCCAATTTTAAATCTCACCACTCACTTGGACGATTTGAAGCTAGATGACCTTCATAAACTGAAGAACGAAGCCCTAGAAAATAATCCCCAATTGACTTTTAGTGATATTTCAACAGCACCCAGTATTTGGACCATTCTAATATATTTTGCAGTCCTTTGCTGTTGTACCTATTTTGCCTACAAGAAGTTCTCCCAACTGAGAAGAAGAAAACTCACAATTCCGGGAGAAGACATTCAACTACCCCTATAGTTGAATCCTAAGGAGGGAGGAGTTACATCCCCAATTCCTGCAACCTAGACAAGTAAAACGTCGACTCAGCACTCCAACCATATAAAACCAAACGGAGCCTCTCGCACTAGATCAGCAGTTCAGCACGAATTCAGACGTAAAGATATTCAGATCAAATCTAATGTTCATCAGTTCCATATTTAATCAATGTATTTGTTAGCTTGTCGAAATAAATAGTTTTTTAAAAACCCACCGCTTAGCTACGGCGAGTTAACTAGCATGTTGTTTTTACAATAACATTTGCTTGACCTTCACATTTCTGGTCCATAGCAACGTGCTAAATTGGTACATATTTGGAACCTTAAATTTGCTACCAAAACCCGTCTCAAATTTTGGCGTATCGACGCATTGTGTCGTCACAGCTCTCCCACTCCATACCTAAGGTCCAACCTCCTGCCTTGGAGAAGCCAAGCGAAGATATAGGGCTAGGGTTTGGAGAGACGTGCATCAGCCTTCGCCAACTAGAGACGAGCCCGAATGAAAGTGCGCTAAACCACCCGCCGGTACACATAGCCCGAAAGTCATCCACCCGCCGCTGAAGTTAAACGAGTTTGAAACACGTAAGTTGTATTGAGTTTTATTTGCGTCCAAAGCCCCTAACCTGGACTATTTTGTTTTACCGATTCGATTATTTCCAAGATCCGAACTTGGAATATTTTGCTGTTTTCTGAGCTATTATCCTGAAACAAGTTGTTTCTATTTCCTGCCGTCTGCAGATTTTTTTTTTAATATTTGAGTTAATTTGTTCACGTGGATGCTTCATCGGCCCGTACTGGCGATCGTAACTTTCCCGAGCCACTTTTCAGTTGTGACTACATGTCACCCCATTACACCGTACCCCGGATCTTTGCTCAACCGTCTGGTGCCGACACCAGCACATTTGTTTTGTTTTTTTTTCAAGTTTCATGCTAGAATCCACAAGGAACATGGAAGGCGAGTCGACTTCAAGACCTGGATCAGCAAACCCACCTACAGGGACAATCAGTCGCAGCCAGAGGAGTGGCCGATGACCGAAGCCGAACTGTGAAGAGAAAATACCCACTCCAGGTGCGAGGTGTGATGTGTCCATGGGGGTCCATATATCCAGGATGTAGCCGTCGTCTTCATCGAACCAATAGCCAATCCAGCCACAGTAAAGTTTGTTTTAATTTTGTATTAATCAATTTTTTTCAGTCATAACTGTTTTTTTTTTAATTTATTCTAAGTTTTCCAGGTTAGGCATAGCTTAGGAAAAATGATCGTAGACTCACATTTTTTTTGTAAGTGGAGAGAGTGTGTAACGAAGTTACAAAATTTCCGGATTTTTTCTGTCGTAATTTACAATTTTTCAAATTCATTTCCCGTCTCTTTTTAAGTCAATTCATATTTTTCCGTAACTCCTTTATTTATCTGTCAAAAGATCCCGTATTTCTTCTATAATAATGTTGACCGTGAGCTAATTATTAATCTTTTAATTAAAATCAGTCCGTAAATTTCCTTCTTAGTTCTTCACGCGTCAAAACAATTAATTATTTAACCACAAGCCAACCGACAACAACATATTTCGCGCATAAATTCAACCAAGCAGTCCCCACCTTTTGGGTCTGAATTGAGAACGTGAAAAGCGCCGAAATGAGTGTCAGTACCGGTACGAAAGGTATCGAGAGCAGTTGAACCACGTGGAAGCCCGCTTCAAGGACCCGACCCGACCCGATACGAAATACGACGAATTATTGGCTATTTTTTTGAGTTTCCTCTGTTCCGATTACCACGAGGTGAGACTTTCTGTGATGTGAATTCAGGGGAATGTTTTGTTGGGTGGGATTTCAGGGGAATTTTCTGGGAATAGGCCTTAGCTTCATTCGACCTGTTGGCTTGTGAAGCGGGTCTGTTTTCGAAGAAAATTCATATTCTTGTTTGCTTAAATAATGGGGTTTCAGGGGAGTGAATTTTGCCGGGTGGGATTTCAGGGGAGTTTTATTGGGATGGGGCCTTAGCTTCATTCGACCTGTTGGCTTGTGAAGCGGGTCTTATTTCTGATAAAAACTCATGGTTTTTTTTGTATTTCTGTGTTTCTTTTAAATTTATAAAATAATTGCGTTCAGGGGATGTAATTTTGCTAAAGGGAATATCACAGTAAATCTACGGAGAGACTCCTGGAGTTGTCGCGCGAACGTGTTCAGCTTTTGTTCTTCGTGTTTAGACCCGTTTTCATTCTCGTAAAAAAATCACTCGTTCGCGTCGAGTTTCCCGCTCGTTTGTTTTTCTCTACGTCGTTGGAAAAGTCTAAATTCTTCAAAACCGTTTTTCTGCTTATTATTTCGCCGTGCAAACCCGATCCGTCGTTTTAAATTATCTGCGTTACACACCTCTCCTCACGATTTTATTTTGCTGGTTCTAGACTGCAAATTCAGGTTTCATTTAGATGTAATTTTGATTCTTCGCCGGGAGAAATTAGACCGATGTACAAGTATTTATATATATTTTTTTTGTGATATTTTTGGTTAATTTTGCTGATCAAAGATCAGACCTTTTCTTTGATTGATTTTGGTTATTATTTTTATTGACTGGTTGGGAACCAGTACAATTGTAAAATTGGGACAAATAGACTGAATGATTAATTTTCATTAACACCGTGTCTTTATTTCAAGAAAGTTCAGTAATCCATTTCAGAGCGGAAATTTGCGGAGTTTTGGAAATAACGAACGCCTGGACTTTCTTCACTGTCTAAAAGCTACCCGATAGGCACTGTGGGCCCTCTACCACATAAATCCAGGGGGTGGCGCTCGAGCATTTATTTAACATCAACGAATCCCTCATCCCCGTCGGGATTCAAACCCGGAAAATCTCGGGGCACGTCACACGATCAAATAACAGATGAGGGTATATTAACGACGCCTGTCCACCTGTTTGTACCAGGCAACCTTATAGTTATACCCAAAGGAAAGTAGGCAACCTATATTTTTCCAATTCCTTGTACAATTTTCTTTCGACTAATGATCGTGATTCATAAATAACAAATGAGGGAAGTTGATCAAAAAAAATCAATCCAAGTAAATATTATTCAACGGTGAACGCCCGTGATTTTGCTAGGCAACCCATGCGGAATTTATCGATGAACAAATCATCTAACATATAATCTTTATCATAATGAAATAACAGATGAGGGTAGAAATTTCTAATGCCGGATCTTAGACTATATCACATGACCCCCTTTTCCATTTAATAATTTGTTTCAAAATGGTGCCTAGCTGTCAGTTTGACAGTTGAATTTTTTTTTTGGAGGTCAAAACTTAGTAAAGCCTACCCTGAACAACACCTCCAAATTTGAGCCAAAAATATTAATGCGTTCAAAAGTTAGAGGGGGGGGGGACTATTTACGTCCTCACAGTATGTATATAATGCTGAAAACAAATAATACTTCTTAATACCTTGCAACGGCCAGGCATCTAAGCAAAAACTCATTTTTCCCAATTGTCACTTCTCTGCAGATACGGCGTTTTGGCTAAGGAGGGCAGATTACAGGTTGATGTTGGGCGATATCTAGATTTGGCCCCCCCCCCCCAAAGCAAATATGTAAACACGCCACTGGCAAGAAGACTGTTTTGGATTCGATTCGGACGATTCAGTGGAAGATCCCAACTACATCGTATCACATTCATCATCAGATGAGGAAGATATCCCATTGATTTGTGTAAAAAAAAATATGGTCAATAGAATCAAAGAAGTCGTTTCCGTATCAGAAGAATATACAAAAAAAGGTGAAAAGAGAAAGCGAAGAAGATTGGAAGAACCTCTATCAGCAAGAAAGGCAAAAAAAATCGAACCAGTCAAACTGAAACACTCTGTGAAGACACCCTGCCCCAGCACCTGTAAGAAAAAGTGTACTGAAAATTTTACGGACGACGAAAGAAAAAATATTAATACACAATATTGGCAAATGACATTTTCGGAAAAAAGGAACTTTGTTTCAAGTTATGTGACATCATTACAAGTCAAACGCCATAGATCGCGGGAGTCTAGAAGAAACAAGACCCTTAGGTTCTACTTTAAATGTAGTTCAGGGGATAGGGTTGAAGTTTGCAAATCATTTTTCTTATCCACATTGGGATATAACAAAAATAATGATCGAATATTGCAAGACTGTTTTACCTCAACCACACAAAAGATTATCAGTCACAGGGGCAGCATGCAACCCAGTGAACACATAACATCGCCAAGAGGTTTTGCGAAGTTTTGTTCTAGTCAATTTTGTGATTTCCTTACGGAACCTCTCTGCGATGTAGGTATTACCTCTTATAGTCGATATCCATATTTCGTTAAATTAATATGTAATGTCATATTGAACTTTCGCTGGAAATGTTTTATAAATGCAATTAATGCGAACCTCCCTGGGATGTACGCTATACCTCTCATGGTGGATATCCATATTTCGTGTAATATGTGATGTAAAATTCAAGTTCCGCGCAAAACGCTTATGAAAGGATCAGGAAGAACTAAAACTAAACGACAGATTAACTCGCTCTGAATAATTATTATCGTCGAGAATATACGATAGGATCGTGTTTATCATAGAGTCAGTCAAAATAACTGCTTTTTCTCAGTGGATTGTTTTTATGAGTAAGTGATTTTTTTTATTCAAATTACTTATTTCACGAATTATTATTATAAAGTATTGTTAACCATCCACCAGATTCATAACATGAATTGGAAAAAAATTAATTGGGTATGTTAATGACGACAAACAAACAATAGTTATCGAAAATGTTCAAAATGGATCCTATTTTGTTGTTTGCTCTTAACCCCCGTTTTCGAGTGAAATTTTGTAATCTAGCATTGTATTTTTAACGTATTTATAATGAAGCGGCACTATATCAATCAACTCTTGTTGAAGTTTACCTTTAAACGTTTTATTTCAAAATCAATTCTATAACTTAAGAACGAGAAGTTCGCTGGACACTAATTGTATCAATATTTTGTTATCGTTACGTCTCCATTGTTTTTTCCGTCTTGATTTGGAGTTTTGTTTTCGAGGATTAATGTGGTACTATCAACTCAAATTATAAATAAATTACAGTCATGTCCTTATTTTTCTTCAAAAGGAGCATTATATCATCTTTTTTTTAAATATATCGCTACTTGATGATTATGATGAAGTATATTAATTTTTCTATTGACTATTTTTCAGTGGTCTCAAGTCCTCAAACCTGCTAAACGGGATGATAGTTGAATCATTTGATCAGCTTGAGAAGAAACAATAATAACTGATGCAATAAAAATTCTGAGAATTTGCAAATAATAATAAACTTATCGACAGAGTTCCTGAAAATATTTTCCAGGTAAACATTTTGTGTTTCTGATTGAACTTTGATTTACCCCACTCTTTTTTAGTCATCTCGCTGATATCTGGTATAAAGGTGAAACAGCCGTCTTCGATTATTCTTTAGTTGATCTTCGCAGTGGTCAGACGTTCCAGGTGCTCTTATTAGAAAAATTAGAATGGAGAAGTTTGAAATTATCAAAGATTATGAAAGAAATGTGCGGCGATTCAACGTCAAGGTGAGAACGCTTGAGTTTAAATTAAAAGATGTGCCTGCAGCAAAAGAGCCGGTGTCTTGGGTGAGAGAAGCCATTGGAGCTGTTATTAAGAGAGCGACGGAAGGACTTTTACCATCTGACCAAGTGGCGTTCAATTTTGGGTGTAAAGACTTTGCACATGGAGATGGTTGGATTCGATTCAGACCAGCAAGTGAAATTTTGTTGGATGATGTCTGGGGTGTAATTTCCAACCTTTATCAATCGAATTCATCGGGGTTAATTACGGAGACATTTTGTTTAGGAGTAACCTCCGTTAGGATGCCAAAAGGAAAAGGTCGAGGTAAAAATTATAACACGTTTGAAGAAGAATGTGCTTGGCGCCAAGGAATAATAGTGATAAACAATAAAGATAATTTGTGTTTACCTCGAGCCTTAGTGGTGAGTAAAGCATACTTAGATAAAGATCCTGAGTATGTACAAGTTCGCCGCGATATAGGAAAACTACAAACAACAAGAGCCAAACAATTAGTTGAGGAAGCAGTTGTAGCTATCCCTGAAGAGGGTGCAGGTATTCCCGAATTGCGAAAATTTCAAGAGTTTCTGGGGTCTGACTATAAGATAGTGGTTTTTAAATATGGAACTTAAGGACGTGACCTGATTTTTTCCGGTACTCAAGGTTCTAGGAATCTCAACCTGATTTATCATAAGGGGCATTACAATGTGATAACCTCGCTGACGGCCGCCTTTTGCTGTGATTATTTCTGCGAGATGTGCCTCATACCCTATGACAACAAAAATAAACACAGGTGCGTTGGTACATGTGCTGCATGTCAACAAACTCCACCCTGCGAAAGCACTGTCAAGGTCAAGTGTCAAAATTGTCTAAGAACATTCAGAAGTCAGCTGTGTTACGAAAATCATAAAAAAGAAGGATCGTTGGGAAAGTCTACTGTATGCAGCGAAATTCATCTCTGTTGCTCCTGTTTGAAAACAATAAGATCTGATAGAAAACATAGTTGTGGCGAAATATTTTGCAAAATTTGTCAAAAACATCAGCCAGAAGGCCACTTGTGTTATATGCAACCTGATATAGGTAAATCAAACACGAAGGAAGTACTTTACGTTTTCTACGACTTGGAAACGAGACAGGAAAAACAACTCACAGATGGAACTTACGAACACGAACCTAATTTGTGTGTTTTCAAACAGTATTGTGATGCGTGCTTACAACACCGCAGCCCTCTCGATATTTGTCAGGTGTGTGGTCTCAGTGTACTAAAACATGACGTTGTGCCTCAGTTCACTAATCATATTTTACAAATACGTAGAGCGTTTAAGGAGGTTGTGGTTATAGCCCACAATGGACAAGCTTTTGACCATCAATTTATTCTCAATCACCTCTTAACAGCGACAGACCTAACCCCAGAACTTATAATGAGAGGTACAAAAATTATTTTGATGCAGCTAGAAAATGTTTAGTTTCTGGACTCCCTCAATTATTTTCCAATGTCTTTATCAGCGCTACCTAATGCTTTTGGACTACCTAATACTTTCAAGAAAGAATATTTTCCGCATCTGTTTAACCGTCGGGGAAATCAAAAATATTTTGGACCTCTACCACCCATCGAGGACTAGTCCTGACACCATGAAAAAAGAAGATCGAATCACTTTTTTAAGGTGGCATGAAGAGCACAAAAACAAAATTTTTGATTTTCAGAAAAAAATGGTTGAATATTGTTTATTTCGGACGTGGAAATTTTAACTGCAGCATGTCTCAAATTTCGAGAACAAATGACAACTACCACCAAAGTCTGCCCATTTACAGAGGCCTGCACAATTGCTTCCACATGCAATAAAGTTTATAGGAGAAATTTCCTTAAACCAGAGACCATCGGTATAATTCCTAAGAATGGGTATCGGTTCAGTGATAATCAAAGTCATATTGCTCTTCAATGGTTAGTATGGGTGGGTGAAAAAGAGCTTGGAGTGAATATACAACATGCTGGTAAAGGTGCTGAAACAGTTATAGTTGGTCGAAGGGTTGATGGTTTCAGTGAAGAAAGCAATCAAGTCTTTGAATTTCATGGATGTTATTGGCACGGGTGCATTAGATGCTTTAAACATCGAAGGGATGAACCTCTAGCAGACAATCCTACGGAAACTTTAAATATTCGTTACGAATCGACCATAGCCAAAACGGAAAGGTTAAAGAAGTATGGTTATGAAGTCATAGAGAAGTGGGAATGTGATTTCCGGAAGGAGTTGAAGGAAATCCCCGAAATTGAAAATTTCTTGAAAAATCACTCCATTCTTTATCAGCCCCCTTTGAATCCCAGAGATGCTTTCTATAGTGGTCGTACAGGTAATTGTAAGACTTACCACAAAGCTCAAGAAGGAGAAAAAATAAAATACCTGGATGTCTGCTCTCTTTATCCATGGGTATGTAAATATGGAAAATTCCCAATAGGTCACCCCCAGGTTTTTGTCGGAGAAGATTGTAAAAATTTAAAATTGGAAGCAACTGATGGCCTTATAAAATGTAAAATCCTCCCTCCACAAGATCTCTATCACCCTGTTCTCCCTCAAAAAATGCAAAATAAGTTGATGTTTGTTCTATGTCGTACTTGTGGTGAAAATATGAACCATGAAACATGCCACCACACTGTTGAAGATCGAGCATTGACCGGTACGTGGGTAATAGATGAAGTAATGAAGGCACTGGAGAAGGGGTATAAAATGTTGACTATTTACGAAATTTGGAAATACCAGGTGACTCAATACGACACTGAAACTAAAACAGGTGGTCTCTTCACTGAAATGATGAATGAGTTCATAAAGATCAAACAGGAGGCATCAGGGTGGCCTAGTCAGTGCGCCTCAGACAAGTCTAAACAAAGCTATATTGAAGCATTTTTTAACCGCGAAGGTGTAAAATTGGAATGTGCTAACATATTGAAAAATCCAGGACTTAGATGTTTGGCCAAGCTTATCCTAAACAGCTTCTGGGGTAAACTTGGACAGCAGGAAAACCAACCAAAGACTGCAATTGTCAATAATCCCGAGGAATTTTTCAATATGATGACGAATCCAGCTATGCATGTGAACTCTGTCCTGCCTATAAACGAAGATGTTTTAGTGGTTAACTACATATTTAAAGAAGAAAGTTTTGAACCATTATCTACTGTAAATGTGTGTTTAGCAGCCTACACCACAGCTCAAGCCCGACTAAAACTTTATTCTTACTTGGAAGACCTTGGTACACGAGTCTTGTATTATGACACAGACTCTGTCATTTTTTCGCATAAAGATAGTGAATATGAACCGCCTACTGGAGATTTCACTGGTGACATGACTGATGAATTGGCCACGTTTGGACCTGGAAGCTATATAACCGAGTTTGTGAGTGGAGGACCCAAGAATTATGCTTATAAGTTCTACTCGACTACGGATAGGGAAGAGAAAGTTGTGTGCAAGGTTAAGGGTATCTCCCTAAATTATGCTGCTTTGCAACTGATAAACTTTGAAGCAATAAGGGAAATGGTCTTAAATCCTTCAGAAAAAGCCTTACTTGTCACCTCAAACAATTTTCGAAGAACAAAGGAACACGCAGTAGTGACCAGAAAAGAAACAAAAATCTATCGGCCCAACTCAGTGAAAAGAAGGTTTTACGACGATCATACTTCTGACCCATATGGTTATAAAAAAAATCAATGCATATAAATAGAATTTAACTTTTATCACAATATACAGGGTGTCCGAGAAAATGTGGGAGATCTCTCGGATTCAGATAGAACAATAAAAAATAAGATGACAAGTTCCCATAAATTTTTTTCCTAGCGGCCCTCCCTACGGAGATACGGCCCCCTAAAGGACCCCACTGGAAATCGGTTTTTCTTGAATAACTTTTAAACGACTCAATATAATTCAATGAAAATTTAATATGATAAACAGTAGTAAGGACCTCTCAAAATACTTCCCTTAAAACATAATTAGCTTGTTTAGTTTACCAGGGACGGACTAGATTGTACATTTTAACGCTCAAATTTTTAACACCCTGTATGATAAGGAGTTGAAAAAAAATAAATTTGGATACCTTGAACATTAAGCTAAAGAAAAGGTACTCTTGTTCATTGTCGATAAAATGAACCATTTTCGAGAAAAAACAATTTTTATTAAACAAAACCTCGAAAAAAGCCTTGACGAAGTGGTGCTCTTGACGAAATTGTGACCCTAACGCTAGGAAAAAAATTTATGGGAACTTGTCATCTTATTTTTTAATATTCTATCAGAATCCGAGAGATCTCCCACATTTTCCCGGACACCCTGTTCAAATTTGTTTGTTGTTGTTTTTTCTCGAAAATGGTTCATTTTATCGACAATGAACAAGAGTACCTTTTCTTTAGCTTAATGTTCAAGGTATCCAAATTTATTTTTTTAAACTCCTTATCATACAGGGTGTTGAAAATTTGAGCGTTAAAATGTACAATCTAGTCCGTCCCTGGTAAACTAAACAAGCTAATTATGTTTTAAGGGAAGTATTTTGAGAGGTCCTTACTACTGTTTATCATATTAAATTTTCATTGAATTATATTGAGTCGTTTGAAAGTTATTCAAGAAAAACCGATTTCCAGTGGGGTCCTTTAGGGGGCCGTATCTCCGTAGGGAGGGCCGCTAGGAAAAAAATTTGTGGGAACTTGTCATCTTATTTTTTAATGTTCTATCTGAATCCGAGAGATCTCCCACATTTTCCCGGACACCCTGTATACTAATTATGGTGAGCTTGATAAATTTGTTTATGTTAATTTTACCTCTAATTTTAAATGTATTTTTGATTCAAATTCATTTATGATTTTTTATTGCCACTAATGTTATTTTTATCTATTTTTTTTTTATTGTAAATAACTTCAGCTGACTATTTGAAATATGTATCTAAAGGAAGATCGTGATAAATTTGTGAAACAACACTCCACTCCATCAATATTATAATTTAAACTGTACTCAAGAAAATGTATAATGTGGTGTTTGAATAAAACTTGTAAAAAGAAAAAGTGGAATCGTTTATTTCTCAATAAATCTCCCTAATATTGGTACATAGACATCTGATCCTACATCTCACAAATTCCCAAAACCCCTTATTCCCTCATCAAACACATAATCGGCAACACCGCAGACAGTCGACAACGTCGCACACACACATCGATCCTGTCATTTGTCAGTATCAACGCTATACAACCCGACGCCGCCACAAACGTCAATGTCACTTCAAACGTCAACCATTAAACCTAAAACCCAAAAATCCCTCATCTCCCCACAAAAAACCAACACCGCACACACCGCCGGCAACCTACAACACCACTCACACACATCAATCCTGTCAACTGTCATCATCAACCCTACAAAACACATCAACGTCAACGTTACTTCAAACGTCAACCATAAAACCTAAAATTCCAAGATTCCTTATCCCACACAAAACACAAACACCGCACACACACACAACCGGCAACACCATCCACACAACAATCCTAAAATCCCAAAATCCCTTATCTCCCCACAAAACACCATAAACGGCAACGCCGCACTCAACCGGCAACTCCACCTACACACACACGCACCCGACAACACCGCACACACAAAAATCCGCCGTCAATTGTCAGATTAACGCTATAAAACCACCAATAATGTCAAAGTCACTTCAACCATATGGCAAATGACATGCGACGTTGCCACATCATCCATTGAAAAAAAAATCCTTAAATTTAGGGAAATCCTCCTGGGTGAATGAAATGCCCATGCGACGTTGCCAGATTCATCAAAAATTAAATAAAATCTAGTGAAAAAAATTGGATGACCTTGGTCTAAGGTGCCGTCATACCTACTGATATCATTAAACACAAATTAGTAAAACCTTACACAAAATCTCATTTAATTCACAATGGACAATTTGCACATTTTTTGGAAATATGAAAAATATAAGGATTAGTAAGTACTGATGCCATTGATGTTTAAAAAATCAACCTACGACCTCTAATAATGTAGTAATCACCGATTAAAGAGCGCCAATCAACATCCAATACGTCACAGAATACACTACCTATCTCCGTCTTACGTATTGACTGAGATGACTTTCTCTCTCTCGGGAGGGTAATATGGCCCCACCCCTTTTGCGATCATGCAGTGGAATTCGTGTCTTCTTTTTCATTTATTTAGTATATTTTTGGGTATTTCGGAAAAACTTTTTCGCTGGTGACTTTCAAATAATGTCTAGAATACGTATATAAAATTTCAAGTCATTTGAAAATATATGCAAATTGTCCATTAATTGCCACCATCTTTCAACAAAATCTACATATTATACACATCTCTCAAAAAGACGGCAACAGTTGCCGACGTGATTAGTACCTACTGTGACGTAGAGTGCCCGGAGCTGAGGTGATGAAAACTTATGTACCTATGACTGTTTGCTAGCAGTGTTTTTTCGTATGAATCCCCTTGAGAAACGTCAAATAAAAAGATTAAGGGTGTCAATATATAAAAAAAAAACAAGTTTCAAAAAAGACAGAAATTTGAGACATTTTTTTTTATTAATATGGATCAAATTCTCGAAAATACTTGGCTTCTTCCATTTTGAAAAGATGAAAATATTTTAAAATATTATAAAATATAAGCAACTTCACGGAAAAAAAAGCTGTTCAGATCCAAATTTGGAAAACAAAATTTCTAGAATAGATTCTTCTGTTTTCTCATTGAGTAACTACACGACAAAAATTATTAGAATTTTTTTTTTGGATGACGTTGAAAATCTTCAAAACGACAGTTTTCAATTTAAGTTAAATAACAAGTAAACTGAGACGGAGATTTAATAAAATTTCATCGAAATTTTTTTCTTATCCCACAGGTTTTTCCTATTATACCTACCTAATTCCTGCTTATAAAAATATCCTGAATAATTAATTGAATTATAATTTATATGTACAGGGTGTCCCAACGATAGAGTAAAGTAGGTTTTATCATATAGGATATGAAAAATATCAAAAATATCTGTCATTTGGATAGAAGGTAACGTCAACTGTCAACTTTTTTCGGCACATTTTGACATTTTTTCACAATAATGGATTTAATCTCCTTGAATAGCTCTTGAAAAGTTAAGATAGGAAAGTGCAAACCATTTTCCTCTAACTTGAATAGTTTGAGTTTTATAGCATGTCAAAGTTGCAAAAATGCCATTTTTAAAACGCGATATCTCGATAACGGTTGAATTTAGGAACATTAGTTGTATCACAATTTTTGTTCCAAATTGAAGAAAGAATTGAAATATCAATTAATATACAGGGGGTCCCATTTAAAAAAATCATACTTTTTCGTGCCATACTTTTGTGACGCACCCTGTATGTTTCCAAATATTTTCAGAATGTGCGCTATTTACACCCCTAACCTGTGACGCATATTGATATTGATATTTTTCATATCCTATATGATAAAACCTACTTTACTCTATCGTTGGGACACCCTGTACTACAAGCCTTGAAATATGTTTAAGAAAAATATAACGAACTTGAGCCAAAGGCACAAACGTAGACTAAAATCAGAACTTTTGGAAACTAGAACCACTAAAATAAATAAACAGACAGTGCCACCTTCTGCTGACCAAGACCATTTGGGTCTTCAAGAATCCTCATTTGAATGCAACACAAATAACAATAATATAACAGAAGATACTGAGATTGATAATAATGCAAGTCACACTACGAAAGTACCAGATTTGAGTGCTTATACTGCTAATCTTGAAACTTCATCTAGTGGAAGTGAATTACATTTCGATATGAAATTTGATGAGAACTTGTTAGCGATTGATATAAAGACCTGGGCCATAGAAAATCATATAGGACAAAAAGCTCTCTCCAAACTCTTACTTACTTTGAAAAAATATAATTTGAATGTACCACTAGATTCCAGAACTTGTTTGAAGACACCGAGATCTGTTTCTTTGATTCAAATGGTAATTACTTTCACATAGGAATTTCCAGTGGAATTTTGCGGTCTCTAGAAAAATATTATGATGAACCTCCCAATTCAATCAAATTAAACATCAATGTTGATGGTTTGCCTATATCGAAGAGTTCGGCAAGTCAGTTTTGGCCTATACTCGGTTCAATAGTGGAGCAGTTTTCCACAGAAGTGTTTCTAATTGGCTGTTATCACGGATTGAAGAAACCAGTCGATGTGAATGAATTCTTGAATCGTTTCGTAGCTGATATAAATCATTTACAAGAAAATGGGATTATTTGGAAGGGCACACGAATTAGTGTCGTAATAAATTGCATAATTGCTGATGCACCAGCAAATGCCTATATTACTTGCATAAAACTGCATTCTGGTTATTTTTTGTGTGGAAAATGCATTCAAGAGCGAGAATTTGTCAATAACAGGGTTGTTTATCCAGGAACAAATTCACAGCTCCGAACAGATCAATCATTTCGAAGCAGAAGTCAACCGGAGCATCATCATGAGCAGCCCTCAATACTTGAAAACATCCAAGGGTTTGATATGGTATCTTAACTCACTTTGGACTATATGCGTTTGGTTTGTCTTGGTGTCACAAAAAAAAATTTGAATAAAATTATTGAAGGCAATAAAGAGCACAGATTGCAACATTTGGAGGCAGTAACAAAAAAAATGACATCTTTAAAAGTAGATATACCAAGAGAATTCGCAAGGAAGCCCAGAGACTTCGTAAATTTGGATAAGTGGAAAGCCACTGAATACAGACAATTCCTTTTATATACTGGAATGTTGGTTTTGAAAGATGAAATGTGTCAAAGCAAATATAACCACTTTTTGAGTTTCTCTTGCGCCATAAGAATCCTTTCATCATTTAAATTTTTGAAGTATATTGATTATGCTCAGTCGCTTTTGATTTATTTTGTAAATGAATTTGCAACATTGTATGGATTGCAAGAGATTTCGTATAATGTTCATAAGTTGATACATCTTTGTAACGAAGTGAAAAACTTTGGAGTACTGGACACCTTTAGTGCATTCAAGTTCGTGAGTTTTATGAACCACTTGAAAAAATGCATTGTGTCAGGTAATAGACCTCTAGAACAGCTTCATAACAGGGTCAGTGAAAATCAGTCTTTGCCAGTCATACAAAAGAAAAACGACTTTCCGCGTTTTATACAACAAAGCAGTCAAAACTACGTAGAGTTTGAACATTTCATGGTAACCTGCCATGAACCAGATAATTGCGTTTTACTTAAATCCGGAGAAATTGTCATTATCTCAGAGATAGAAAATGCAAACAATTAGCGATAACAAACTATCGATACTATCGATACCACTATCGATAGTTTCTTCTTCTTGATAGTATCGATAGTAATTATTGTATCGACAATAAGGCGTTTTCGGTAAAGATGATCGAGTTAATCGAATCAGGTCAGTCTTGTTCGAATACTGATCTAATTCATCATTTTCCCAAATCGCATCAGCTGTTTGGATTCCGTCATTCTCACCAAAAGAAATCGCCTATCAATGTTGTCGAACTTGATAGAAGGGAGAACTGTCAAATTTCCGCTTCCCAAACGGGAATCATATGCTACCATCTACATTATATTTGTGTTCAAAGTCACGCTCACGCCAAATTCATTGTGTATGGTATGGTAGCATATGATTCCCATTTGGCAAGCGGAAATTTGACAGTTCTCCTTTCTATCACAAGTTCGAGGGAACGATTGCTCCCTAACTCGAGGATTGGGCCCCTGACAATTGCCGCAGTTTTGACAGTCTGACTTCTGACAGTTCTGACAGTCTTGATTGAGAATTTAGACTTTAACACTTCGAACTTTGTTTTTGTTTGTGGTTTGTGGTTAATTCGAAAGCGGAAAGCTTATTGTTATTAAGTGTAAATCGATACTGTGTGCTCTGCTTTTCTGTTTTCTGTTGTGAAAAATGTCGAGTTCCAGGTCAAAATCCAGTGCATGGAAATATTCCACTATGATTAAAGGCAGTAACAATCAATCCAAAACTGTAAAATGTACATTATGCAGTAACATGTACAAGTTTAGTAACAACACAAGTAATTTGCGTGATCATTTAAAACGTAAGCATCCAATTCAATTTAAAGAGATAAACAAAAACACAAATTTGGATTCCGATTCCGATATTGAAACTGAATATCCAGCAAAGCCTGCAAAACATCATAAACCAAACAAATTGACACAATTCATGGAACGTAAGAAAGGATATGAAGATAATTCTAAAAAGAAGGAGAAATTGGACAAAAAACTAGCTTTTATGGTTGCGACTGATTTGGAACCGTTTACAATTGTCAATAGAGATGGTTTTAAGGAATTTGTGCATGAACTAGATCCGAAATACAACATACCATCAGCAACGTACCTGAAAGATACATTGATGACAGAATTGTATAGTAATGCTGAGATGAAGTTGAAACAAATCCTCATGAACGTAGAATTTGTAGCCATAACTACAGATGCTTGGTCTTCCATCAACATGGAAGGTTATATATCTTGTACTTGTCATTTCATTCTTGAAACGAAGTTGTATGCAGTATGTCTAGAAACGAAGCAAATAGAAGGTAGTCACACTGCTGTTCATCTTGCTGAGGTGAAATTGTGTAAATAATTTTATGGTGAATCAAACCATACCGACCTTCTTCATTTCAGGTGTTACAAGAAATATTTATTAAATGGGACATCCAAGACAAAGTAATTTGTGTTGTAACCGACAATGGAGCAAATGTAGTTGCTGCCATAGGAAATCTTAGAAAACGTCATATGCCGTGCGTTGCACATACTTTAAATTTAGTTTCAACTGACTGCCTAAAAATGGAAGGTATTGAAGGTTTAATAACCAAAACTAAAATATTAGTTTCTTATTTTAAATCGAGCTCTAAAGCTAGTGATAAATTACGAGAAGTACAAACAGATGCAGGGATTAAAATACCTCTTAAACTTATACAAAGTGTTCCCACCCGTTGGAACAGTGTGTTTTTTATGCTAAAGCGTATTATTGAATTAAAAAACTATTTGGCAGTGTCTTTAGCTAGTCTGCCTAAGGCTCCAGCTTTGCCAACTGCAGAAGAGTTCCAAATAATGAATGAATTTGTTATTTGTTTCGAATGTATTCAGGATGCCACACAGGAAATCAGCGGGGAAAAATATGTTACCGAATCCTTAATAATTCCATTATGCCGAGGAGAAAGGAGATAAAGAGAACAAGTGCGTCAAGTTGAAGATTGAAGTCTTCTTTCAGTGAGAAGCAACAGCTTCGATGTTCTATTTCAGGCTAAAAAACTTAATTCATGTGAACAATAGCAATAGAAACATCATAAATTATAATTGGCAAAAAAATTAATAAATAATAAGACACAACACGAATATTATATGTCCAATTTTGTGAAAGATTTTCCATGTATTTACGAACATAACATACGTTTTGCTGTTTTACTATTTATTTATTTTTTTGCCAATTATAATTTTTATGATTGTTCCTATTGCCATTGTTCAAATGAATGTAATTTCTTAGCCTGAAGAAAATGTAATAGCACATTGAAGCTGTTGCTTTTCATTAATAGAAGACTAGAAAAACATTGTCCCTTATTTCTCGCAATCCTTGACAAACATAAGCTGTGGTCATATCTTTCAATGTTGTACATTGATACTTACAAGGACACCTTTAAAATTTGATGTGCTGTTTCATAATATCTCAAATTCCTTATCCACTATTTTCTCATCCACCCCTTCCACAAAAAGAAGAAGAAAACGATGGTTTCAAATTCCGGAATTTTTAGAGAAAAAGCAACAGAAAGAATATGCAGTTGTTATGTTTATTAATGAGTCGGATCCCAAAAATCAACTGATATCACCAGTACCTAATAAGTGGCTCACGCCAAGAAAAACCAATTGCTATTGGCCTGGTGGATCGAATAGCTCCCTCTTTATCAAGAGGTACGAAAAATCATGGACTTTGTATTCTGTCAAATTGGAAGCTATTTATGGTAAGGATTTGAATTTTCTTTATTTTACTAAACGCGATTTTTTTCGCATATTTTTTTTCTCTAGTCTTGGTTCTCTTCCGAAACACATTTTTCACGTACCTATCGATACCTAAAAGCACAAAGGTGCTATGTCCACATTTTACGAAATTTGGACTATTGGCATCACTGTATTGCTTGTATGAACAGAGTCTAGACCGCAACAGTTCCAAGTCCAATTTATAAATAGAACCCGTAAAAATCTAGTACAATGAAAAAAGCTATATCCGGGCAATTCTGTTTATCTGGTGCGCAGAGGTATTATGTCCATCAATGAATGACTCCGCGAGCTCAAATGAGCTAAGTCCAGATTCGTCTGGACATAGCACGTTTGAGCTCGCCTGGCATACGCTTGTTGATCCTTTGTTGACAAGCATGTTTTTGGATTTTGTCATTATTCTGTTGAATTTAACTCACAAATTCCTTTATTTTGGCAACAATAAGTGAAGGGCTTATTGTAATAACACGATAAGCCACACAATCACAGAAATCTATTTTATTCTTCAGGTTGATTAAGCAATAATATGATAAGCCACAGAAGAAGAATTTGGGCCATTGTCCAATAGATGTCGCCACCGTTCATAGAATCAAGTTA
The DNA here is from genome assembly GCA_958502075.1 of Orchestes rusci. Lineage (NCBI taxonomy): Eukaryota > Metazoa > Arthropoda > Insecta > Coleoptera > Curculionidae > Orchestes > Orchestes rusci. The sequence goes on from OY293310.1 coordinate 8,226,302, forward strand.
TTGCATTTTAGCGGTTCTCTCTAGATTTCACTTTAAAACGTGACAAGCCACGTCAACATGGCGACCGGTACAATTGCTCCTATCGAAAATGATTCGATTTCAAGTGATAGTTCGAGTTCAAGTAGTGAGTTTTATGAATCAAGTGATGATAGCGTGGTTGATAAGAATTTTGTACCATCAGATGATGATGAAACTTCCGATACAAGTGAGGTATGTGCTTATTTTTGTTTTTGTGGCATATCATGTTTTTACCGAAACAAATCTATTGCAATTTCACCGTGGCTTATCATGTTATTGCTATTAAAAATATTAAATTTCAGGGAGATGCTTCACCTACAACTACTAATCTAACAAGATCAACTGAATTTACTCCCGAGAAAAAATGAAGTCGAAGATGTTGAAATTATGTAAAGAAGAAGTTCAATATACAGTTTGTTTCATATTTTCAAATAAAAGTATTAGAGTTTTTGTTATAAGCAATAATATGATAAGCCACATTATTTTTGAAAAAAAATTTTTTTTTGAGAAACCAGTCTTTTTTCTTGCCCTTTTCTTCAACATGTTTGATAGATACGGACATCATCAGCTTACTAAAAATTCTCCAAGTTAATATTTAATAGTAGTTTATTTTACATATTTTTCTAAAACTTACAAGTCTAATAACTTAGTATTTTATATTTGTGGCATATCTGGTTATTACAATAAGCCCTTCAAGTGATTAATAGTTTTTTGTTGAAGTTTTGAACAGTGTTGTGATTATTCCCAGGAAAAAACTCGGTAGGTTTATTTAATTTTTGTGGTCTAGCGTCGGTAAGGTTGGAGTACCGTATCTGTAGCCGCCGTTTCAAGATTTTTCCTCTTTCTTCCTTTAGTACTAGATCATCGAATAGAATATACTCTTTCGATTCAGCCGCTGGAAAAATTAGCGAGGTTACATAAAATTTTTCACTATTTGCAGGACGACATTCAAGGCTGTGTTTCCAACTTTAAATGACTTTCAAAAAATTGTGAAAAATAGGCAATTCTGATAATTTTTCAGCTTTTTGCATAACCGGAATATTGAGTGTTTCGTCTTTGCTAATCTAGTAAACGAACAAGCTCAAGCTATTTTCTAGTTATGAGTCGTAACCCAGAAGACTGGCTAAAATGGTATGATGAGATTGAAGAAGCAGATAATGATGATTTGCCGGTAGGAGATGTCTATGTTTGTGAAGTGGATGAAGATGGCACAGTGAAATGTATATCTGCAGTTTCTCAAACCGATAATGCTGTCGCCAATGGTGAGCTTTTGTTTAGGAGAATATCAATGTATTACGAAAATGTAACTATTGTTATGATAGGTGACCTGAACGGACTATCCACTTCAGTAACTGAACCTAATCCATGCGATGACCAAGTGGCTGAAATTCCTGATGATGAGACCATAACCAGTGCTCTTTCTAAAACCAGTTATGATGACGCTTATGGTGAGCTTATTACTTATGAAAGAACAATATTGTAATACTGATATGTAACTTTTATTATGATAGGTGATCTAGACAGACCATCTACGTCAACAATGGCAAAAAATACTGATATAGTCAAGGATTATCATCCCTATCATGACAGCGACTCAAGCGAATCGGATCCAGCAGTTTTATCACAAATTGAACCTGGCCCTTTCGATAACCAAGTGACGAGACGTCAACGTAAACGAAAAGGATTCGCTGAACCAAACCTTTGGAAAAAAAATGAACGAATATTGAAAAGGGCAGCTGGCCAAGCATATGTTGATAGAAAGGGCATCGAGCGACCTAAGAAACAATTGAAAATCATAGATTGTTCCTGCCGATTCTCCTGCAAAAACATTTCTAGTGCGCACCAACAAACCTTACTCGAGGAATATTGGAACTATGCCGAAGTGACCAGGCAAAAGGACCAGATTTGCTCCTTGGTTAAAGAAATGCCAGTAGCCAGAAAAAGAAAAAGGAAAGAGAATTCAGAAGTTGACAAGAATGTTAGCAGGGCATATTTCCTACCAGATGGAGAGGGAGAAAAACTTCGTGTTTGTCTTCCATTTTTTTGTGCAACTTTTGCAATATCTAAAAAAGTCATTAATGATGCATTATTATTCAAAAGTTTGAATGGGTCTTATCAAGGGAAAGACAAGAGGAAAGGAAAACCGGCCCATAATGCAACACCAAAAGCCAAAGTGCAGGTTGTTCGTCGATTTCTTAACGATTTCCCTAAAGTGCCTTCTCATTATTGTAGACAACGGAGTTCGCGGCTATACTTGGCACCTGACCTCTCTATCAGTAAATTGTTTGAACTATATAAAGAAAGAGAGGGTCCTGCAGCAGTTACGGAACATGTTTTCCGCAGGATTTTTAAAAGTTTGAGCCACCTCTTGCCATATTTCAACCGAAAAAAGATCAGTGCTCGATTTGTAACGAGGCAGAACGTAAGAAGACAGTAGGGACCGACCAGAACTATAAACAACATAGGCAGAGAAAAGAGAACATTGCAATAATGAAGGACAAAGATAAGAAAGATGCAGAGAACTCCAAAACGATGATTTACGCTACCTTCGACTTACAAGCTGTGCTAACACTGCCTTTTGCTGGCGATGCTCAAATTTATTTTTCCAGAAAGCTTTCGCTTCTGAACTTGACAGTTTATGATTCGAAACAGAATGGCGTTTGTTTCCTGTGGGATGAGACCGGTGGAAAAAAGGGAAGTTCCGAAATTGGTACGTGCCTATTGAAGTATATTCAAAATCTTCCAAGGGAAATTGAACACATTGTGCTTTATGCGGACACATGCGGTGGACAAAACCGGAATCAAAATGTATTTGCTGCTTTACTTTATGCAGTGAATACCTTTGGTTCATTGAACGTAATCGACCTGAAGTTCATGGAAAGTGGACATAGTTACTTGGAAGCGGACAGCATCCATGCAACGATTGAAAGAAGTAGAAAACACAAGAAACTGTATTTGCCAAGAGACTACAGGCTTTTGATTGAGATGAGTAGAAAGAAGCCATTTCCTTACGTGGTTTACGAAAATCGTTTTGACGATGTGTACGATCTTCAAGATTTGAGTTCCAAAGTTATCAGTAATAGAAAAAAGAACGCAATGGGAAACGATGTGAAGTGGCTTCAAGTCAAGTGGTTCAGATTCGTTAAAGAGAGTAACACAGTTGGCTACAAATACGATGTTAGAGCAAATGAATTTGAATATATTAAATTCAATAACACCGACATTCAATGGAATTCAATTGGACTGACAAAAAAATATAAAAACGAGCTTCCAGTATCTATGGCCAAAAAACGAGACTTGATGAATCTCATTCGCAAAGGTATTATTCCTCAAGATTACTTTTCCTTTTTCAATAGCTTACCTGCGGCTCGAGGAGTCAGAGACCAAGCAGTATGGAATTTGGACAATCAAGAAGAAAACTCTGACGACACTTCTTTGGATAAGGGATAATAGTTACAGCATTTTTTTTTTATATAAATAAGTAACAATTTTTGATTTACATGAGTTTTCGTTTTTTTATACAAGTTAGTGTATTTTGTTCAAATTTTGGTTTTTGTCACTAACAAAAATATATTTCGTTCTAAAATGAATGTTCTGTATTTTTATTCCAGAAATCTCAATTTACCATAAAAAATAATTGATAAAAAAGCCCTATGTCCGCTTTATGTATTGAATCATTCCTGCACATTAGTGCTATGTCCACAAATTTTGATAAATGTGATAAAATTTTCCTATTCTACGCGACTATGGACGAGTAACCTTTTTAAAACCCTTTCTTAAACATTGAAGTATGACTAGTGCTCGATAAACAAACAAAACATCGTACTAGCATTTTAGTATGCAAGATGCAAAACTTCATTTGTGATTTACCACTTATCATGAAAGTTGGACTTAGCACTTTTGTGCTTTTAGGTATCGCTATACAGATTTTCCGTGGTTCATTAAAACTGTAAGATCATTTGAATATTTCGTTCTGCATTTTCTCAACTCACTGGACATTTGAATGATATTTATGGACAAACAATTTTTTATAGATTCATACAATGAGGCCATCAAAAAACAAGATGATCAGACTGAAAGAGGTCGAGGTTTGCGTGCCATCAAGCACCTGGAGCCTGGAGCCTTTTAGCCCAGATGAAGATTTTCATAAAGGAAATAGGAAAAAGTTTAAGAAGACCGCAAATGGTAAGAAAAATGTTCTTATTTTGTGCCCTCACCTTGAATATCTTCTTACCATTCTCGACAGATAATCTACCACCGGTGCTTGAAGTGGCAGCAATAATTGCTCCTCAAACGGGGGATCCGTTTGCCGAATCACAACTTTCACCGTTGACCCCTCCAGCTGCGGTGCCAGTGAAGTATGTGCAAATGAGGTGCAGCCTTCTTCAAGTGACGGTATGTAGTATGTATAAATGACAAACCTTATATGTCAATATGTGTTGTAGATGACAGAGATTATCATAATGATAACTATCTAGAAGAAGAACTTAATATCACTGATCTGGATAACCCGATCTCAACCGACAGTCCGTCGTCGTTCATCGCCTCATTGAGCTCCCAAAATGAGTCGTTTGCGAATAATACTAGTGTGTGACTTGTTTTTTCATTCAACAAATAATATACTATAATTCGTCGGTGGCAAGGTAAAAGGTCGTGAGCGCCACTGCCTCAAATTGACTTTTCAATATGTCTAAAAAGCATTTTTTTTTTCGCGACGATCTATCTAGGTTTCAGCTCAATACAATGACTTTCATGGCGCTTTAGTCATTCAAAATTTACAATGTTTTTTCCGACACATTTGCCTAAACCGCTAAAATTCAATCATTTTTGTAAGGAAGTAATTTAAGTCAACGTACAAAATAAAATAATGACGGTTACTCAATTCACTTTCATACAAAAAATCTCATCTTGTCGCTTTAGTCGTTATAACGTAATGCACTAATTTATTTTAGGATACGTTAGTTAACTTACTTTTCATAAAATACATTGTACGAGGTGTATATAAGTCATTCTACTCTATAAGAAGCTGATGATATTTGGCGCATATGTTATAATTGCGATATATTTTTAATGACGAATAGGCTATTGAGTCACTCTGTTCTTCTTGTTAGAATGACCATTATGTCGGTTTAAACCTCGTCCCTCAGGAATGCAGTCGCTTTATTCAAAATATTTTTTAACGTTGTCATCCAGATAGCGATAAGCATGTCTCTTTGACACAGTTTTTTTTTGCGACCGCCGGCAATCTAGTTTGTTCAAGTTTTGTGTTGGTTTTAGACCACAATTTTCAACCAAATCAGATGAATTAAAGGAATAACGTGCCTGTAGTTTGTGAGCTGGATACTTCTTCATTAGTGAAAAGGTAAGTAGTTATAGTTTAAACTTTCTATAAGACTTATAATTGTTTTGGGAGGTTATGTTATTGTTTGAATTACACAAGAGAGTTTCAGCTATAATATCCCTAGGACATTGATAATGTACGAGATAATTTTATGTCAATCGAAAGCACGTTGCCTAACGTTTTTGAGATTTGACATAAAATTATGAGGCATTTGTCAATGTCTGAGGGATATTCGGTCAGAATTTTTTTTGTGGCTGTATGTGGTATTCTTTGGAGTTTTTTCCTCGATTAGTGCGTTAATGGCTTGAAAATTCGCATTTCCAAACCGTGACATTTTAAATTTTTTTGAAATATTAAAGCTGTCAAAGACTTGTTGTCATAGTGATTGGAAATGTCCCTGGTTGCAATTAACAGTTGAATGTTGACATGATTGGGTGATTTGTGTCACATGACATAAAATAACAAAATTTAATTGGCTGTTAGAATTGACAAAAAATTTTCGCGCTAAAACCATGCATATAGCACATTGTTGTAGTTTAAGGAAATTCCACTTATCAATAAAACACTTTCGTGTTGAATAAATTATTAGAAATATATTTCAACTGCAATATTGATTGTCTGTTCTTGAATATAATAAAATGAATGATTTTTTTTTCATGGGATCCGGCTCAAAGGGTGGAATCTGACACAGACTGTCACAGACGCGCGTTCTTTGAATAATAAAGGAAGTTTCTATTATTTTTTGTGTATAAATAAGTCAGAATTATATTCACGAACTGAAACTTATGAATAACCTTTTTTGCAGAGGAACAATGGAATCAAACAGGAAAGAGTTTTTAAAACTTACTGCTATGGGGCAGCTGCTATTGAAACTGGACTACCGCAGTCAGATGCACAAGATCAAATTTATGAAATCGAAATTATCGAGTCCGCCTCTACCGAGATGCCTGCTGGGGGTTCAACATCAATTCAAATTCTAGAAGATCCTATAGTCGACAAGTTACCTCAAAATGAGTTTATTATCACTACCTACACTAAGAGTGATCATTTGCATGATGTTCCAAGTTCTGATCAAAATACAGCATCCAATGAAGGAAGGTTTGATTCAAAAACTGATGATAGAGAAGTTATCTCACCATCTTCCAGTACAAACACTGATACAAACACACAACAGTCAACAACAAGAAAACTGAGGAAGAAGGTATTGAAGAAATACACTGATTTTTTATCGGAAGAGGAAGATCCATTTGCAGAGTCCAAGTTCATGTGAAGGAGAATCCGAATCCGATTCTGACAGTGAGAATGCACCAGTATTTGACGTGAGGGCTACTGAATCATCTTTTGAGAATAATGATTTTCGAAGACAGAAGAGCCGTGTTAATAAAGCCAAGGAGAGAAAAACACTAAAAAGCAAAGGTCAAGAATATGTAACTAAAAAAGGGAAAACGGTTCGAGCAAGGCAAATGAAGGTGAATCCATGTATCTAATAAGTGCGAAATAATATCGGAAGAGAGAAGAAAGAATATATTCGATCATTTCTGGAACTTGGATGCTGACAGAAGGCGTGACTGGCTGGTATCAAATAGCAAGAAAGAGGGTGTTAAAAGAAAAAGAACCAAAAATATCAGTAGGAGAAATACAACCTTCAAATATTTTATCAATGAAGGAGAAGGTCATCGCCAAGTATGTATGTGTTTTTTGTTGAATACACTAGATATTTCTCAAAAATTACTACACTACACCTTAACTCATGCTTCATTTGGAAATGCACAAGAAGATCTCAGAGGTAGGCACATTCCCCCTAACAAAACAACAAATGATTTAATAAGTTCTTTGCGAAACTATATCGAGAATTTGCCTGCAGTACCCTCTCACTATTGTAGGAAAAATAGCTCAAAAGTTTACCTGCCAAATGATTTCAAGAACCTGACCAATTTTTATAGGTTGTACAAGGAAGAATATCAAAGTGCAGGAAAAGACATAGTGGGAGAAAAAGTATTTAAAAACATTTTTTTGAGCGAATTCAATATAGGCTTCCACGTACCTCGAAAAGATAAGTGTATGAAATGCGTTAGATATCAGAACACCGAAGACAAAAATCTATTGGAAGAAAAAAGAAAACATCTTAAGGACAAAGAAGAGACTCTAGAAAGATTCAAAACACATCAGCAAATGCATACTGAAGATAAATCTATCCTTTGTACCTCTTTTGATTTGCAGAAGGTCTTAAATACCCCTCATGGAGAAAATATGCTTCTTTACTATTCAAGAGAGTTGGCAGTATTTAATTTGACTTTCTATGAATGTGGTACGAGAGATGGATATTGCTATTCTTGGAATGAGTCCGAAGGAAAACGAGGTGCAAACGAAGTGGCTACAATTTTGAAAAAATACGTCAACATGGTAGATGAAAGAGGAACAACGAAACATCTTCTTCTTTATAGTGACTCATGCCCGGGACAAAATAAAAATAAGGTCATCTTATCCTGTTTGCATCTCTGCTTGCAAAACTCAACCAATCTCTCCTCAATCCAGATGAACTATCTTCTACCTGGCCATACGTATATGCCAGTAGATTCGATGCATTCAGTAATCGAAAAAAGTGTCCGTAATAACATAATTTGGGCACCTTCACAATGGACGACTGTTTTTGCCTTGGCAAGAAAAAATCCTCGACCATACTACGTGGACATCTTATCACATTCAGACTTTTTTGGCTGGGATGTAGTTGCTGACAAGTATTTCAAAGGGAATCTTACTGGCAAGATAAGCAAGATTAGAATAGTGACATTCAAGAAATCGTCGCCCTTCAAAGCTATTGTTTGTTATTCGATGAGTCCCGATGCTGAAAACGAAGAAATAGAGGTTACAAAAAGTAAGGATCAAGAACCACAAAGAGTGTACAAGAGTGCACTACCCATTTCAAAGAAGAAATATAATGATCTGATCAAATTATGTTCCTATCAAACAATACCAAGAATGTTTCAGAATGAATATACCAACTTACCTCAAGCTAATAACATACGAGATACGTTAAATGATACAGATATTGAGGATGACGACTAAACTGAGAAATGTTGAAATGTTTCTATTTTCTTATTTACCTATTTATTTTTGTTCAGAAAGCTAGTTTATGTTATTGTTATGTGGTTTTGGAAGCTATTTATGTTAATTGAGTTTATTTTAGTTTTTTGTATCGCATTGAACATTAATTTACACACCTATATAAGTACTGAGCAGTTAATCACAAAAAAAAATAAAATATGTTTTTATTTGTATGAATATACGTATTAATTTCTGTATATTTGTGTTTTATTTTAATTAAATATAAGCTACACAGCAATTGTTTGATAATTATTCATAAAATCAGTACTAACACCTTAAAACCTTTCTATCAAACAATAGCTAATAGCTTGATATTGATCAGATTGATCATTTTACCAGTTTATTATTTCATGAAGAATGTTCACATAAGTTATTTCACTTTATCTTCAAATACAATTTTCTTGTATGTTAGTGATATAGCTTTGTCTTGAACATTCAATCATGTGCACATAAATCAGTATGCCTTACCAGAACTAAATAAATACATGATGTATTTTGGCTAACACGCCATTTATTTTGCAACCCAAGAGGTATTATAGTCGGTCTCGTCTCGTAAATAGATGTCTTGTAGTACCTATGCGAAGCCCGGTTATACCACTATTTCAAAGCAAAAACAACCACCTCTGCTCTCCGCTCCCCGTTTGCATATCCTCAGTCTATTGCTTAGTGCCGGTGTGTACACACGTCGCCGCGTCTCCCCATCTTTCGTGTTGTTTTGCTCAAAAAACTCGTTTTTTTTTGTATTATTCGTTTCGCAGAAATGCCCTTACCGGAAAGGAGACGTTCTCGGCCCTCTTCCGAGGATCGAGATCGAGGGGTATTATCGGAGATTCTCCAATCAGTGAAATCTTTTGATAAGAGATTGAGAAAGATCGAAGATGGAGAACGTTCGTCTAGACGTCGTAGTCGTTCCATGAGGAAACGGCGTAATCGCTCGAGGTCACGCTCTTCGAATTTCTCTGGAAATCGGATCGAATCCAGGCAATCCAGACGTCGTTTTCGCCGTCCCATTATGTCATCCCCGTCTAGTTCTGCTAGTTCTCATTCAAAGAACGAATATCAGCAAACAGAGGAGAGAGAGAGACGCCATCTCGCTCGACAAGTAGTGAGCATAAAAACGGAAACGAGTCTGTTGAGGGTGAGTACGCCTTCTGTAATACTGTTGTCAACCAAACATTGCTACATGGAAATTACAAGATGCTCTTCTTGTTTTTTATGCTATGATATAGTATCGACCTCAGTGACGAGGCGGTGATATTGACAGTGGAATCTTTATCACTGGAAATATTCATTTTCGCCCCAGTGACGGGGCAGCAATATTGATAGTGAATTCTTTATTGCATTCATCGCTACTCTAAACATGTAGTTTGATGCTTGGCCGGAAGAGTTTAATAATGTTGGATATGAATAGTGATTTCTATATCGAACACGAGGCTCATCAGACCTGGCGTGAATTTTAGAATGGAATATCCATTCGTGCATTATCCTAAATAGGAATTCTTTGTTTCAGGCGAGTTGGTTGGGCACGACTCACAGCCGATTATATTAGATATGGAGCAGGACAGTGAGGTCCAAGTGCCGCAGGTTAACGATTTGCAGTCCCTCTTAGGGGACGAATGTGCTGCTCCGACACCATTTGCAGCACCGCTCCATAATGATATCGTTTCACGCTGGAATGTTATTTTGAGGAAGGGGTTAGATTCTGGTAAACGAGCAGAGGTGATGCAAAGATATGCCCCGCCTGAAAATTGCAAGAGTATTATACCTCCCAGCCTTAACCTTCATGTTAGAGGGGCGTTGACCGAGTCAAACGAGAAAAGGGATGTGCGTTTGGCTAACCTACAAAAGCAGGTGGGTGCAGGTTTGGCAGCCATCGGGAAGGTCCTCTCAAGCCTTTATCAGAAAGGGGAGGAGGGGGACCGGGAGAATATACAGGCGCTCAGTGATGCAGGCCGCATTCTTGCCGATGTTCATTATCAGGAGACCATGTCTCGAAGAGACCTGGTGTTGTTAAACATTAATAAGGACTTAAGGGACACCCTCTCGAACTCTCCTCCTGACGATTGGTTATCTGGTTCCAATCTCGAAGAGGCTATTAAAGCCAAGAAGACCATCGACATCTCATCACAACAACTCAAAACCAAAAAAGTTGTTAGGAAGCCGTTTCCGCCGGTGGTTGGCAAGAATTTAAACTACACCCGTCCATTCAGGTCAAACAGGGGAGCCTACCGGAGTGGACAACATCAGCAAGCTCCTCGCTCGAGAATCCAGTTCAAGAGGAAGCAGGACCAGTGGCGGAACAGAGACATGCGGCAATAGGGGCAAGTACATATGCCGGTCGTCTAAAGTATTTCGTGGATAGATGGCAATGTTATACTAACGATAAAATCATTTTATCATGGCTATCGGGTTATCCCCTTTAACAAATTACCAGAGCAGGATGTTGCGTGTAAGGAAACCCAATGGTCACTTTCTGAAAAAATTCTAATTAAAAAATCCATAGATAAACTTTTGTTATCTGGTGCTATTGGCCGCACATCGGCTTCTTCAGACCAATATGTATCAAACATTTTCTTGGTGCCGAAATCGGATGGGTCATATAGACTGGTTTTGAATTTAAAGAAATTCAATAAATATGTAATCGCTAAGCATTTCAAGATTGAGGACAGAAAAACGATCGCCAATTTGGTAAAACCATATTGTTTTATGGCGAAAATTGACCTCAAGGACGCCTACCTGCTAATTCCAATCAGGGAATGCCATAAGAAGTATTTAAGATTCTATTTTGGGGGTTTATTATACCAGTATAATTCCTTACCCTTTGGCCTTAGTTCTGCCCATTCACGTTTACCAAAGTTATGAAGCCAGTAATATCCCCATTGCGAGAAAGGGGTTTTATCTCTGTAATCTATTTGGATGACCTCTTATTTTTTTGGTCAACTATAAAAAGTGTAGTTTAACGCCTTCTCAGCAATGTACTAATTTGGGGTTTTTATACAACTCCTGTACAATGTCACTTTCCCCTACTCTGAAGAAATCTCGATTGTTACTAGACTTCGTACAAAAATTTTTACAAAAAAAGTCCTGCAAGATAAGAGAGTTTTCGCAACTAGTAGGTAGACTAGTTGCGGTCTGTCCAGCCATTAAATATGGTTTTCTTTACACTAAAATTTTGGAGCGAGCAAAGTTTTTAGCCCTTAATAAATGTGAAGGCAATTATAATTCGGTAATGAGGTTACCTGAATGTATATTTGGTGACTTGAGATGGTGGATCGATCACCTGCCAAATGCAAAGAATTGTATTCGAGTAGATTCCTTTTGTTTGGAGATATTTTCCGACGCTTCTTTAACTGGTTGGGGTGTTTACCAGAAAGGCGTTTTTAGCAGTCATGGTTTATGGTCAGATGTTGAAGCAAATTATCACATCAATTTTTTGGAGCTGTTGGCACTTTTCTTTGGATTGAAATGTTATGCAAGTCGTCTTAACAACTGCAATATTTTGTGTAGAGTGGACAACACAACTGACTTGTCGTACGTCAATCGAATGGGGAGTATGCAACACCCTTCTTTGAATGCCCTTGCAAGGAAAATTTGGCAATGGTGCGAGGAGCGAAACATTTTCATTCGTGCGGCTTACATTCCTTCAGCAGATAATGTCGAGGCTGATATCGCTTCTCGTCAGCTCAAAATAGAAACGGAGTGGAGCCTTTCCGATAGAGTTTTTCAGAAAATAGAGGAAACCTTTGGGTTTCCTTCTATTGATCTTTTTGCTAGCAGGATTAATAAAAATGTCCAAAATTCGTTTCTTGGCTGAGAGATCCGGAGGCTTTCTCGGTGGATGCCTTTACCATTGACTGGAAAAATTTGGATTTCTATGCTTTTCCTCCCTTCTCATTACTTTTGAAGGTTTTGCAGAAAATCATTAGTGATAAGGCAGAGGGTTTAGTGGTGGCACCTCTCTGGATCTCTCAACCTTGGTATCCGTTATTTGCATCCTTGCTAATTGGCGAACCACTAGTCTTTGGGCCAGCTAACGACTTACTTTCTTTTAACAGAACTCCTCACCCGTTATCCAAAGACCTTTCCCTGGTGGTCGGGAGGTTGTCATGGAAGCGCTACGGCTAGGAATGGTGCCGGCTCAATCTCGGGAGATATGTGCGGCTTCAATCACAGACGCAACCCTCAAACAATATTCATCAGGACTAAAGGCTTGGTGGGAGTACTGTTGTGGAAAGGAATTGGATCCATTCTCAGTGAACGTGGTGAACGTTTTAGAATTCCTGTCGCAGCAATTTGAAAAGGGTTCTTCCTTTAGTTTATTGAATACCTACAGGTCGGCCATAGCGCAAATCGCTGGTCCGGATCTCGCACAGGATTTCCGAATAAAACGGTTTTTTAAAGGTGTCTTTGGCCTTAGACCAGCTCAGCCCAAATATCAAAATTCTTGGGATCCCTCGGTTGTTTTACGGTATGTGCGTAACTTGGACAATGACTCAGTTACCTTAGAGCTACTTTCACAAAAATGCGCTATCTTGTTGGCTTTGGCTACTGGCCAGCGCATTCAAACTTTGTATAGTATTGAAATACTAAATATAGAGCAAAAGGATGGGATCATTCAGATCAGGATCCCTAGTCGTTTAAAAACATCATCCGTTAACAAACCTCAACCTTTACTAGTTATCCCGTATTTTGATGAAGATCCCAATATTTGTGTAGCTAGATCACTGATGTCTTATTTAGAAAGAACCCGTACCTTGAGAGGTTCTTGTCAGCATTTGTTTATAACCTTCAGAAGACCGTATCATAGGGCTACAAAGCAGACGATCGGTAGATGGCTGCGATGTATCTTGAGATCCTGTGGTATAGATGCTAAAACCTTCTCTGCCCATAGCACGAGACATGCAGCGACCTCGGCGGCAGCTAGGAAGGGTGTTAGCTTCGATACCATTAGATTGGCCGCGGGTTGGACTGAGAGGTCTAAAGCGTTCGCTTTGTATTATAACAGGCCACTGGCCCCCGCTAGCGATTTCGCAAAGGCTGTACTTAGCTCTTAGATTAGTTTGTTTATATGTTTAATCTATATCTCTAGTTTTTTCTTAATATGAGATGTTTGGTTTTTTCTGTGTTGAAAACATTCCTTGGATTGGGTTTTTCTTTTAATAAATAATGTAACGGTTGTTGCAAATTTCTTTAAAAATCTACAAGACATCTATTTACGAGTAGGGCTCGGAATCGTATTCGAATAGTCGAATATTCGAATATTCCATAGTCGAATATTTTTCATAATTCATTAGCCGAATAGTCGACTATTCGACTACTCGACTATTTAGTCGACTATTCGACTATCCGACTAGTCGATGTCGACTATTCCAAATAATGATCAAGAATTTCAAATGCGAATAATTTCTATGATTGTCCCCTGGTGCTCAATTCTCCAGTTTAATCCGTATACGTATTGTGTACAAAATCAAATGCATATTTTTATACGGATCAATTGGAGAATTGAGTACCTGATAGTCGACTATTCGACTATTCGACTATTTAGTCGACTATTCGACTATTTAGTCGACTATTCGACTATCCGACTAGTCGATGTCGACTATTCCAAATAACGGTCAAGAATTTCAGATGCGAATAATTTCTATGATTGACGAGGAATCCTCATTCATATATGTATGTACATATAATATTATAGATATTGAAAATACATATATGTGATCAATTTCAAAATAGGTCAACATAAAAAAAAATTTTTGTTGAGAGCAAATCAATAGTGTCATCATTTATGTCATTGTTTATAAAAATTTTCACTGTTGTATGATTGTTTGAGTTCGAAGTATCAATAATCTCCCATTTAGTTTTTAATCTATTGGAGTTAAATGTAGTACAAGAAAACAAAAAATGTTGTTTTCAGCGACTTATCTTATAATTTACCTACCTAATTAGAACTTCTCTATTCATTTATTTGGGTAACCGAATTATACACTAATCGAGCAGTAAAATTCGACTAGTAGGTATTTGACTAGTCGAATAGTCACGTAACTAGCTGGAAAATCCGATTTTGACTATACGACTAGTCGAATATTCGAGTATTTATAAATAGATCCGAATAGTCGATGACTATTCGACTATTCGACTATTCAAATAGATTCAAATAGTTCATGACTATTCGACTATTCGAATAGATTCGAATATTCGAATACATTTCAAACGACTATTCGAATAGTTGAGATTTGGAAAATTCCGAGCCCTATTTACGAGACGAGACCGACTATAATCATAAGATTAAACGAACTTACCCAAGTGAAGTTTGATCTTGATTATAGGAAGGTCTCGTCGAAGTAAATAGAACCCAACCCTACCCATTTGATATCTTCCCTTGGATTTGCAACAAGGGGGCATGGAGTTTTGAAGAAGACTGAGGATATGCAAACGGGGAGCGGAGAGCAGAGGTGGTTGTTTTTGCTTTGAAATAGTGGTATAACCGGGCTTCGCATAGGTACTACAAGACATCTATTTACTTCGACGAGACCTTCCTATAATCAAGATCAAACTTCACTTGGGTAAGTTCGTTTAATCTTATGATTTTATTTCCTTGATAAAATGGCAAAATGAAGAGAAATTGGACTATTATTCTCGTCTTTGCTGTATAAAAATGTGTTCATAATAACCGAAAAAAAAAATTTTTTCTGAAAATTTCAACTTGAAATCGTTCTCGTGTGAAATTGTGTATATGTCGCTTACGACCTTTTACTTTTCCACTGACGAATTATGATTTATTCATCATAAAAAAAGATTGCTTTTATTAAAGAATCTTATTATGTAGATATATTTTTTTCAGATACAAGCTGCAAATGCGACCAAGTGTTAGAGAAAGTTGGCGACATGTATTCAGAACTAAGAGGAATCCGGCAACACCTCGACAAAGAGAAGGCACATGAGAAGGAAACATTTGGAGACATAGAGGCCCTGCTCCCATGCAAAAGCCTTGAAGACCTACAGAAATTAGAAGATTCTGTAAAAGAACAGAAAAAGCAGCAAAACAAACTGGTTAATACTATACGTATTTCTAATAAATTTTTATACCAAAATAAATTATTTCAGTATGAGTTTTTTAAAACAATTGGAGGTAGTGGTAGCCGAGATTTTGAATTGCGTATTCTAAGAAAATTGCTTTCCAATCACGTTGCCGAGATGTGTTCTTGGACTGGGGCAAAAAACAACTTCAGGTTGCCTGATTTAAAAATCATCCACATTATGTTTGGTATGCATATACTGTTGACAAAATCATTATAACTTATAGATCATTTGCAGCTGTTGTACGAGATGTGGCAGGGTTCAATCACAAGAATTTCGAAATAAACATTAAGGAGTGGTTGAGTCATGCGCGTCAGAGGCGTGAACGGGAGGATAAGAGAAATTGAAAAGCTTGGAAGAGGTACTCCTGGAGACCAGAATAAGGATGACTATTATTTATTTATCTATAGAAAGTTGATGATCATTTTGTTTTAAATACATTATGTTTTTTTATGTATATGATTTTTAAATAAAGAATGTATGCTATGCTGAATGCATGTTTTTCAGTGATTTCCCATTAATTATCCCTACTAGCTTGTTTTAAGATGGTAATAACAATCCCTATGTGGAATAGGAATGTGATGTGCTTTAAGCATCTAAGGCGACCGCTAGAAGTTATCTTGATTTCGATCTATAAATAACATCCACTACAACCTCTATGTGGAATCGCAATGTGATCTTTTATATGTGCTCAAAGCGACCTCTATAAGATATCTTTATTGTGACAAAATTAAAATTTTCATTGCAACCTCCATGTGCAATAATAATATAAACGCCTATGTAGGTCTTGTTTTGATGTATATTCAACAGTTCAAAAAAAGGCATTGGGGCGGACATCTCGCTGCCTCAGGAGCGCCTATATTGCTTCTTATCATACATCGCAATGGATATTCAGTTCTACTTTGTGACCTCTGTGCGACTTAAGAGTTACTTCTTGTGTTCACTGGGAAGGCAAGCATGCCAAAACTCCTAAAGTTGATAGGGATGTGATCAAAGCGCATGTTGAAACATTTAACCAGTGTTGCCAGACGTACGATAATTATCGTTTCTGTACGATATTTTTGGCTTGTGTACGATGTACGATAGTACTTGAACGATAATGACATAATATACGATAATTTAGGATGCGGAAAAAAAAAACATACATAAATATAAAACTTATTCAACAAATGAATAAAATGACATAAAAGTGTGAGCATTGCGAGAGCCGAGCCGAGAGCCAATAGAACACACCTATGGGAGCGAGTCTACTAAAGTCTTTCCTTTGACTGTCTGTCAACAGTGTCAATTCTGTCATTGTCTGTTTACGTTTATATCTAATTTCTGGGAATGACAGAAATATTAGGTATTGTATTAATTATTAATTCATCAGTAACAGTAACTGAGTGTGTTATTTCATAAACAGATATCTACGAATATGTCTTCAGACTCTGAAACTAATTTGGACAGCGAGGGCAATAAGTTCAAGCATCAATCTAAAAAGGTCAAACATTTACATAGGAGTCAAAAATACCGCCATGAGTGGGGAGTCCGGCACTTGTCCTAACCGGCAAATGTACTAACGAGCAAATGTTCTACTCATGTTGCCGGTTGTTTGCATTTTTCTCTTGCGTTCCGAAATCCGGTATGTGCCAATTGCGCGTGGTGGCATTTGTACGAAAATGAATCTGTGCTATTTGTGCGAAACATATCCTACGTCATCGCGTTACTCGCGTTCTGTTGTCAAATTGTGCATTGGTTTTTCTCAGACATTGGCGCGATCAACGACTTCGACGTCGTTGGGCGCGATTCATGTTGCCATGCACTTTCCAGATAACCATTTGACACGTTTCTTTTATTTATGTTTTGTGATTCCTTGGATTGGATAGATGGCTGTTTTCTGTTCGTATATAGGGATCTAATATATTTAAAAGTTGATGTCATTCTCGATGTCTTATATGTCTCCACAGCAAGTCACAGCATATGTATGATTCCATCATTGAATTAGCATAACTAATGTTAATGAAATGTACATTTTTATATTCATAATGTTTGTAGAAGAGAAAAGAGTGTGAATCTGTGAAAGATTGGACTGTTGGACTTTGGACTACTCGTTTTGGTTTTATATCAAGACCGGCCGGTATGGTTTTAGTCATACCTAAAGTCCGTTTTTTTTTTTAAATGACTGACATACATCAATTTTTGTTTTGAAGTATTGGCACTATTGATACTAATAACGTACTCGAAAAATGAAATGATCTGCATCGTATGTGTACCAGGTGAACCGAAATGCTTTATTTAGGGTTTTCCAACAATTTCAACAATAAACTTTTATTATTTTTTTCGCTTGAAATATAATATAATACAAAGTAAAAAACATGCATTTAGTGATAT
Source organism: Orchestes rusci (assembly GCA_958502075.1). NCBI lineage: Eukaryota > Metazoa > Arthropoda > Insecta > Coleoptera > Curculionidae > Orchestes > Orchestes rusci. Next base: position 8,244,216 of record OY293310.1, read on the forward strand.
TATGTGATAGTTAGAATAATTCAAGGAATAATTTGATGTATGATTGTTGCAATTAAACATTCTGCCGCCTCTCCACAATTGATGGACGATCGTAGAGACATCATGTCTTCGTTTTGGCTTTGTTTGTCCGCTTTCTGGTTTCGTCTCTTCTGTCTTTTCCTGATGATCAGTTTCACTGCACAACATCCTGCTAGGATCACCATTAGGCTATTGTCGTAATACTGCTGATGAACGCTACGCTATACGCCATACCGTGTCATGGAGACGATCTTTGAGGTCCCTTTCTTTTTTTATCAACTCTCCAAAGCTATCTGTTTGCTTGAGTATGGGCTCGGTGGCTTGGCATGGAGGTTTTTGGTTGATCAGGCTGCCATTGAAGATGATGGACACTATTTTGGAGTAACTGCCTATAACAGGAACGCTTCCGCTTCTAGTGTGTGTCAAGATGTTTGGCTTTGTCTGGATGATGCATTATTGGGGTATTTGGATTTTTCCGGTTGTATTTAATACCAAATCTTTCCGGATGCCGGCGCGCCGTTGAAAATCACTGTGACTGTTGAATAATTTGCCATGAACATCCAAGTATTCGTTGCGCATAATTTCAAAGTATGCCGTTTGTTCTGTGCTGTTGGCTGTTGGATGTGATAATGTCTGGGAAGTGGTCGTTCGTATACTTCATCGATGACGCAAGACGGGTTTGATTCAATGCTTCGTATGGAGACAGGAGAGCAGACGAGCTTTTGCGGATGGACTGAATACACTGTTGGAGTTCACTTTCTTGAAGCTGAAAATATAATTGAGTGTCATGATCGACTGCTGTGCACTCGTCTGATAGGTACCAGGTCCATCCGTCTTTAAGTCATTCATTTTGTCTGTTCTAGTCAATGCAGATTTTTCATGGATGATGTTTTTGAAAATGTCACAAATCATATTTGACATAAAACATTGGAATCTGTAGATGCGGTTGGGGTTGATTAAGTTGTACTTGTTGAATCGGTGCTATGACGTTTTGCAAGAGTTTGATGGTCAGATCGTCAACCACTTGTTCGAATTGTCTGCGGATCTCTTCTAATACGTTTTGAGTGCAATATTCGTTTTCATGTTCTTTTTCGTTGACTAAGATTGCTTCATGGAGGTACTGTTGGTTAACTTTTTCCATAAGATGCTTGTGGTGATACTCTGCTTTGTGTTGTTCCAACTCTGATTGTTTTTGCATAAGTGAGTCTTTCAGTTGTTCCATTTTGAACTCTTTTATTTTTAGACGTTTTTGTTGGCTGCTGGAGAAAGTGGGATCAGATTGGGTGGTGGATGTAGCTGCGGTCTCTGGGCATGTTAGTAAAAAGTAGGTCCAGAATTCGTCATATTTGGCAAACACTTGTTGAAAATATGATTTGGTTTTTTAGGGATACTCGAAGTCCTTTAGTTTTCTGATTGAATTGTCGTTCTTCCCATAATTTTTCCAGTTGTTTTCATAGATATTTTTGGATGTAGGATTCTGTTTTTCTGGTTTGTGAGTCTTTTTTGCTGTTGTTCATCGTCACATTTTCTTGTTCTAGTGCAAGGCGGTCGACCTCGTTCTTGTCTGCCATTGTGTTTGACTGGTAGCTTTATTGAGAGTTGATCAGGATGAATGACCAGCGAGCCTCTATGGACTGTCCTTGTATGGATGGTTGAACAGCGAGCCTCTGTGGACTGGCTGGTGACGGCAGGCGGCTTGTTGCGGTCTGGAAGACGAGTCTCTGTGGACTGGGGCCCTTGGTGGGGAGGGGGACGTATTCATGTGATATTACCACAGAGTGTCTGCTTTCTCGAATATGATTCACCATGTTATGATATTAACCGATATTTAAACAATAATTATATAGGTAATTTAAGTTAGCCGAACTACTCCCAGGAAAAATATGATTCATTATAATAAGACGTACAGCTATGCGGTATAACGTGTTAACCACTCAACTAACAATTATCTGTTCTAAAAATGCCCTAAGAACATTAATGCAGAACTATTTTCATGAAACAACAGTGTCGCTAAAAACGTTTATACAAAGCTTATAAACACAAAAAGGGCGCACTTTTGTGCAGCAATTTGCTCAATTTGTTTTATTATGGCTTCCAAAGCTTTCATTGGACAGTTTTATAAAAATGTACGGAATAATTATTATAAAACATGTAGGTACTGTGAAACAATGTAATAATAAAAAGGTTTTATAAAAGTTGTGTTCGAGGTTGTGTTATTATAATATCATGGGTAGCTTTTTTGTTTCAACCAACACACAACATTTGGACTGTATTGTGATAGAATGATTCAGATGATCCATCTTAAATCATTATAAAATACTAAATAGTTATCCACAGCATTCTATCATTGGTTAAATGATTTTTTTGTAACAATTTTGAAAATGGCCGAATCACTGATGGGCAGTCAAAATAACAAAAAATATGGCCTTATGGCTATGATACCGGTATAAATATATTATAAAACAAATATTATGTTCGATAAGCAAAACTATCGTATAGAATCTGTTGTGTAAACGTTTATAAAACAATATCAAAATTTGTCGTAAAACCATGTAAAACTGTTTTGCATTTTTGCCCCAATAATGTTCTTACGAGTACACATTATAAAGCAAAATCTTTCTCAAGAGCTAAATATTTTACTTGCAATGGTTATATAAAACAATATGGTGTTGGAAGAGCAGTAATAAAGCAATTATAAAACAAAATAGCACCAATAGTTGAAAATTATTGTTGTGCTGGTTGGGCAGAAATAAAAAATGTATTGAGGATATGACTTCAAAAGACATCTTCGATAATATCATTTGAAAATCAGTCCTCATCTTCAGAAGTTTAATAGTCATTATCAGAATCAGATGATGAATCCTCTTCAAATGATATTATTAAAGGAGGTACTTTGTTAATACTAGTTACATCCATGTCTTTTGTCCAGTCGTCTCTAATTAATTTTTCTGTATGGTCAACACAATTATTCCACATATTCATACTGAATTTGGATAATGACTCGGACATTAAGGCACCTACACTTAAAAGTTATTTTGGACCTTGAATTTGTCTCCCGTGATTTCCGTGTTCATATTGCGATACTTAAATTAGATCCTTAGCTAAATGAAAGGAATGGCGCAATTAAACGGAACTTTGGATGGCTAATTTTAAAATTCACATAAACTTCAAGTATACTAAAATGTCACTTAAGTTGACATTGAAATATCGGCCCCAAGTCAAGTATAATATTAATGTGATCTATACTTCTACATATTTTTTTTCAAGTAACCTACGAAGCAATATTATATAAGTAGGTATTCCTTTTACAAAAAGTGGACAGTTCATAAAATATTTTTTTGGAATACAAGTACCTACTTCTATAGTCACTGTAATAAATTTGATCAAAAGTTATAAAAGATAAAGGATAATGCCCATGGTTTTCGTTGTACGTGATTTGCATTTAGATCAGGTAGTTTTAAACAGGATGAAGTCCATCATTGACTATATACCTCAACCTCATTTTTTTATGCGGAAAAACTGGCAGTATATTATTACATTTTTGATTGTTAACTTGATATCTAAAATACCTAATGGAACTCAAGTGTCCTACCTACTTGCATCTACTTTAATCTATATGCTTTTGAGATATTTGTGCCCGCACTAACCGAATCGTGAATATCAGAATTGGAAGGTGGAAGGAATACATTCAACCTCAACTACTGACATTATACCCATTCTATTGATATTTTTGACAATTTAACTACCTTGAAACATCCTCATATAGTACTATTAGTCTATGCAACAAACTGAAAATCCTACTTTACTTTAAAGTGCCAACAATCAGAGTTGGGTAGTATTCGAATACACGGTATTCTGAATCCTATTCAAGCTACTTTTTGCGGTATTCGAATACTATTCGAATAGATTTTCAAAGTTGGGTATTCGTATTCATACAACTACTTTTTTGACCAAGATTCTTTATTCTGTATTCAATACTACTTGAGTATTCAAATACCTGAATAGAATATTGAATATTAGTATTCAGAATTTGAATAAATGAATAATTATATTCAAAATTTAAGTAGCTGAATACTTGGATTCAAAAATAAAATAAAATGAATATTTGTATTGGTAGTGCAATATTCGAATATCCCAAGTCAGTGTTGATAGTTTGATAGCTAGGCTTCACAGTTCTTCAAACAGTGATCGGGCATCCCTAATCCCCAAGTCCTGCGACAGCAGCTGAATGACGAACTATTCCAGGAGTTGATCTTATTGAAAGAAAAATGGGCTTAGTAATACTAATTACTAAGTGGACCTTTGATTCTTGTTAAATTGTTTTTTTATCTGGTAAATGCCAGTGTAATATTCCCTCTTTATTTATCCTGTTTTTTAATTTTCTTCCTCTGTGCATGCAATAAAAATTTTGTTTTTAATGAAGCTCTCTACATGGTGGAACACGAAAAAGTCGAAAAACTTTCCATCCAGGTTTTCTCAGTTGTTGGGTGATTAATCAAAAATAGCTTGGACACGTCTTTTTTTTGTTTTTTGTGGGAGATATATTTCGAATATTCACCCTTCACCTGTTATTGAGATTATATTCCCAAAGTAACAAGTTGCGACTATTTATTATTATTTCTGATAATTGTTTTATCATTTTTTAATATTCTATAGTTTTTTTGTGGGTACCAGTGATACCCGCTCACGGGTTAAAAGTAGGTGGTGAAAATACAACAAGAATGTGTCCCCCAAAATACAAAAATTGACGTCGTTGAGCGATTTCTACCTGAGAGAAGTATATTTTCTATTCATCTTCAATTTAGTGAATTTGATGGGTATTCTGGAAAATATTCATTTTTCATGAATACATGAATACAAATATTCTGTATTCGAATATATTTCAAAACGTGTATTCGAATACCATGTATTCGAATCCATTTTTGATCGCAGTATTCAGTATTCGTATTCGAATACCATTTTTCAGTATTCGACCCAAGTAAGTAAGTAAACAATCAAATCAACAGCTGATCACAATCACATATTGCATGCATCAAACTCTCAAGAGTGTCAAGTCAATCTGGAGTGGCTCCGCCTTTTTCGGACAAATGAAAAAGCTGCCTGAGAAAAGTAGAACATACAATTTGGCAACAAAACCCGCTGACGTAGGATATTTTTAGTACATTTGCCTGTTAGAACTTTTGCCTGGTAGGACAGTCGCTATGGACCCCATGAGTGGGAGAAAAATGAGGAATTTAAAGGGTGGTTGATAGCTGATGATAAAGGTTAGTTATTTTTTATAAATTTGATGATATGGCGGTTATGTTTTGATATCGTTTTTTAGATTCTGGAAAAGCGCGCTGTCGAGCTTGTAATGCTCATTTCACAGCAGAAATTACTGTTATAAAAAATCATTCTAAGTCCGCAAAACATTTGCTAAAAATTAAAGCAATGCCAACAAAATCAGTTACAGATTTCTTCAAAGAAAAGATTGATACATCAGAAGAAAAACAAATAAAACGTGCAGAATTAAAGTTGACCGCATTCTTAACTGAGCACAATATTGCTTTCAACTGTGTTGACCACCTAACTGATGTGATTAAAGAATGTTTTCCAGATTCTAAAATAGCGAAAGGGATTGATTTGCATAGAACCAAAGCAACACAAATAGTCAAAAAGGTTATTGGTCGTTGCTCTGAGGAGGATATAAATGAGCTTTTAAAAATAAGTAAGTTCAGTCTTATTATTGACGAATCCACCGACATAGCTGCTATTAAAACATTATGTGTTTGTGTGAGATTTTTTCATATAAAAAATAAACAAATAACAACCCTTTATTGGAAACTGGTACAAATTTTTTTTGGGGATGATGCAGAACTGGCAAACGAAGGTGCTACAGCTGAGAGATTGTATAGCGAAATAAAAATAGCACTAGAGTCAAATAATATTCCACTCAATAATATTATAGGATTCGCCTCCGATGGATGCAACACTATGTTTGGAAAGAAAAATTCAGTATCTAGCAGGTTAAAAGACGCTCTTCCTGGCATAGTTGTTCAGAAATGTATTTGTCACTCCCTACATTTGTGTGCCAGCGAAGCTTGCAAATGCTTGCCTAGAAGATGCGAAGATATGGCAAGAAACATATACAACTTTTTTAAGCATAGTTCAAAGCGGCAAGCTATGTTTACAGAGTTTCAAGATTTCTGCCAAACAGATCCACACCAAATTCTTCGCCCAGCACAGACAAGATGGCTTTCTCTCTTATCAGTGGTGAACAGAATTCTCGAACAATGGGAACCTTTAAGATTATTCTTCACGTCGAATTATTTGGAACATCGTTTGCTAGCAAGCGAAGAAATCTATCAAGATTTAAATGATCCATCCATAAAACTATTTTATTTATTCCTAGCATGGATTCTACCAAAATTTATAGACTTGAATAAATATTTTTAGAGCGATAAAGTCGTTATAACATCATTACATGATAAAATGGTTAATGTCTATAAGGATTTGTTGCTCACATACATGAATCCGCAGTTTGTAAGGCAAACTGATGTAAAAGTCATAAATCCTTGTGAAGAAAGTAAATTTCTTCCTTATCAAAATATGTACCTTGGAATAAGTGTTTTACAAAGCATTGATAAAGTTGACCAGCCAAAGAAAATTGACTTTTACGAAAGGTGCAGAAGATTTCTAATCACATCTTGTTTAGAAATAAAAAAAAGACACGACTTTGATGATCCTGTCTTCAGTAAATTGAGCATGTTAAATAAAAGTCAAATCAAACATCATATGAGCATATTTCCACTTTTGAAGGAGCTGCCCCGAATCTGTGACCCAAATGATATTCAAAAGGTTCAAAGGATTGATGACCAATGGAGGCTGTTACAAACCATACCCAATGAGAACATGCCTAAGGCGGACGAACTGGATACTTTTTATTACGAACTTGGGGAAATTACAGATTTACAAGGTTCTTACTTATTTAAAGAGCTAAGTGAATATGCATTGTGCGTTCTGTCGCTACCGCACTCTAGTTCTAACTGTGAAAGACAATTTTCTAAAATAAATTTGGTGAAAACTAAGCCTCGCAATCGTCTTATAACTAGTACATTAAATGGCATTATGCATTCGTCTCAGCATGTTACGAATTTCGATAAAGGTTGCATTAAGTTTGAACCAAGTGACAAAATGATCAGATCAATGACGTCATCGAATCTTTACGGTTCTATCAAAAAACCTGCAAATGTCAACTTGGACCCCGATGATGGCATTATTTTTGATGAAATCATCATATAATAAGTTTACTGTATTATGTAATCGTTTATGTTTTGTGTTTCCTATTTCAGATTATGTATATGCACTTATGTATGTATTTCCCTTTTTGTTTATTTTTAAGAAAGTCGATTTGTTTTTTGTTAAAAGTTTATTTTTGCATATATGTATGTAAGTTTAAATGAAAATAAAATACCTGAAAAAAAATAACATTTTTTATTCACCCATACTATCAAAGCAGTGGCGCATCGAGGGGGGTTTTGGGAGTTAAGCCCTGTAAAAATAGCAAGTTTTCAAAAAATATTAAAAAGTAAAATTGTTTTTGATGCGTAATAGAAAAATCAGCTTGAAATATCAATATTCATATCATTTTAAATAACTTTTTCATATTATAATGGGTCAATTTGTTATAAAGAGGCCAAGATTGAAATCAGAATTAACAAATGAGTTTAGTGGTAGTCAAGTTTAAATTAAAAAATCAATTGTGCAAAATGAAGAGCGATAAGAGCCGTCCTCCATTTACCAACTAAAGTGATTGTCAATTGATTCAAAATCGTTCATCACGTGACATAATAGGGTGAATGTGCCGGTTCCTCGACCGGTACCGGTTCTCGACCACTTGGGTCTAATTTTGCATGAAATAGATAAACACTATCTATTTTGACAAATCTGGTGAATCCTTCTCTTTCTGTATAATCTGCCCCTTCACTCTCATGCAAGCGATCTGAAATACTTATGCGCACACTCCACCAGTGCAATTCAAACTTCAGCCCTCTATGTGCTCAGTCGAAAGAACGCCATTTTGTGCAACAGTGCTAGTCCGCGGTGCTCTAGAAAATAGCAAGTAAGTAGCAAATTTGCTAATATACTTTATTGATTTTATGTTTAACACTTGAATCACACATTTTTATACTTGAAAAACATTATTTGAATGAATTATTTTATTATTTTTGCAAAAAAAGTGAGTGGTCGAGATCTGGACCAGAGAAAAAAACGAAAATCCCTTTCTCGACCAAATGGTCGAGAACTGGACAAATGACAGCTAATCTTTTTTCTTTGTCATTAAAATTTGAAACAGTATAGGTTCTCTCTCACTCCCTTTTCATTTAGGATTTATTGGCTCATTCATAGTGTCCAGTTCTCGACCGGGAGTTACTATCTTGGTTTCCATTCAAAATTGTCATGAATGTAGCTCAAATCTGGAGGTCGAGAAACAGGCCTAACAGTCGACCATTGGTTTTATTGATATTCAATATGAAATTTAACAGTATTTCTGGAAATCTGAAACCTAAGTTATCTAAAAAAATCTCATTTTAATAATATGTATATCAATAATAAAAAATATCAAACATAAGTATGCCCACCTATAGAAATATAGGTAGGTATTTATTATTATACGTTATGTATGTAAGATCTCCAAACATTTTATTTTTTATAGGCAACAATGGCCCTAATAAAGAAAAAGAAAACGCAAAATAAAACTAAGACAAAAAGAAAACTTTTCCAATACTCTACACAAGCCCTGAAATGTGCTATAGATGAAATAACTGCTGGTCGAATGAGCATTTGTAATGCTGCCAAACAGTTTAATGTGCCAAAAACGACCCTAATTGATAGGATGAAAGGAAGATCCAAAGAAGAGAAAACAAAACCTGGCCCGCAGCCATTATTGGGAGAGGAAGTAGAAGAAAAGATCAAGTTATGGATCGTGAATATTGCCAAGTGTGGCTTTCCTTTGAAAAGACAAGACTTATTTGATACTGTGACGAAGATAGCTAAAGACTTGGGAAAAGAAAACTTATTTAGAGAAGGAAGGCCTGGGGAAAAATTGTTTAGGAATTTCATGAAAAGACACCAAGAAATTGCATTGAGGGAAGCAGAAGGAGTCAATAAAGCACGGGCTATAATAACGGAACAACACATAAGAGCTTGGTTCAGGGAATTAACTCACTATATTGAAGAAAACAATTTGAGCCATGTACTACTGGATCCTAGCAGAGTCTTCAATGCCGATGAATCGGGGTTTTCCCTATGTCCCAAAACTGGGAAAGTTTTAGCTCCAAGAGGATACAAAAACATCTATACCATCAAGCTCGGCAACGAAAAAGAAGTGATCACCGTTCTAGTACTATTTGCGGCAGACGGAAAAATTGCACCACCACTGGTAGTATTTCCTTATGTGCGGCCACCAAGAGCTTTGGTGGAAAGCATGCCTGAGAACTGGGTGCTTGGAAAATCGGAAAGTGGGTGGATGAGAGGGGAAGTATTTTTTGAATATATCGCTAATGATTTCAATAAGTGGCTACAAGACAATAAGATTGAAAAACCCATTATTTTGTTTTTGGACGGTCATAAGTCTCACCTCACGTTACCGCTTAGCGATGTTTGCGATAAATTAGGCATAGTGCTTTATGCTTTACCCCCTAACACTACCCACATACTACAACCGGCCGATGTTAGTGTTTTCCGACCCATGAAAGTGGAGTGGAAGAAAACGGCGAGAAAGTGGCAAGAACTACCTGAAAACATCAACCACTGTATTAATAAACTAAATTTTTGTAAAGTTTTTCAACAAACGTTAGATTCATGTGACATGACAAATAGTATAATTAATGGATTCAGAAGATGCGGTCTCTACCCCCTTGACCCAGACAATGTTGATTACACTAAATGTATACAAAATGTTTTAGAAAAGATGGATGTGAATCAGAATCAAAATGAGGACCCGATTACAGAAGAGGATCTAAACGCGACAGAAAAAGTTATCAATACAATAAAAGTAAAGCTGGTATCCCATGGAATAGATGTCGATATAATAATGGATGAAATAAAAGAATTGCGGAATAAACAGAACAACGTTTTGCATGTGGGCAGAATGATTTCACTTGAGGATGCACAAATTTTACCATGTGATATAGTTTTGGAAACTCAGCACCCTGCAGATTTGAATGTCTCATTCTTGTCTTCAACTGGAAATATTAATGATGGTGGCGTCGTTGTTGAGGAACTAGAGTCTACAGTTGATTTGAATCCACCTTATCGAGAAGCACTAACCCTTGAAACTGATGAAGAGATCTTCATGGAAATTGAAAAAGCTCTGGAAAATCCACTACTTGAAATCAAAAATTATGAGGAACAGAATGAAGAAAATAGAGTTACTAACAACAAAATAGTGACAGAAGATCAAATCGAGGACCAAATAGACCAAAATGAAGCGACTGAATTACCTGATGGTGATGAAGCTATAACTGTCTCTGAAAATAGGAATAATAAAAAGACTGAAAGTACCAAACTTGAAAATAAAGACCAAGACATTCAACCGAGCACCCAAGAATCCCAGCATAAAATACAAGTATTAGCAAATATCACCATAAAAGAAGCAGATCAAGATAAACAGGAAAATGTGTCTTCGTCAAGTTCTTCCTTTGAAAGACACCTTATGTACCCAGCACCCCTACAAAAAGCTGCAAAAAGTCAAAAAGAAAAAATGCCCAGTGCCATATCTTCCAGTCAATGGAGACACTATTACAATAAAAAAAGTGAAGACAAAAAGAAGAAAATGGAAGCAATTGAAAAGAAAAGACAGGAAAGGAAGGCAGCCAAAGAAAATAAGGAAGCGGAAAAAACCCAAAAGAAGAACGAGAAATTTCAAAAGAAAAACAAAAAAAAAAGTATACAACAGGAACAAACGAGAAAACTATTATCGCCAAAAAAATATGAAAATCTGAAATGTGATGTTTGTGATGAAGAACTCATAAGTGATGTCGAAGAAGACGATGAGAAAAACATTGGTTGCGATAACTGCCCAGGGTGGTTTCACATGAGATGTACTGAATTTTATGGAATCTCCTATGCAGAAGCATCGGCAAAAGATTACCTTTGTTACAAGTGTACCTGAAACGGTTCCTTTAGTTTTAAGTTGTATGTTTTTTAATTATTAGTCCACAGCGACATTCAAAAGTTTTTGTCTACCAAAGAATTTGTATGTTTTTTTTTTTAGTTTTTAGTGACTAAAGTTTCGTTTACCAAAGAATTTGTTCCTTCGATTATTAGGTTTTAAGCACAACGTTTAAAGTTTCATTTAATTTGTCCCAGGTTTTGTAGCATATTTATCAAATAAACCTGATGATTATTTTTGATACATACATACCTGAGTATATTTTTTTTTAATAAATTAATAAACCTTGTTATACCCTATAACACTCACTTCCCACATTACTTAGGCGATGGTCGAGCGATAGGCTATTTTTCGACCACCCGGACGAAAACCGGGCCATGTCTGATCGAGGCCAGGCCATGGCTGGTCGAGATCTAGGCAAAATGACATTTTCCAATGTTTTACTTAATTGCAAATTTAGCAATTACACCATCATAAAGTAAATGAAAATTTTCAATTTTTAAATATTAGCTGATTAGGTAGGACCCCATCATATTTGAAACAAATAAAGTTGAGAAGCTGCATTGTTACTATTCAGCCATAATACCCGCTAATCGGTCGAGAACCGGCACATTCACCCTATTATATTATCATGTCACGTGATGAACAATTTTGAATCAATTGACAATCACTTTAGATTGTAAATGGAGGACGGCTCTAGACACACAACTGACACCTTTACAAATATCAGGACGTTACTGCATATATTAGCTATTGCCTGTCTCTACTGCCGAAGGTGAACGTAGTTTTTCAACTTTCCAAAGACTCAAACATTTTCAAGTACCTAATTGTTCTTCGGATGACCGATTAAATTGGCTCACCGTGCTCAGTTCAGAAATTGACATAAATGGGATATCCATTCATAAGAAAACGCTACGGACGTAACAAATTAGTAGCGAATAGAACGGAACCTCCCCTCCTAAAAATAAGGGGAAATTAATTAGAAAGGAGGGGAAATTCCAAAAAAAAAATTTCGCCTACGGCGCAATATTTCCCTACTCAAAAACGATAACGTACGATAATGTACGATAATTGTGATGTGCTGAAACAATAATTTGTTCTGAGCTATCTGGCAACACTGAAGACAACTGAAATCTCGATTTGATTTTGAGAATCATGTTTTGAGCTTTGTGTCAATATTACTCAATATTTAATCCTGTAGAAGCTATGTTCGGAAATGTTCCTAGTATTGCAACTGTAGTAGTAAGTATTTTCCAAATTTGATAATCGACATTGAAAAACTAAATTCTGAGTGGCGAATGCTTCCAGATGTGACCCATTTAAAAAAACTTTATCGACACAGATTTGGAAACATTTTGGAATTGTGTTTTTACTTCGAAGAATGGTATGGACGAACCTATGTTTCCCACTCTATCTCATTTTGTTAAAGGTATTCTCTGTTTGCCACATTCTTCTGCAGCTGCAGAGAGAATTTTTTCACAATTATTTTTGTTGAAGACTAAACTTCGCAATAGGTTGAATATTGATACTTGTTCGAATATTTTACATACAAAAGAAATGTTAAATTCGAATACATGCTATTCATGGAGACCTACCGCAAATTTAATGAAGAGAAAATTTAGAGAACAGTAAAGGTTCAAAATGTCTTTTCTTATTGGTTCAAATCAATAAGTTTTTGTGATTCCGTTAAAGCTTCGTTTTTAGTTTTCAGATTATGAAATGTTCCTTTTTGTTATAATAATAATAAGCATATGTTTATTAGAAAGTTTTTTGAATTATTCTATATTTTCTAGAATTTGTTTTTGATTTTTCCTTAAGAATTTATTGTTATAGTGATAAGTATAAATGTTTATGTCAGATATGCGAATAAAGTCTTATTTTCTTTAATCGTTTTTTTATCACTGTTCCTGTTGTGATATTCTGATTGTCAGGGTATGTTCATAGTGACGTCATAACTAATTTTCACCATTGCAGACTGTCGAATAAAAAATAAAATAAATTTATAATGAGAGAGGATCTTGATTTTTTTTTTTATGATAGTGGACCTCCATTAAAACCATTATTTTCATGTTATGTCGCACTGGCTTTGACGTCACATGGACATGCCCTATCCTATATCTACATAACATCATGAATACTTGGTTGCATAAATATAATGACGGAGTTTAAAGTCAACTGACAAGAGTTTTTTGCTATGATTCAAAAGAGAAATTAATATCATATTTCCAACAATCATTAATCCACATAACAAATCATTTAAAACAAAACTCGCTCTTCAAAACAAAATCTCGCTCGTTTTTGACAAGGTGGCTAGCTCGAAAAAACACGGGTATGTGGCAACGCTGCTAGCAGGGCGTTTGCTGATTTTCTGGCGGAAAAGGGTGTAAAACACGTGTTGAATGCTATTGCTACACCCAGGGCGAATGGTCAGGTGGAAAGGCAGAATCGAACATTGCTTAACGCAATAGAGGCGAGTGCTGAGTCGGAGTTTGATTGCACCCGGTGATAGTGCAAGTAGCTACTCTGAGAGTGATGGCGAGGCGACCGATAGGCAGGATCTGGTTGATTTGCTACAAGGGTGAATTAATTAGGACATTAATTTTTGCAGGATGGCCGAATGTAACGGGACATTCTCGGACGTATACATGGTGGCGGGCTTTCCAGGGAGAAAGAAGAGGACGTGACAACACCGCATCCTCTAACAGCAAGGCGCAGCGCATCTCCTTTCACGGCGACGGGAAAGAAACGGGGATTCGGGGATTATTAATGAGGCTATTGAGGCGAACGGGTATTTCTGGCGGATTTTGATTAATTTTGTGCATTTTCTTGACAATAAAGGTGTTTTGTGAAAAACGGCTGTTTACAATATACTCAAAACTTTAACTGCCTTGATGCCAGAAAACCGGTTGGAATTTTGGAGAAATTTGCCTGTGAATAATGAAGCCTCTGATTTGTTAAACAATATCGACGATTAAGGGCTTTTGTTTTTTTTTGTATTCGAAGTTTACTTTCAGCTCTTTACCGATTAGGTAATTATTAATTAAGTTATTATTAAGTTGTTCATAAATAAATCGTTATAATTTATATCTTGTGATATCTATTGTGTCAGTTATTTCATTTTATATAGAGAAGGGTTTCATTTTTATATTCACATAGAAATAACACTAAATTGAATATACATACTTCAGCAAACGGTCTTGAAAAGGATTGTAAATACTGTAGACAAAAGGGTCCTCTATTTTTAGAAAATAGCAGGTAATATTTTCGCTTGCTGAGAGTATGAATGTTTGAGAGGGTTTTTAGTGGCAGTCTTTTGCTTGGCTTTGTTGAGATAAGGTCGTTGTCTTCTCGGAATACCATTTACGTTTGTGAATAAAGTTGTTAATTGCGAAGCTTTGTTTTGATTTTCTTACAATCTGATTTTTTGATTACACCTATGTTTCCTGTGTATTACTTTATAATTTAATTAAAGGTGGGTAGGCTTTAACTTAAAATTAGCATCTATTATCTATTTAGATTGTACATTACCACTATATAACCTAGTGTGTGTTTTTTTTTAATTCAATTTTAAAACTTAATAGTGGTATCTACCATTTTTTAGTCAAAAAACAAGTGACAAAACATTTTAGCTATAAATTTAAGTTTTTTAACTAGTCAATGAAATATATCATAATACCTAGCACATTTAAACTGCTTGTGGTTACGCAAATGGTTTCAAATTTAAACATGATTTTCTCTGAACTCTTTGTCACATACCACTTTAAAGCAAAGCACGCCAGAATAATCCCACATATCAAGCATATTTATGGAGAAACCGACTGGTCCTCATCACGACAATCTAACGAATTTCTAATACTGAGATGATGTGATTTAATTCTGTTAATTTTTTTTAAAACTTTTCCATTTGCTGTAAAACTCCATCAGTCTCAATTGAGAATGCTGCATATTTATCAATATTGTATGTCATGTACGTACACATCAACTAAACCTCTTTGCTTCATCCAAACCGGGGTTGATTACCCGATCTAGACTACACGCAGAGGTTAGAATAATGTTAATCGGTTTCATATTATTTCACTTTCAAAGCAATCCATAGTCAAATAAAATAATATGAATATTGAAAAAAACATCTTTTGAAACGAAAAAGCGTAGTAGCTGCTTAACAACCATTTATTGGAAGTAAACACATAAAAATTCCGAATATATTTCTTGCATTTCGGAAAACGATTGGAGTTATGTAAAATTATGAAAAAACAAACTACTGAAATAGATTTATTAAAAGTATTACAAAACATCAAACTCTTGCACTATGTAAATCTTGTCATCTCTTGCCCTGTTTCTCAGACCAACACAAAATCCTGAGAAGTTCATTTTTTAGTTTGAAGAAAATGTGTCGGTTCAGACTTCCATCTAGTGGGAACATTCCATTTCTGTTCAATTGTTCATTCGATTGGTCATGTCGCTTGGTTACGAGTTGAACTGCAATCTTTCACCTAAAACAATAATAAAAAAAATGTTGAAAAACAGTAAATGATGTTTTTAGTTGATATCTATCAACCAGACGGAGAAATATACAAAAATAAGGAGGGACCGATCAATTATCCGCATTATTTACTGATAAGAAAGGAAAATCTTCTGCAAACGGAAAAAGAAAATAAACCAGATAAATTCATGATTGCCGCTAAAATCAAAATGAAATGTGTCCAGAAAATACGTGTACAGCGTTTCATGACATCCTGCCGTCAAAATAGGTCGATTTAGGCCAACTTATGTACAGCTGGTTCGTAAAAAAACTGGTATTGCTCATAGAAATATTCAAAAAATTGAGCAGTGTAATATTTGTTTTGACAAAACAAAAAAGTATGACGTCATATTTTTACCAGGTTGATACTTTTGAATATTTTTTTTCAAATGACTCCTCACATGAGTACAGGAACCAAAGCGAAAATATTGAATTGATCGATTGGGTGTATCAAAATTTGCAAATCTACCTGATTCAAATCAATTATTTACATACATACATCATATAACATACCCAAAACTTTTCACTTGAATGACATGTCACTGTCCGCTGTCCTATAGTTGTCAAAACAAAAATTACACTGCTCAATTTTGTAAACATTTCTATGAGCAATACTAGTTTTTTTAGGAACCAGCTGTACCTATATCCAAAATTGCTTCGTTGAGTCTACATTTTTCAAAAACGTGCAAATTGTTTTTGATAATTTCCGGTTCCTAGCCTTGGACCATGAAATTACGTTTATTGTTTCTATAGCGGCCGGTTGAAGTTGACCGGAAGTGTTATAAAGGTGACGTCATATGCAGTTATTTCTGTTTTGGCATTGGCTTTTTGATAATTCAGATGTATTTAAGTAATACTTCAATGTATTGGGAAGTTTTTCTCTCTCTTGAGAAATTATGCTGGGATAAGTGGCTGTGCCAAAAAAAAAATTCAATTAGGAATTTTATCAATGACTTGTTTTTTCTAGCATAACTACTTATCCCAGCAAAACTTTTCAAGAGGGGAGAAAACTTTCCTATTTTACACTGCGTTATTAGATAAAAACGCCTGAATTATCAGAAAGTCAATTCCATAAAAAATCAAAAAATATAACTGCATAATATTATTTCGTCGCTGATTTTTTATGGATTGACTTTATGATAATTCAGATGTTTTCATCTAATAACGCAGCGTGCAGGAAAGTTTTTTTCTGTCTTGAAAATATTTGCTGGGATAAGTGGTTAAGCTAGAAAAAAATAGATCAATATATTACCTGTGTACCTAATTGAAAAGAACTTTTTTCTGGCACAAGCACTTATTCCAGTAAAATTTCAAAAGAAATAACGACATTTACATTTAAATTACAGCCAATCGCTAAACCAACAAAAACGTAATTTTATGATCTTAGACTAGGTACCCAAAATTATCAAAATCGTTTTTGAAAAATATAGGAAAAAACAATTTATATATTTCGAAACCTAGACATTATATGAAAAAATAAAGTGAAAAAGGTGTAGATTCAAGTCTGATAACCAAACTTTTCTGAAAATGTATTTCACAATCAATATTGGTAACTGGTGAAAGAAATTGCATTCTTTTTGTTCGCAGTTGAGGTTAAACGCTTGACGGTGGTGGTCACTTTGTAATTAAATTGTATGTATCTAAAGTCGAAGTATCTGATGATATAGTATACGAATAATCTACGAAAATTTAAAATTAACAGGTTTTACAGTTCTCAAGACGAAAAATCATCCAGGACATTCAAATGTTTGATCATCCTCGATCATGTATGACTTTCAACCCGTTCCAAAAATGTTTTCCCAGTAATTATTGATGAAAATTATAATGATTGATGATATCACTCACTATTTTCTGAAATACATATATATATCCATAATATCCAGAAAAAAACAAAATTTTGTTTCTTATTTTAAAGCACCCTGTATAATAAGACTCGTCCATTCTCAGATTTTAGGTTCAAGCGACTATCTCTCTTTTTTCAAACCGGAAGAAAACTGAAATAGACTAAATACTGTTTACAGCAAAATGGTAAAAATGTTCAGAAGCTTAAACAATAATTATAGATATTTTTGCTGGTTCGCCGGCCCCTATTCCCCTTCCACTCAGTCTGTTGCCTGCGCTTTCACGCTCAAGTTCAGTAGCCTTTTTCATATGGTTTCCATAACTTTTAATAAAAAATCTTAATACAGGTTTGTAGAATATTACTTCTAGTTTTCAAATCTATTTTAAAAACATGATTTTACCAACAATCAAGCATCCAGAGCTCTCTGGAAAAAAAAAGATATTCAAGTGTCAATTGTTTGCCACTAACCAATTTTTGACGATTGTAGAACACAATAATGGATGTCATGTCGCGAAGAGACACCTCTACAACTACTACAAAAATAGCGGAGATATGGATATTAGTAAAATGCAGATATTTTTCCGTTTTTTTCGATTTTTCTCGGCTGCTAAGCAACCTACACAACTAGCTAGGTGCTCATTTTTCTTTCCATTCTCTACAACTTTTCATTTGACACTTTTCATTGCTTCATCGGTTTAGATTCTTTATTCAAAAAACGGGAGAAACACGCAATTTTGACACTTCAAACGTGATAGAATATCACTAGAAATTAATTCTGTCACGAAAATATTCCTCATGCTTGTTCTACTTGTGTAGGATTAAGACGCGTTTATTCAAAAACGGCTTTACAGAATATTAAAGTAGGTTACCACTTAAAAGAGAATTGATGACTCTTCAGAATGATACGCCACTTGACTCGATCCCCATTCACATTAAAGATTCTAACATATGAATCTTCTAGGGATGGGAAACAAGAAATATTATTTGCATTTGTTTACTTTGAGACAAGAATAATAATTATTGACGCTTCTTTCTAATTTAGAAGTGGTGGGTATATATTAAGATTGGTGGTGTCAATCCAAATACATACTTACCACTTTTATGCATAGATCCAAATATATGAATGACACCAGATTGTCGTTGTTTTTTTCGTCTGCGCAAGTGATTTTCCACACTCTTCAGATACTTGGCAAAGTTGCTTATAATAGTATAATAAGGAAAACCCGTTCTGTAAATTGTTACGCAGTTTTTATTTTCAAAAATAACCAAAAAATTGTATCTGCGCAAGTGATTTCATATTCCACACTCATTAGCATACGCAACCTAACGTTCAGGGTGTCGATATTTCTCTTATTATTCTTCCTAAAAAGAAGTTTAAATGGTCAAAGTTGAAGTAAGTTTGATAGACATCCAGATTCCCGAGTCGAAAAAAACAAAAACGCTTGGGAAATAGTACCTTCTAACAGATGCTTGAATTTTTTAAATGAGAGACCACGTATATTTTCATATAAAACGAAATATCTTTTTCTTGAGATTTCAAAAATACCATACAGTGCTGCTCAAAAATGTTTCCCCTCCTTCTCACTTTTGAACCGTTTGATATATGGGAACGAAATTTAGACAAACATACCATATTATGTAAGGGCGTTCTGCATTTTTTGACATGGTAGAGAGTGATAGATAGCCTTTTAGTTTGGAGAAGTTAACTCTTGCGGTAAAAGTATTTTTAAGGTGAAAAAAATTGACAAGCTGTCATATCAACAGGAATGACAGCAGAAACTTGGCAATTGTAATCAGGGTCAAAGGACCTTCAAATTAAGGTATCAGTGGTATCACCCGACTGCCCTTTCCATTTGATTTTTCCATTCAAAATAACGCCCAGCTGTCATTTTGACATTTTCAGCTCTGACTACTGTGTCAAAAATTGCAGAACGTCCTCACAAATGGTGTATCCAAATCTCGTTCTCATATATCAAACGGTTCAAAAGTAAGAAGGGAGGGGGACCTTCTATAGCCTCACTGTATAAGTTGGTGTTTGGTTCACCTTTTTTGTGCTATTTCAGTTCAAAATAACATTTTCTACCATTAAAGTTACTGAGCCACATGAAGTTTTCCATAGCAACATTCGTTATTGAGATAGTTTGAATGGTAGAAAATGAAGCTTCAAAGTGGAATAGCGCAAAAACGGCTGAGCCCTGAACCAGAGATTAACTTATATGCTATTTTTAAAATCACAAAGAGATCTGACGTTTTAGACGACAATATACGGAGTGTCTCATTTAAAAAAACACTTTGAACTCGATTTTTACTTACTTCAAATGCCCAGATTGATTCGAAACTTTCATACCTGTCAAAAACCGATGACAATAAAATAATTTCAATTGAAAAGAGCTAAAAAGTAATCAATACTTTTTACCCCCATATGCACCGTAGAAATCTAATCCGGATGAAGTCTTTATCGCGATTATCTTCCATACCACCTAATGGAAAATAATCGCGATGAAGTCTTCATCCGGATTAGATTTCTACGGTGCATATGGGGGTTAGTTAAACAAAATCGTGGTTTAGTCGAATTATCTGACAGCTTGTCAAACTGAATGAAAGACTGGTTGATGTTGACGCCTTGACATTGTCAAGGTGATTTTCATGTCAAGGCTGTGATTATTTGATAATATCCTTGAGCCGTTCTTAAGTAAGATTTGTAAAGTATAAAAATATCAAAAATAATATTTCTAAGCCTGCTACTGGACAAACTAATTAAAAATTGATATAACGCAGTGAAAATGAGAAAGACACCGAATATTTGTTACACAAATTTTATACTGTTATAAGTATACAGGATTTTATACTGTTATGAGTATACAGTTTCCACGATAAAGTTGGGTACATATGGGTTTTTTTTGTTATTTATATTTTTGAGAAACTTACTTCGGGGATAGTTTGTGCATGTCTAGGGTTCCATAAACAGAAATTGGGACATGCTCAAGTAGAGTGAAGAATATGGCGCCGCAGGAGAAATTTTTATAAACCTGCCGCATTCATCATTTTATAAAAGAACTATAGTAGTGGTTTCAATTAATAAAATTTAATGTCATAGCTGAATAAAGCGTGTTTTTATATTCTGTTCTGTAAACATTGCATTTTTAAATTCACATTTTATTCAAATTACAGCTGGACTTGGACTTATACATTTGTCACAAAAACCAATTTTCGCGTCGATTCACCAACACGTTGAATCGAGATTTACCCAAATGGACTGTTTTGCGTGATTTGATAGTTTGATAGCAACATAAAATTATCAAGTAGTATAGAAGGCTAGTAGAGAGGGAAGTTCGTTTCCGTTTCAACACATGGATCGAGTGGTCTCTCGTTCTTTGTGAGTAGATCGGCCTTCCATAGTCTTACTTCAATGGTGTCTATGGATAGGAACTAGCCTACGACATACAAACTCCCGTGACAGCGTCGTCAAATATTGTGCCTGACGAATTAAAACATAATATCGTCAGTTCTCGGGTTAACAATCATAAAATTTAAAAATCGTTGAAGCTCGAAATAATAAAATGATAAAGTCAAGGATAATCGGGACTTGACGCTGCGAAATAGGGACGTCGGGACGTAAGGCCTAATAACGGTGACAGTCCCGATATATCGGGACGGATGACAACACTATGCATGTCCGTTAACCACAAAATCAATTTTGACACATGTCATGTCATCGGTTTAGCGAGTATTTTCAAAAAAGTTCATTTTGGTGTCAAAAAATTGGTTAATTTGACAAGATATCGAAAAATTTTATGGGAAAAAGTTGTTAAGAATCCGCAAAGGACTCTACATGCCGATTTTGAAGCAAATCACGTGAAAACATTTTTAACTCATATTTTACACTTTCCAAATATGAAAATCGAAAATGATGATTTTATTCTAAAATTATTTTTTTTATGATATGAAACAGTTGAAGAATATAAATTAAAAAATTCTGTCTATTCGCGTCCCTAACTGTAGTAACTGTACCCATGTACGTTTTGTAACATTCTCGGGCGATCAGGAAAATAATTAATTAAGGAATACTCACTATAGTTCGCCAAGAGTTGAATCTTGAAAATAATTATTTTATAAAATCGTTTTTACGGTGGAAAAAGGATATGGGTACAGTTGGAGACAGATAGTGTTTTTATTCCATAAAAGATTCGACTGATTTATTATCAAACGGATGTACCTAGTTTAGTTGAATAAAGTTAATTTCAGAACAAAATCATCATCGATTTTCATTAATAGACCGTCAGATAACGACATATTTTTCTGACTGATTTTATCGTCGCTGGGATTTTAACCATTGAAAATGATATCATTGTTGAGCTCAAAAAATGAAAATTTAGCGATTGCAAGTGTGCATGACAAATAAAAAAATTGGTTTTTCCTTCTGCGAAAAAAGTTATTTTTTTTAATCTCTCGTGTATGGCATTTCAACACATTAAAATAATATAACAATCTAAGAGTAAAAAAACAGTGACATAAGGTTTTCATGAATTTATATTGTTTAAACAAAGGCGCCATGTTGTGAAAGAATACTCGGTTGCTGATGCATTTACCCAGTTAAAATCCCTAAAGCGATAAAATCAGCAGAATACAGGGTATTTCAGGAGAAATAGTGGATATTTCAGTATGTTGTGGTATCCATAATTCTGAACAGAAAAGTTCATATGAACATGTATCCTAATCTTAATTTTAACGAACACCATATCCGCATATTCTACGTGCGCAAAGACGTGCGGCATTCTTAACAATTTGCGATGACAATGCTAACTGATTAATACGACTGTCACTCACGAATACATTTGTCATTCACCAACTTGATCACGTATGATCAATTTCCTTCTATTATGCTAGACCAACTTCAAATAGCTGTATCTCAGCAACTATTGAGATTAGGATACATATTTATATGAACTATTCAGAATTATGGATTCTACAACATACTAAATTATCCACCATTCATCCTGAAACACCCTGTATGTCGTTATCTGACGGTCTATAATGAAAATGGTAAAATACAAGTTTTTTTTTTTTTATCTGATTTGCTCCAGAATCGGAATGTGTATTCTTAACAACTTTTTCCAATAATTTGATATCTTGTCAAATTAACACATTCTTGACACCAAAACGAACTTGCTAAACCGATGAACTCATGACATGTGTCAACATTTTTTGGTTATCGGACATGCACAAACTATCCCCGAAGAAAGTTTTAAAAAATATGAATACTAAAAAAATCCCATTTATACCCAACTTTATGACGGTTACGATTTGTGGCTGCAGGTTTGGTGATAGTGACTGGTTACTATCTCTATATGCAGCTGAGGATCAAACGCCAAAACGACTGCCGATTCTGGGTCCGATAAAACGGTCATATCGAGAGAAGTGAACGGAGTATATGGAGGTGATCGTTTACTTTTCTCGATATGACCGTTTAGACCGATCTATCGGTCCCAGAACCGGCACCTTGGCTACTATCTGGTTCTAACATTCATTAGTTTGGAAGAATTTTCATAGCCCTTTTAGTTTTAAAGATACAGGGCTAAACTGAAAATGTTGCATTTCAAGGTACCCCTCGTATCTAAACTATCAGATAAGTTATGGAAAATGTGAAAAGTGTTTCTTTCCCGTAGAAGGTGAATCGAGTTCTACGGGAATAGTATATAACTTTCGATTTTTCCTCCGGAATTAGTATACAGGGTCAGGTCAAAAAGTTATAGGATAATTTTTTTTTTAAGTGCATACTGTTATATATTTTTGAAAAGGTAAAAAAAAGACAAATCCTATGGACTATAAATATACAGGGTGTTCCATTTAAAAAAATAAAGTTGGGTCCGATAACTTTTTGACCTGGCCCTGTATACTAATTCCGAAGGCAGAATCGAGTTCTACGGGAAAAGTTATATAAGAAACACTTTTCACATTTTCCATAGCTTATTTGATAGTTTAGATACGAGAAATGCAACATTTTCAGTTTAGCCCTGTATCTAAAAAACTAAAAGGGCTATGAAAATTTTGTTAACGGCATCTTTAGTTTCACGAAAAAGTAGCAAACTGTCGCGAGAACCGCAACTTTCTATCTATAAGAATAACGGAGATACCCCGCAAAAGTACCCAAAATGTGACATGTATTATTAAAGTGACTTATGACTTAATCATCAATACTATGCTCATGCCTTCACTAAACCCTAAATCACGCTCATGACAAATTCAATGTAGATGGTATTGTATGATTCCCATTTGGGATCTGTCACTTCCACTTCGAAGTGAGATTCAAATTAAAACAGGCATTATGGCAATATGCATGTTCATGTTTGTGACAAGTTGTATACAGGGTACGCCATAGTAAGTGGCCTATTAGAATATCTCGGCAAATAAAGCGATTGGAATTCCGAAAATGTGTAGGGAGAGATTTTCGGAGATGCTCTTTTCAAATGAAATAATAGTGACGTTACGCGACTTCCGGTTGTACCGGAAGTAGGCGTCAACTTGCTTGTTTCAAATGGAACACCCTATATATTATTACGTATTTGGATTCTTCGTAAAATTCCAGGCAGATTTGATGCATGATGTCCTATACCTAAGTATAAGCGTTTTTGAGTTATTTGGGTTTTTATGACAATAATGACGTTTGCAGGTTCCTATTTAAATGTAAATTGTTTCGTATAAGAAAGCCTTTATGGTTCAAATTGTATCTGATTTCTTGTTGAAAGGGACCTACTTTGAAAGATGTTCACAATATTTTGATAAATATTATTACAGGGTGACGCAAAAGTAAGATGAAAAATAAAATCCAGAAAACCGCCAAAAATCCATTTTTTCAAATGGAAACCTCCAATTTTTATCATTTTGTCTTATTAAGTATTGAAAATCAAGGTAAGTTTGTATAAGATTGTCCATTCCAAAATTCAAAAAAAAAATAAAAATAAGAATTTATACAAACTCCTTATCTTATTTTTGATCTTATTTTTGGGCCACCTTGTAATAATAGTTATCAAAATATTGTGAAAAATCTTTTAAAGTAGGTCCCTTTCAACAAGAAATCCAATACAAATTAAACAATAAAGGCTTTCTCACACGAAAAAATCACATTTGAATAGGAACCTACAAACGTCATTTCTGACATAAAAACTCAAATATTTCAAAAACGCTTATACTTAGGTATACCTAGGACATCATGCATCCAATCTGCCTAGAATTTTACGTAGAGTCCAAAAATGTAATAATATATTATAGGGTCTTTCATTTGAAACAAGCGAGTTGACACCTACTTCCGGTATAGCCGGAAGTCGCGCAACGTCACTATTATTTCATTTGATAAGAGCATCTCCGAAAATCTCTCCCTACAAATTTTCACAATTCTAATAGGCCACTTACTATGGCGTACCCTGTATACGCGTACATAAGAAACCATACGTTTAAATTTTGTGGTTTTGACTAAGACTAAACACAAGACGAAACAGTAAATTCATGCTATGCCCCCGCTTATAACCAGAGGTCCATTTACACGAGGCAATTCTGAAGTCATACTACCAAGCAGATCCACTATTTAATTGAAAAAGTTGCGGACAATCCAATTTTTCAATGAATTGGCGGATTGGCTTGTTGGAATGTCTATAAAATTGGCCTTGTGTGAATGGTACAGGGTCATTCCGTTTATATTGACCCATATGCTAGCGGCGTTATCAATGAAGATATGACAATTTTGTGAATATGAAAATTTTGGATATTGATCTGAACTTTTAAAAAATCCTATCAAAAAAAACAAAAGACTATGTCAATGTTTTTTCAAAAGAAGCAATTTTTTCAATGGAGCCCCCTGTATATTATCATATATTATGAAAGAGCTTATTTTCCTGACTTCAAAAATATATGGTTTGATACTTTTCTGATGAGTCGTTCAGTAGATATTTAAGTTTAAATATGTGTAAAAATTAGTACTTATTTAAATCCCGGTTGCCATGGATGAAGTTGCACATATTTATTAACTCGTGAATATTTGGAGTAACATCTAGAAAATAAAGTTATTTGACCTCCATTTCTATTGATTCAATCTATATAATCACGACTCTATCATTTTTTAAATAGCAACAGGCATGTGAATTTTGATTTTTAAACATATTTGAACTTGAATATCTCCTGAACGACTCAACAGACATAACAAACTACCTATATATTTGTGAAATCAGGAAAATGAGCTCTTTCATAAAATATGGTAATATCCCCTGTATATTGCTACTTTTGAAAAAAAAATTACATTCCGATAGTCTTTTGTTTTTTTTGACAGGATTTTTGAAAAGTTCAGATGAATATCTAAAACTCTCATACCTATTCACAAAATTTTCATATCTCCATAGGTAACGCCGCTAGCATATGAGTCAATATATACGGAATGACCCTGTACATACATGTTATTCACGCTTTCTGAAAAACATAAGGTTATTATTTACAGAACGGTTTTCTGCTATTTTGTCATTATATGCAATATTTCTTGCATAGGTACGGTTTGTTTCTTATATGAATTAACTCGCGCAAACCCAAAAATTCGCCTTATTCATCATTTTTGACAATAAAAAACAAATAATTATTCCAACGCATTTGGTTCGAAGAGGTTAGTTTTTCCAAGTTAGTTTTGAGTTAGGGTTAGATTGGGTGCGTTTTGGTAAGTTGGGGTTAGCTTTGGTCTAGTGCATGATATTCAAAAATTATCTCTATGTTTTGGCGAACGTGTCACTGTTGTTGCCAAATGCATTGAACCAATACCCCCTGAAATATAAGGGGCTATTGATTGAACGCATTGAACCTAATGGATATTTTGTATCCAAAAATTGATTTTTTCATTTCAAATAGCCGTTTTTTTTCCATCTGCGCAAGTGATTTTGTATTCTCTATAAACACTACAATGTGTCTATATCGGCAAAATTGCTTAAAATACTTTAATGAGAAAAACCGTTTTGTAAACTGGACTACAGCAGATGACTTTAGGGACAGCATTTTCTTCAATTTTTCTATAAAGATTCACTAAGAATTCAACTTATTAACAATATTTTACCTTCTATACGTGAGGATCAATCGAAATAAAGCACCAATATTTGTTAGAACACATTTGTAAGCTAAAATATCGCTTAAATCTATGTATGTACAGGATTTATGTTCGACGACATGTTTCTTTTGACAGTTTGTTAGATGTAGCTCGTCAAGGTGATACAGCGTTGCCAGTGGTTCTTCGGATTATCCAGAGAAGATGATATTCAATTATGGGTTAGTTTTGGTTAGTTTGTGTTTGGTAAAAAAATTTGATGTCGCGTTAGCGACCTCAGTAGATGAATATCCGGCAACGTTGCAATTAAAATCTCGATTTTCATGGGAATTAGATTTTATTTTTTGAATCAAATTGTGTGTTTACCGCAAATTTTTTTTCTTTAATGTACTTATTTAGACGTATATTTGAGGGTGACGCTTTTTTTTTTCTAAAAATCCACTGTCCGTAGAGTCATCTCGACTAGGGTTGCCAGACGTCCCGTATTTTCCGGAATTGTCCCGTTTTTTAATGTTTTGTCCCGCGTCCCGGGCAAGGTATTAGCGGGACGCCAATTGTCCCGTATTTCGCTGTCACAAAAATTCCAAAGATTTGTCTATTCAAGTAATCGAACTACCTACAACACAAAAAACGTAAAACTACTTGATATTCATTCTCGTTAAAACGCATGTTTTTATATCATTGCCACTCATTTAAAAAAATGCCTGGGAGTATCCACGAAAAATGGCTAAACATTTAAATCACCTTTAAACACTTCTGGAGTTTCTAATCAGTCTTCCAGTTAGCAATGCAGAAACAGAAAGAAGTTTTTCATTGATGAACACTTCCTGGCGTGACAAAACATACCATTGTTCTTCGGACTTGATTAAAAGTGTATTGCTCGTTAAAATTAATTAGTTAAGTTAAGTTAGGAGGGATCATGCAAAGAATCTTATTCTAAAATCAAAAATGATAAAGATCTCCTCAAAGCTGCGCGGTCAGCAACTAAATAGGTATATTTAATGTTTCACTAATAACCTCGCTAATGACTAAATGTTACACGTTTTTATGCATCATTTCAAGAGTTTAATTGTCTCTGGTTTAGTGACCGATTGCATGCACCAACCTATTTAATAAGAAATACTTAACTTGAGGTTTTGCAATGCAGATTTCAAAGTTAAGGGTTCCTTAGCGTTAAGTATCCTTTAAATAGGTTAATATATTTTTAAAATAATATGTCCCGTTTTTTTCATGCTTGTCCCGGATTTTTGCTTCGTTTTTAGCTTCAGTCGCGTTTTGACATGAAGCAGATCTGGTAACCCTAATCTCGACCCGTAAACTGTTACCAAACATATGGAAAAGGTGGGGACCCCAACCCCCCATATCATTGTATAATATAAAATGGATTATGATGATAATAATAAATTACAACTTACAACTACCAAAGTAGGAGTACCTACCAATAATACCAAACCAAACGGCAAACACAAGAACAAGACGAAATTGAAAAACACTCAGCTCAAGCAGCTATTTTTTTTTTAATTTATGTTATGCAGATTTAATCCTGACATTAGTGAAATGACAACGACAATGACAGATATTCTAACAGTTTGACGTTGCCGGTAAACTTTTTCTTGACTTTTCGGATGAACAGTGCTGCACGGTAGTTTGTCTTGAATTCAATAGCCTAGTTTACACCGACAACTTGGTCCGCGGACCAAGAACTAGATTCGAACTATATAAGAACCAGATATTTGGTTCGAATGGTGTAAACAGTTGCGAACTAAGCAGGTCCGCTCTTGTTCGGTACTTGCCAGCAGGTGTACCGACCTAAATTTGGTTCGATCTGGATCAAAATTATGAGGTCATGTTGATTGTTATTATTGTGAATTGTGTTGGTTCTGAGTTTCTCAAGTCAATCTGAGCGTACTCACTTATGTTTTTTTTTTATTACGAATTGTGTTGATAAATAATTTCGACTTGTTTTTGACGTTTGACGAATTGCGCGCGTACTCATTCAGTTCACGCGTTGCAAGGCGGTGTAAACGGACGAGAAGCAAGCATTGGTCCAACCGTACTATCCCCACCCACTTGGACCTGTATCGGAACGAACTAAACGAGCTTTCGGTGTAAACTAGGCTAATAGCCTAGTTCACACCGACAACTTGGTCCGCGGACCAAGTACTTAATTCGAACTATATCAAAATCAAATATTGGGTTCGAATTGTGTAAACAGTTGCGGACTAGGCTGGTCCGCTCTTGGTTCGGTACTCGCCAGCTGGTGTACCGTCGTACCGAACTAAACTTGGTTCGATCTGGATCAAAATTATGAGGTTATGTTGATTGTTATTTCTGAGTTTCTCAAGGCAATCTGAGCCATATACCTAAAAATAAATATACTGATCCCGTTGCATTTAGACAATGTGCGGTTTTTGAAGCAACGAAGCGAGAAGGGGCTATGTTATATGTCTTTGTCTGATCCGGTCGGATTTTACATTTCTGCGCCTGCGTCGAAACGTCGAATTTATTGGCCACGTTTTTCCCATGAGATGCCGAGAGAGACCGAATAACTGGCACCACCCATTGATTTAAATAACTATGGATAAACAGTGAGTAAACCAAACACGGCGAATTCAGGACCGGTGAATGTAAACAACGAAGTTCAGACTTCGTCTTGCGCGTTTACAAACTTGCTGGGCGGCGAATCATGACGTATGGTGAAGCCTATTTAACAGGTCCGGACTCCAAAATTTTTATTAGAACTATTATAAGGGTACAATAATTTTTTGGCATAATTACTTAATGTGGGTAAAGGTATGTTTGTCAAGGTATAAATAGGTAAGCTTATATAGTATGTAGGTATAATTATTATGAATTTTGTAGTACGAACTCTGAGGAAAGGGAGTATAAGAAGATTTTTGTAATGCAAAACAAGTTAGTTCTCAATCGTTGACAAAAGATTGGAAAAAACTAAGGGCAAAATTATTGTTGAAATTTAATTATCAGTAGACTTGTTTGATTTTGATAAAATCACGCTGTATATGAGAAACAAATCATAAATAGGTTTGAAAGGATTTACAGAGTGACCCATTTGAAAGCGGGTAACATTTTAATTTATGGATCGATTTTGACATGTTTTTTTTTAAATGTAGGAAGGGGACAGGTTTATTTTGAGGCCATACGTCGCCCAGTTTTTTTCAAAAACCAAGGCTACTAGAGCATATTCAGAGGCTGAAAAATCCAGAAAACATATTAGCGATTTTTTTAGAGAAAATCTGCCAATGCCACTGGATTTTTCATCCCCTGAAATGGATCTGTACCAAATTTCATGAAAAAATAGTGAATTCAAAAAAATATTTGTGTGTTTTTTAAAATGCGCCTTATAAAATAATTCGTTAATTTTGAATATTTTTCATGAAATTTGGTACAGATTCATTTCAGGGTGTGACGAATCCAAAAAAAAACGCTAATATCAATTTTGAATTTTTCAGCCTCTAAATATGATCTAGTAGTCCTTGAATTTTGGAAAAACTTGATGCCGTCTGGCCACAAAATAAACCTTTCGACCCTCCACATTTAAAAAAAAAACTCCAGATCTAAGGAATGATTTTCCTGCAGGTGAATTGTTTATGTCCTCCGATAAAAAGTGAGTACTGTATACGTATCGACCAATGCAAACATTGCTCATAGGGTCTATACCTAGTGCTATCAACCATTCATGACTTCTATTTTGTGTCAACCTGTAAGAATCGGGAACTAAATGTGCCATACTTCTTCCATTACTGATGCGGGATCCAAGTTTTATCAAATTTTATGTTATGTGGTTTAAATACTTTTTGCTGGTGGGTGTGTCAAAACATGTAATTTTGATTGTTTCCAATTGATTGTGGACTTCAAAAAAAAAAAAAAATGCTGCCATTGTGAAATGAGTTTGGAGTACAAAGAATATCATACATTTTTGACTTGGAACCTACTACTAATGGTACTCTTATGTTTATGTTTGTGATTGTGAAAGGAAGTGTGTCTATTCAATATATTCGATCACTATGAATGGTATACAGGGCTTTCCACTTGAAACTCCGCCCGCCAATATCTCGAAAATGAATATAAATATTTAATTTCTGTAAAAAGTGCTCAATGTATGAGATCAAGTAGATAATTTTCACAGTTTAAAAAAGTCGACGCCCACTAAGAGTTATAATTAATTAAGCGTCGCGACTTGTCGCAAACATAAATAATGTACCCCCAGACTGGCGCGAATATTCGCGGCGACATTTGCCAAGCCCGAATTTTGTGACGCTTTTGATCACATTCTACATGCAAATGTGTCAAAAATCAGAGAAAATTCGCCGCAGCAAAAGACGCCGCGAATATTCGCGTCAAACTGGAGGAGCCTCAAAATAGATAATAGATTGCAGAAACTCTGAAATTACGCGCATTTGCTCATTTGACTTACGTATTTCGGAGTTATACCGGTTTAAAGTAAACATTTCTTGGTTGATAAAAATGCGATTACGAATTATAAGAATCCCATGATATCATATTACACACCTCCAAAAGTCTTGGACCGAGTCTTGGACCCACATGATTTTTCCCCATTTGAAATGTATCGCTTTTAGCAACTTCAAAACAGCATATCTAGGCTATAAAATTGTCAATGGTGGTGTAATTTACATTTTTATCATTTTTTTTAAAACCACTTTAAAAAACCGGCAATAGTGGCTTTTTTTCAGAGTTCAAAAAGACACAATATTTTTTCAATAAAGAAAAAGTCTAGCACCTAAACTGGGAAAAATGAAAAAGAATAGAGTACTTATTTATGTG
This sequence comes from Orchestes rusci, assembly GCA_958502075.1. NCBI lineage: Eukaryota > Metazoa > Arthropoda > Insecta > Coleoptera > Curculionidae > Orchestes > Orchestes rusci. The sequence continues at coordinate 8,275,630 of OY293310.1, forward strand.
ACCAGATTTTTAATATCTCTAGAAATGGGGAAAAATCATGGGGGCCCGGGACCAAGACTTTTGAAGGTGTGTGTAGTTACAATGGCAAAAAATGTTTACTATAAACCGGTATAACTCAGAAATGAGTAAGATGTATGAGTAAATTACAAAAAAAATATATAAATAACATGTAATTATGTACTTTCGCAGGCGCGTAATTTTAACGCCCTGCAATAATCGACTTATATTTTCGACGGGTCCCGATGCTTAGCTGTCGAATTTTTCAAACTTTGAAAATATCTAATTGACCTCATACATCAACTACTTTTTACAGAAATTGAATATTTCTATCCGTATTCGAGATATTGGCGTGCGGAGTTATAAGTGAAAAACTCTGTATGGGCCCTGGATAGTATATATAATAACAAAAATAATAAGTTGTAGACTAGATACGTAGATTATACTTACTTAAAATAAGGAATCCCTGGTATTTTCCCTTTGCTGTTACAAAAGACAACCATACACCTCCGAGATTCTCTTTTGCTAGCAATTCTAGCATCCATTGCTTCAATTAAAGCGAAGAACAAAATAAGCCACGCACAGAGCAGTCAATAATAATAGTCAAAGCCAGATATTGTTACAATGAAAAAAAAATTATACCTATTTATGTTTATAATTTCGTGGGAGGCTTGAATATTTTCTTGAGAACTATAGGTGGCGGAGGATTTGGGGATTTATTGCCAGCCAGTCGTATAGAGAGGGCGGGGTAAAAGCTCTCTAACATAAAAAATTGATCTTCCTCAGACTATGATAAGCGCCATCCCATTTACCTAGTGCCCCAATCCCAAATCCTGAAACGGGAAAACCCTGCCAAGAAAATACCAACGATTCACCCACAAATAGAATTTATTGACCACAAAAATATGTACAACACGTCTCAGGTACAAGCCGATAATTTCGGAATGTGACCAAATTATTCTTATCTAAAATATCTAAGTAGTGTCACCGAACGTAAACAGCAAACCAGCTCCACATGTGGTTAATTATCCAAAATTCGATTATAAACTAGCCTACTCCCTAGATCTAATTGATGATTCTACCCTTATTAATTAGTATCCAAGACCAGTGAATGTGATATGACCATTGTGTGACTGATTAGTGCATTTATTTCGAAGTTTAAGAGTGAACTCGGATTCTAACCTCCAACTCCGGTAAGTTGATAAAAATAGGGTGTTTGACCGATATATACGGCGTATAACTATCCCAATTATGTAGAACCGATCAAGAGATGATATTAATCGCACAGTACCTTGAAATGGTGATGGTGTTGCGGGTTTTCTGATCACGTTCTGACAATGGGGTAAGTTCGGTCTAAGGGCTCCCTTTCGTCTTAATTCCAACGGCGTTAATCATAGGGTTGGATAGAATTGCCAATACCAATCAATCAGGGGCTCTGGAGCCGAAGTACAGGTTCGCAGAAAAGACGATGTCGATAATAACGAGCTTACTACTTCAACTTGAAGTAAAAGCCTGAATGTAACTGGAACTATAACTTGAAGATTGAAGATGTAAGTTTGAAGCGTGAAGCTTGAAGGCCTGGAAAGATAACACGTCTAAGAATTCGCCCTTCACAACGAGGTAAGTGAAGAAATTCACATAATTACAAATAGATTCTCCAAAACAGAAATAAACCTTGAAATTGACTGAAATCTAGCTTTGAATAACTTTGAATAAGATTGAGGGGGTTAAAAGTATAAGAAATAACTCACCAAAAGATGTCATGTGGCCTTTTTGATCAATTTGCCAGAAAAATCTCCATGAACTCAAAATCCCCTTGTTTTAAAAATGCACTGCGGCACAGGTTCATCAACGAAAACCAAAACGGAAAAGGGATGACTGAAGATTTGGATTTTCCTTTTAAATTCGCACTCAGCGACTCAAGTGTGCTACAGCAACCACTTTCTTGGGAAGAAAAACTCACTAAGTCCAGCTAAATGAACCGATGACGGTCTCACCACACAAAGTCCCTAAAACTGGACCCTCTGACATTGACATTCAATTCGAGGCCGCTGATTGGTTCGTATATTGTTTATAAGGTCAATATTTTAAACAATTGGCAACAATTGAAGGTCACTAGATTTCAAGATAGGGGATTGGCAATAGATTGACGTTGACATGTTTTGATTAATAACCAAATAGGGGCAATTTATGAGGGCTCAACCAAAGAAGTCACCAGAGATGGGAGAATGAAATAACGAACGAAACTTAATTCCTGGACGGACCAAGAGGGATTGGCAATAATATCCTATAATGCTCCGGTAAGATCGACTCACTCTCTCTACCCTTATTTCATAAAATGGTAATGATACGATTAACCCGAGAAAAATTAGTGTCAATCATCACAAATGGTCATTATCAGCTTACTTTAACTAATTAACAAAATATCCTTAATCCTAATATTTTAATTTAGTCAATCCTGAATTTGGAAATCTCAAAGCTTAAAAAAATAAACCGTAACAACACCTCCTCTTCCCGGAAAGAAGTTTTTCTTGGAAAAGGAAAACTTCGATAACGAAGGCGGAGCGACGATACCTTTTTTTTTTTTTTAAAAAAAAAAAAAAAAAAAAAACGAGTACAACCCAAGACATTCACCATTATACCACCCAGTTTTCTCAACCGTAACCGCAGAGTAATCCCCAAATATTTAACCCAATTTACCCAGTTATACCACCAAACAAAAAAAAAACAAACAACCCTTTTCAATACAGTGGAGCGATTGAGGATCGACTACCACCGAGCACTTAGTGGACTTTTACCACTACCAGTTCCCGGTACAAAGATATTCTTGCCAGAATATTCACTCAACCAACCAGTTTCGCGCCAAGTTGATTGAGGGAACATTACAGGCCGCCCTCTCTGTAGAGCAGGTTTTCCCAACCACTAGACCGTACCGGAAGGGTACTTACACAAAAAGGCTAGAACTCACCCCAAAAGAAGAAGAAGCGCCGAAACTGAAGATTGTAAGTGTTAATTGACCGATTGCATATATTTGATTGGTAACTATTCCTCAGGTGGATGAGACTTCAAGTCCTTGGCATGCCAGACTCCTTGGATCCGTCCTGATGGGTCCGATAGTTCGTATGACCATGGAGAAAGAATTCTGGTGATGACAAATGGTCCAACAAATTTTGGAGCGAACTTTGATGTAAACTGTTTGGCCGCCTTGGAGAGTACGTAATTTTTGTGCCAGACACGTTGATCAAGCTGGAATCGTTCGTCTCTCTTCCGCAGATCGTATTTCTGGCGACTCTTATCGAATGCCAATTTGAGACGCTTACTGACATCACTGAAGACTTTCTTCAAATGCTCAGACCTTTGAACTGGGTCATACTCCGAATCGGTGACGGTATTGTGCTGTGGGACATCGTCAACCGCTGGAATGAAGGTAGGTTCCCGTCCAAACATGATAAAGTTTGGTGTTAAACCCGTTACCTCACTAGTCGAAGATCGTATGGCGCAAGCGGCTTTTCCCAAAAACTTGTCCCATGTTCGGTGATCACTCTCCACATATCCGGATATGATGGTCTTCATCACTCTGTGCGTCCTCTCAACTGGGTTTGCCTGTGGATGATAGTGAGCTGAGAACTGGATGTTTATCCCATAGCTCCTCATCACGTCCTGGAACTTCCTACTCTTGAATTGAGGTCCATTATCAGCAAGGATGGTTTCAGGTAAGCCATAAATGAGTATTACGTGATCCTCGAACCATTTCAGAATATTTCCAGAGGTCGCACTTCGGAGGGGATAGAACAGAACGTACTTGCTGAAGACGTCATACACCGATAGTACGTAGGAATATCCCGAGATTGATCGTGGCAGAGGTCCTACTATGTCGATGCTCAGTATCTGCCAAGGACGTACAGCGGTGGGTTGACGACTCAACATCAGTCCAGCAGATGGTTTTTGGAGAGGTTTGGTCTTCAGGCATGTATCACACCTGGAAATGTATTTTCCGACGTCATATTTCAGGGTGGGCCAGTAATATGTCTGGGATATTCTCGACACCGTCTTGAAGATGCCCAGATGTCCACAAGTAGGAGGATCATGATGCATGGAAATGATCTTCGAACGGTCATCCTTTGGAGGCACCAACAACCATGGATCTTCAGATTCCGCTAAGGCTGGATAAGGGGGTCTCGCACGTTTGTGAAGCTTACCGTTGATGACAGCCCACAGAGGATACTTGAGGGGCTCTTCTTCAACCTTCCTAACCATGCCAATGTACCACTTGTCAGATATCTGGTCGACATCAGTGGGATCTGCATTGGTTAGAGCATCAATGGCGGGCACAGTACGGGACAAAGCGTCTGGGACTACATTTTCCTTTCCCTTTCGATGGACTATCGAGAAATCATATTGCTGGAGCCGCACGGCCCATCGAGCTATTCTACCCACTGGATCCTTGATAGAATTGAGCCAAAGAAGACTGTAGTGGTCGGTGATGACAGTGAAATGAGTTCCCTCGATGTATGGGCGGAGTTTCTCTATAGCGAACAGGACAGCCAGGCACTCTTTCTCTGTCGTACTATACTTTCTTTCTGCCTTCGTTAGGGATCGACTGAGGTAACTGATCACGTGCTCATCTCCATCCTTCACTTGAGTTAGCACAGCGCCAAGGCCAAAATCAGACGCATCACACTGAATCGTAAACTGCTTCTCAAAATCCGGACACGAAAGGACAGGAGCTTTCACAAGGTAATCTTTAATTTTGTTGAAGGCCGCTTCACACTGTTCATCCCATTCAAATTTAGTGTTCTTCTTCGTGAGGGCTGTCAGAGGTGATATTACACTGGAGAAATTCGGAACAAAGCGCCTGTACCACGAAGCAAGTCCAACGATACGACGAACATCTGTCACATTCTTCGGAGAGGGAATCTGCACGATGGCTTCCACCTTCTCCGGATCCACCAGCAAACCATTGGCATTCACCACGTAGCCCAGATATTTAAGTTCGGATTTACAAAAGTTACACTTCTCCTTGTTTAATGTTAGGCCAGCTTTCAAAATCCTACTGATGACCTCTTGGAGAACTTGTAAATGTTCGGCGAAGGTTGGGGTACAGATAATCACGTCGTCCAGATAAACAAACACGTACTTTTCCAGATCCACTCCAATGACGTTATCGATCAGCCGCTGCCACACAGCAGGAGCATTTGTAAGACCAAACGGCATCCGTTTGAACTGGAATAGTCCACGAGAAGGTACGGTGAAAGCGGTGAGAGCTCTTGATTCCTCAGCGATGGGGATCTGCCAGTAGGCGGATTTAATGTCCAGTGTACTGAGAAAGCGAGCATCACGAAGCTTGTCCAAAGTGGCAGAAACATAGGGGATAGGATAGGCATCGGGAACAGTGACTCTGTTCAGGGCACGGTAGTCCACACAGAATCTCCACCCACCAGACTTTTTGCGAATCATCACAATAGGTGATGACCATGGAGATTCAGAAGGTTCGATGATGTCATCCCTTAGCATCTGTTCAAGCTCAGCATTCACCTCATTTTGGAGGGCTCTTGACAGAGGGTAGTAGCGTTGTTTAATGGGTGCTGCTTCGGTTTTGATGACAAGTTGAACCAGTTTTGTACATCCAAGCTTGGTACCCATTGTCAAAAAGCTCCTCTCCACAAGTGCATCAAGCTTGGACTTTTGTTCTTCCGTAAGTGATTGGACTGATTGGATTGCTGCTAGGTGACAAGCTGATAAATCTTCCAGGCTACTGCGAAAAGTCCACTCTTCCGCCAGGAGATCAGGCACGATACCCATCCGCTTCCAAAAGTCTATCCCTAGAATAAGGGAATGAGGTAATGATGGCACCACCAACACCTCCAGTACAACCACGCGCTGACGAAGTCTAAAGGGTAAATTTATTGTGCCAATGACATTGCAGGTGTCTCCGTTGGCTACAGTACAACTAGAAAATGAAGATCTTGACAGAGTGCACAGATGTTTGAGTACTCTCCATCCAGCCTCTCCCACTATGGTTCTTGATGCGCCACTGTCCAGTAGTCCCAAAAAGTTTTTACCGAAAACTTCAACACTCAGGTAAGGTCGCTGATCATCTCTCACGTGAGCCAAAACAAAGTTCAGAAGGGGGACGTAATCTTGAGTGGCCAATCTACGTTCTAGAGGGCAAGGTGCACGGCCTAGTGCCTTGCCAGTGTCCCGTTTTTTGGACAAGACTCACAATTTCGACTGGTCACATTCTTTTTGCCACAACGGTAGCAAAATAAAATTTTTGGCTTGTCGCAGGAGCGGAAGCGATGCCCAGTTCCATCGCAGTTCCAGCAGATCTGTGGCTTTTGTTGTACTACATCGACTGGATTTGGAAAATATGTAGATGGCGACGGTTCTGGTGAGTGACTAGTCTGAACAGGTGCAAGATTAATGGTTGATCTTCTATAGCCTAACTCGGGTTCCAACAGCTGTCTCACATTGGTCGGAGGGGGAACAAATCTTTGAATTCGAGATTCCGTCTCTTCCACGGATCTCGCCAAACGTAGGAGGTCTTGCAGATTATAAATTTCGTATGTAGCTAACCGACTTTGAAGGTATGGAAGTAAATTTCGACGAATCATAGCTAATTGTGTACTTTCAGATGGTTGATCAGCCAGTTTCCGGAAGAGGTTTTGCATTGCTACAACGTAATTTAAAACCCTTTCTTGAGCACCCTGGGTCCTTCTTCTAATTTCGTCCCAAAGGCCATACTCATAATCGTAAGGCTGGAAGGCTTGGCGAAGCTTAAAAATCAAATCGTCCCAATCAGCAAATGTTGTCGTCCGGAACCACAGCAACGCATCCCCAGACAATAGTTCGGGAGCTGACTTCAGAAGCTGATCTTTGGATACTCTTCTGGAGAGCCTCAACTCCTCTATCCTCTCCAAAAAGCTATTGACGCTCGACTGTCCGTTATAGGATATATTCCATCTGGTGACGTCATAATGAGAATATTGTGGTGGATGCGACTGGTGATGATATTGACTTCTTGGAACCGAGGTAGGTGAAAATCTCATGTCCGCCAGTCGATTCCCGAAGGCCGGTTCTTCCTGATGATAAGGATAAAACGACGAATTATTTTCAGGTTCGGTTTGTTGGAATCGAACCGAATAACTACCAGCTTGTCGACCATCCAGTCCATCAACATGTCTAGACCGCATACTCGGACGGGACCGCCACGGAAGAAAGTTGTCTTGTCTGTCCCAATTCATGTCATGAGAATTTGTTTGGTTTCCCATGGAAGACATGTGATCTGTCTGGATTGATTGTTCCGTGAATCTGGGTCGTGGACGCTCATAGCTATTTGATTGATCAGCAATTGCGGCTCTATTCAGGATGTTCGTCGATTCATCACGTTGGGTAGGTCTTTCCATAGATGGTACATCTTCATCCATTAATGATCTCGTTTGTCCTATTCCAGAGTCCATATTTCTGTCCAGGCGCGCGGAATTATTCGGCCAACAAGAATGGCTAACGTCCTCGGCATCCAGATTAATCAAATCATCGACGATTGAGTTGTTGTCAATATCCATGTCCATGTTATCCAATCAAAATATATGAATACAGTCAATGTAGAAAAAAAATACGTTTTTATAAGCTGAACGCTCTTGTGCTATTGCAAAGCAACCCAACTCTTTCCAAAAAAAAAAACAACAAAAAAAAAATGAACAAAAAGGTACCAAATCACTCGAAGAGCTTGCTTAAATACGTGATCTCCAAACACAGGCTGAGCAAAATAAAATTCAGAATTAAATAACAAAAACAAAAAAAAATAAAAAATCAATAAATAAATACCACGACACAATAAAATACGCTTCTGTGTATTTCATACAGTACACAGTGAGGTTTTCCTATGATGCACCACACAATGGTCCTGGTCATAAAACGCAAGAGAGAGAAAAAAAAACTCTGAACAATACTACCCTTGACACGTTTGGGCGCCAATTTGTTACAATGAAAAAAAAATTATACCTATTTATGTTTATAATTTCGTGGGAGGCTTGAATATTTTCTTGAGAACTATAGGTGGCGGAGGATTTGGGGATTTATTGCCAGCCAGTCGTATAGAGAGGGCGGGGTAAAAGCTCTCTAACATAAAAAATTGATCTTCCTCAGACTATGATAAGCGCCATCCCATTTACCTAGTGCCCCAATCCCAAATCCTGAAACGGGAAAATCCTGCCAAGAAAATACCAAAGATTCACCCACAAATAGAATTTATTGACCACAAAAATATGTACAACACGTCTCAGGTACAAGCCGATAATTTCGGAATGTGACCAAATTATTCTTATCTAAAATATCTAAGTAGTGTCACCGAACGTAAACAGCAAACCAGCTCCACATGTGGTTAATTATCCAAAATTCGATTATAAACTAGCCTACTCCCTAGATCTAATTGATGATTCTACCCTTATTAATTAGTATCCAAGACCAGTGAATGTGATATGACCATTGTGTGACTGATTAGTGCATTTATTTCGAAGTTTAAGAGTGAACTCGGATTCTAACCTCCAACTCCGGTAAGTTGATAAAAATAGGGTGTTTGACCGATATATACGGCGTATAACTATCCCAATTATGTAGAACCGATCAAGAGATGATATTAATCGCACAGTACCTTGAAATGGTGATGGTGTTGCGGGTTTTCTGATCACGTTCTGACAATGGGGTAAGTTCGGTCTAAGGGCTCCCTTTCGTCTTAATTCCAACGGCGTTAATCATAGGGTTGGATAGAATTGCCAATACCAATCAATCAGGGGCTCTGGAGCCGAGGTACAGGTTCGCAGAAAAGACGATGTCGATAATAACGAGCTTACTACTTCAACTTGAAGTAAAAGCCTGAATGTAACTGGAACTATAACTTGAAGATTGAAGATGTAAGTTTGAAGCGTGAAGCTTGAAGGCCTGGAAAGATAACACGTCTAAGAATTCGCCCTTCACAACGAGGTAAGTGAAGAAATTCACATAATTACAAATAGATTCTCCAAAACAGAAATAAACCTTGAAATTGACTGAAATCTAGCTTTGAATAACTTTGAATAAGATTGAGGGGGTTAAAAGTATAAGAAATAACTCACCAAAAGATGTCATGTGGCCTTTTTGATCAATTTGCCAGAAAAATCTCCATGAACTCAAAATCCCCTTGTTTTAAAAATGCACTGCGGCACAGGTTCATCAACGAAAACCAAAACGGAAAAGGGATGACTGAAGATTTGGATTTTCCTTTTAAATTCGCACTCAGCGACTCAAGTGTGCTACAGCAACCACTTTCTTGGGAAGAAAAACTCACTAAGTCCAGCTAAATGAACCGATGACGGTCTCACCACACAAAGTCCCTAAAACTGGACCCTCTGACATTGACATTCAATTCGAGGCCGCTGATTGGTTCGTATATTGTTTATAAGGTCAATATTTTAAACAATTGGCAACAATTGAAGGTCACTAGATTTCAAGATAGGGGATTGGCAATAGATTGACGTTGACATGTTTTGATTAATAACCAAATAGGGGCAATTTATGAGGGCTCAACCAAAGAAGTCACCAGAGATGGGAGAATGAAATAACGAACGAAACTTAATTCCTGGACGGACCAAGAGGGATTGGCAATAATATCCTATAATGCTCCGGTAAGATCGACTCACTCTCTCTACCCTTATTTCATAAAATGGTAATGATACGATTAACCCGAGAAAAATTAGTGTCAATCATCACAAATGGTCATTATCGGCTTACTTTAACTAATTAACAAAATATCCTTAATCCTAATATTTTAATTTAGTCAATCCTGAATTTGGAAATCTCAAAGCTTAAAAAAATAAACCGTAACAATATAAACATAAAGAATATAAACAACAAAACAACCGATATAACGTCTAAACGAGCGATCACAAGTAGGTAGAAAAACAGAAAGCAAACGGCGCCGATTGCAAAACAATAAATATTTTATGGCGCCTATAATTTTCAAAATGAGGAGGCCAGTGTTGCCATGAGAACGTGTGCTCAACAAAATCCGCCACAGAATTGGAAAAGGGAGGTAGACAATCCTATTTTGAATACTATAAAGTATAAAAGTATTTGTCTTCGTCAAAAGCAATAAACAACAAAAACAAAATCTTTCACTCATCACCGTCAAATGATGGATGTGAAATATCGCTGATAACAAATCATAACTTTCGGGAATTCCGCTACATATTGATCTATTTTGAGCTATCAGCGAAAAATCTCCTACAAATGATAGCGAAATTCCGCCCCAATTGGCAACACTGTAACAGATGACAAAGAATTCACGTTCTTTGCATAGTCCGGTTCTGTTCGCTGTCAGCTTATCCTCAAGACCGTTGCGATAGTATAAAACGCACCTAGTGTTCTAGTGCGCAATTCGGAAACGGAACGGTTTTATTTACATTTTTCTAGTTGGCGTCGATTTTTACGTGCGCTGAAACCCGTTTTTTCACCCATAGGCCGCCACTTCTGTATAGCTCGAGAGGCGGCCATTGCTTATCCATAGTTATTTAAATCAATGGCACCACCGCAATCCTATGTCACGCTGTCTATTTCTATGACGCTGTCAGTTGTCATCATTTCCATTTGTTTGTATCGTGATTTTACGATTTGGCTTGGCTTCACTTCGAAAGTAAACGGGGGTTTATTTTCCCGAATATATAGGTACTTTTTATCTATGATTGGAAAGTTCAGCTCAGTTTGCTCAGTATCAGTGTTAAAGATCAAGGATTGAAGAAAGCACAATCACTTCATTGATAACTGACGCAGGATTAAAGTTTCTTCAAATTTGAGGAGGTTGCTATAATGTTGGCCGCTACTTTACATAATCTTTTCCCTACAAACCTAGTACTTACAACTAAGCAATTTGATATTGAATTGAAGTCCATTTTTACTTCACCTGTATAACCTCGACCGTGAAATTCCAAACGAACAAAAAATGTTTGCAAACCCAAGATTTTCTGTTCGTTTATACCTAAACTTAAAAAATCGATCCACTCTCACTTAGAACTTTTGGCCTCAACTATGTCTTTTTCACAACAAAAATATATACTGTTTGAAAGACAATTTAATATATGCTTTGATGTGAGTTTGAATTAATCTTTTCTCCGGTTTCTCAAGATTAAAATTATGAAATTGAAAAAAGACACAGTTACAGGTTACAGCCGATGGGCCGATTTCTATCCACCTGAGTATGAGTATACATAATATGCAGGGTGAGGCACGAACAATTTCCCACCCAGGTTTTCTCTTGGGTAAAATTCGGATTTGATATCTTGATAAAAACACCTATCAAATGACGTGTATCACTTGACCCCATCCCGTTGGGATCAGTATATTTTATTTTTAGGTTTATGATCTGAGCGTACTTACATATGTGTTGTTTGGTCACGATTGTCACGAACTGTTTTGATAAATAATTTCGACTTGTTTGTGACATTTGACGCGTAATCATTTAGTTCACGCGTTGCAAGACGGTGTAAACGGGCGAGAAGCAAGCATTGATATTAGCCTAGTTTACACCGATAACTCGTTTAGTTCGGTCCGATAGGACCAAGTGGGTGGGGATAGAACGGTAGAACCAATGCTTGCTTCTCGTCCGTTTACACCGTCTTGCAACGCGTGAACTAAATATGTACGCCCGCAATTCGTCAAATGTCAAAAACAAGTCGAAAATATTCATCAACACAATTCGTAACCAAAAAAGACATGAGTAAGTACGCTCAGATTGCCTTAGAAACTCAGAACCAACACAGTTCACAATAATAACAATCAACATAACCTCATAATTTTGATCCAGATCGAATCAAATTTAGTTCGGTACACTTGCTTGCGAGTACCGAACCAAGAGCGGACCAGCTTAGTCCGCAACTGTTTACACCATTCGAACCAAATGTTTGGTTCGGATATAGTCCGAATTTAGTACTTGGTCCGCGGACCAAGTTGTCGGTATAAACTAGGCTATTGTCTCTGGTCCTACCGTGATATCCCCACCCACTTGGTCCTATCGGACCAAACTAAACGAGTTATCGGTGTAAGCCAGGCTACTGTGTAATAATATAGAAGGTGTTCTATTCAAAATTCTCGACTTATTGATGATTTTATATATTATGTCCTCATTGGCTTCAAATTCTAACATCACCCTGTATAGTTGGCAGCCATTCTCACTCACTGGATTGAAATATTAATAGTTTCGTGTGTAGGAAAAAATTGGAAGAGTCTCGAAATACTATGCACCATGAAGGGCAAGAACCCCCAAAATTTTGAATGGCATGAGGGGTCGAGTGATACCATATGTAAGAAAGAGTCAATAATAATGCAAATAAAACACCGACTAGGCTGAACTCGTTAGATATAATAATCATACATCCGCTCGGTACTTACAAGTGCGTCTTAACTAACTCTTCCAATCCCGGTCTACCCCCAAAAACAGGTCACTTTGCCTTTCTTTCAATTCAACTGTGCGCTGGTTTTTATGGCTTTCTTGGAAGTGTTTACAAGTGATTCTAAATATACACGCGTTTGCGAAAACAAAGTGGCCTCTCTTGGGAGAATATTATGAGGGATGACAATTATTACTTGAATATTACAACACTTATTTTGAAGGTATTTCTATAGCAAATGCCAAACAACTTTCGATCTACGTCATAAGTGCCACCAAGCACGTTGTTATGAAGTTTGCTGGTGCCCAAATTTGGTCACCGGCAAATCACATAATAACTTGCTTGATGGCAATTATTACGTGAATCGAAAGTTATTTGGCATTTGCTGTATGTAGATTATATCCCCCAAGTTTAACACCGCTACTATCTACACAGTCATTGCAGGGACTAAGTAAATAAAGATACAAAAAAATGCTTAAAAACCATCGCAAGATGTGCGCCACTCCACTATCCTATGCTTTTTGTTCGAGATTCAGACCAAACTTTTCCACGACAATGGATGTATTGGAAAAAAAGGAGCTACTGAGTGGTCTTCACGTTCTCCAGATTTGACCCCGTCAGATTTTTTTAAGGGGTCATTTAAAATCGAAAATTTATGTTCTATGGAAGACCTGCAGCAACGAATAGTTGATGATGTATATTTTACACTTTTTTGAAAGATCTTTCATTCCGATTCCAAAATTATATAGGTACCTACTTTGTGTATATTTGCATTACTAAACCGTTTTTGAATTATTTAGGATTAACCACTGCAGCCGCTACCACACAAAATGCATGCATGGTATGCCTTGGAAACAATTATATTGCTCGACAATTTGTTTGAATAGAAAATAATAAATAGTAATAATAAAATACACAATTATGTGCTATAGAAAAACGGATATGAAAATATAAATAATTATACAAGGTGTCCATAAAAGGTAGGGGGTATTTGTAAATTCAATTAAAAAAAAACATAAGTCAGAAAAAAATATATAATATAATAATTTGTAGGGAAGGTTTTGGAAAATTAAGTAGCAAAGATTACGTTGTCCAAATCGCGACCCTCTCTTTGCTGGCACTCCTCTAAACGAAAACGGAAATTAGCCGCCACGCGTCTACACATCTCTCCGGAAACGGCGGCCATTTCGGTGCAGATGTTGTGCTTCAATTCCAGTAGAGCTCGTGGTGTAGTTGCGTACACTTTCTGTTTAAGGTATCCCCATAGGAAATAATCAAGGGGAGTAAGATAGGGGCTTCGTGGAGGCCAGTTGATGGTGCCTCGACGAGAGATCACTTTTTCTGGGAAAAGTTGATTGACAACCTCGAGCGATTGGTGGAAAGTGTGGCAAGTGGCTTGTTGAAATCAAGTTTTCCCATTAAAACCTTCAAACTCCTGTGATTGTGGAGCCAAAAAGTTCTGTAACATGTCGCAATAACGTTCACTGTTTACCGTAAGTGCTCGCCCTCGCCGGTCTTCAAAAAAATACGGTCCAATGATTCCTCCAGACATGGCAGCCCACACGATAACTTTTGGACTATGTGGTGGTCGTTCATGCTTCTTTCTCGGATTTGCGACGGACCAGTAGCAGCAGTTTTGTTTGTTAACGTGCCCGTTTAAGTGAAAGTTCGCTTCCATTCGCACCATTGCGATAATAAGCGCGTATGCAAGAAGCACGATGGTTTCCCGGGTACGCTTCCTTGGTTACTGAATTGAATCTCCAAGTAGTAGCTAGTAGCTGAACAGGCTATCCGCGCGACACCCCTCCGTATCTAGTCGTTACGCGGAAAAAGCCGAAACAAAGACCCCCAACTCTTTCTGAACACCCTGTACTATATATTATTATAAATATTATACTATGCATTTTGTGTGGTAGCGGTTGCAGTGTTTAATCCGAAATAATTCAAAAACGGTTAATGCAAATATAGACAAACTATTATACAGGGTCCTTCATTAGTGCGTCGGGCAATCCTAGCGTGGTTATTTACAAAAGTAGAAAAAAATTTTTTTCACAAAAGTTGTAGAATGTGACTTTATGCATATTTTAAAAATATTTTCAAACATACAGGGTGCGTCACAAAAGTATGGCACGAAAAAGTATGATTTTTTTAAATGGAACCCCCTGTATATTGATTGATATTTCAATTCTTTCTTCAATTTGGAACAAAAATTGTGATACAACTAATGTTCCTAAATTCAACCGTTATCGAGATATCGCGTTTTAAAAATGGCATTTTTGCAACTTTGACATGCTATAAAACTCAAACTATTCAAGTTAGAGGAAAATGGTTTGCTCTTTCCTATCTTAACTTTTCAAGAGCTCTTCTGTCATTTGGATAGAAGGTAACGTCAACTGTCAACTTTTTTTGGCACATTTTGACATTTTTTCACAATAATGGATTTAATCTCCTTGAATAGCTCTTGAAAAGTTAAGATAGGAATGTGCAATCCATTTTTCTCTAACTTGAATAGTTTGAGTTTTATAGCATGTCAAAGTTGCAAAAATGCCATTTTTAAAACGCGATATCTCGATAACGGTTGAATTTAGGAACATTAGTTGTATCACAATTTTTGTTCCAAATTGAAAAAAGAATTGAAATATCAATCAATATACAGGGGGTTCCATTTAAAAAAATCATACTTTTTCGTGCCATACTTTTGTGACGCACCCTGTATGTTTGAAAATATTTTTAAAATATGCATAAAGTCACATTCTACAACTTTTGTATAAAACTTTTTTTTCTACTTTTGTAAATAACCACGCTAGGATTGCCCGACGCACTAATGAAGGACCCTGTATTTTTGGAATCGGGATAAAAAGATCGTTCAAGAAAGGTTAAAATATACACGGTATTCCGTTTAAAAAAAAACAATGTTATGAATTTTTCTTAAATATCTGGCTGTCTTTTGTTAACTTTTATTTCACTTTCTGGTGGTTCAGGTAAAACCTAACAACTCCTACATTTAAAGTTTTTTTCTATCTCTAACAGAAAAGTCTGTGGGTATGACACTAAATATCTCTGAAAACCCTCTGTACAACCATATATTATCATTTGTGTGCAGTCAGTGATTGATTGATATGTTTTCAAGAAATAATGATGAAAACTCAAACGTAGTGTTAAATGTCCTGATTAAATATGGCATAAGGGGAAACGTCCTTAAACTTTTTGAGAATTACCTTTCAGACAGACAAATTCTTAGATTGAACTCAATACTTAGTGATCCCTTGGCTATACAAATTGGCATACCCCAAGGCACAATCCTAGGTCCGATACTCTTCATAACATATATTAACTCATTATTGAAATTGGAAATAAATGGAAAAATATTTTCATATGCAGATGACACAGCACTTCTCTTTAACGGACAAACATGGGACGAGGCAAAGAATGAAGCTACCCGGGAACCCGGGGCCTAAACGTGGTGGGAGACACAAAAAATTAAACCCAATAGAAAGGAAAGCTAAATGGCCAAGGTCAAATGCTAGGATCTACTCAGATTAGTACGAGGCCGAGGGGGCGCTAGTCATGTCCACTAAATGATATTTTTGTTCTCCGCCAAAATTACAAGAGTTTCTCGAATTTCCAATTGCTGTGTGATTCGTTATTCAGTCCGTGTAGCTGATAGTTCGGGTCATGTGACCACAAATCAATAGTGCGTTATACGCCCACGTGATAGAGAAAATCTACAAGGGAAGTTATGTGGGTTGGCGTAAGGAAAGAACAAGGGTCTAGGTATGATCGTTGTTTGAGTAAAGGAGTGATTTAAAAAGAATAATTGAAACAGCGTTAATCAAACTCGAGGATATTTCCCTAAAACCAATTGCAACAGTCTGTGACCAGTCTTCCACCAATCAAAAACTGTATTAATTATTGGGTATAACAGTTTCAAAACCATTTTTTGTTGTAAATCAAACGAAATATTCTGCCCTATTTGATGTACCACACTTATTCAAATCAATCAGAAATAATTTGTTGAATGGATACTTCAAATATAATGATAAAATGGTATCCTTAGACGTCGTGAACCATCTTTTAAAATTGGAGAATGAGAGTAAGACAGAAAAATCAGTTCCTAAGTTAACGCAAAAACATTTGAAGCCAAATAATTTTCAAAAAATGAATGTCAAATTGGCAACCCAGCTCTTAAGCAACAGTGTAGCTGCAGGAATAAAAACTGCTGTTCATACGAATCAACTGCACCACTCCGCTTTTGATACAGCAGAGTTCCTGGAAATTGGCGACAAGCTTTTCGATTCATTGAATAGTCAAAACCTGTATGCTGTTAAACCTTGGAACTCCGCACTAAGCTTGGATAATGTTCATGCCCAAGAAGCGCTTCAGAATGGCTTCAAATTATTTAGCTTATTGACAAAGGTGGATAAAAATTCAGGAAATGTTAGCAGACCACCTTGCTTTCAAGGCATTTTACAAACAATCAATGCTGTTAACTTGATTTTAAATGATAGCATACCAGAAGGGTTTAAGTTTTTGCTGACTCGAAGGCTGAATCAAGACCCACTGGAAAATCAGTTTTCCATATATCGACAGGGTGGAGGCTATAACCGGAATCCTACCGGAAAGGACATTCAAAGCTGAGTTTAAGATGAGAGCCACGATCAACTTGATTAAGACCCCCCAATCAAATTGTGAAGAAGATGAAGATGTTATATTAGATCGGATTGATGATGAAGTGTTTTTTGAATCTCCTACAAGTTCATTCTCCTCTACATCCTCGGAAGACTCGCAAATTTTGAAGAGCAACGAATCAGAAGTGAGTTTAGAAAAAAACGCAGTAGTGTATTTTGCTGGATATTTATTGAAAAAGTTGATAGATAAATACAAATGCGACCTATGTAAAGAATTTCTGCAAGCTGATTTAAACGTAGATTTAGATAATAATGAGTGTTTGATTTTTTTAAAAGATTATTATATTGAAAAGTCTTCTGTTAGCCACCTAAAGGTCCCTTCACCATCATTAAAATCATTTGCAGAGATTAGAATGTCGTGTTTTTCAAAGCATTTTAATAAAGACTGTGTTAAAAAATGTTTTGGAAAAAGAATAGAGAAACATAAAAAAAAAGATCCAAACAGTTTTACCTGATTGATTTGTTGGAAATGAGTGTAAAGAACACAGAGATTTCATTTTAGAATTGTTAATTAGAACATTAATATTCAAGGAATGTAAAAAAATCGCCATGGGCACGAAAGAGGATAAAAAAAGCAAAACATCAAAACATGTAAACAGACTTCAAATTCTACAACGTAAGTGATAACGGAACAGAAGTTCCTTAATCCTTTGTAAAAATGTAAATTCCTGTTATTTTATGCTCTTTTCATATAATCATTATTATTATTATTAATAATTAATAAAGATTTTTTTGATTTAACTTGATTTTTGATTTGATTGGAATAATGTTCAAGATTTTTGTCATAAAAAGTATACAGGGTGTACCAGAAGTAATGGGACATAGGGTAACAGTAGATTCCTCACACAAAAATATTGCGATAGACCTCAACTTGTCAAATCCGAAAGTTGATATAAACAGGGACACAGGGTCAAAGTTTAATTTTGATATTTGATTTTTTCAAATAACTTTTTAAATAATTATGTTATTTTGATGAAATTTCGTTATATAGGGGTTGTTTGACATGCAAAATTCAAATCTGAGCACGGAATTGCTCTTACTTGTAGGGGGCGCCACTTACACACCTTTACTCATTCAAATAGTCACATCTTTTTTGTACGCACTCGTACATTTTTTAAAAAATAAAAAAATGAATCTTCCATCATGTTAACATGAAAAAGGGTTACTTTGTAGAAGTGCCTAGGAGTAACCTTTTTCAAGATATTTGAAGTTGAAGTAATCCATGCAACCCGTGGGGGTTGCTGGTCCCCTATCGGGCGCCTCCCCAGGTGGCGGATAGGGGAATGCCTCCCAGATATGGGAGGTACCGGGGAAATTAAATACCCCGGGGCGGACCAAAACCAGCACCTACGAACGATGTGTGACAAACCTGAGGACTCTGTACCCCAAGTGAGTTTCAATCTCACCGTTGGTTCCGACCGGGTGGAAGCCCCGGTGGCCAACGCTGGCCCCACGGATTTTGGGGAGGGCCAATCACACGTTCTGGCATCCGAGGAACAACCAAACCTCGATGTAACTCATGAACCAACCACGGGTAACCAGGGAAGCAGTGATGCAACCCCCGGTGCCGGTGTATCTGCCATTAGTTCAGGCGTTGGCAACATCAGCCTGAACAAAATGGCAAAGCTTTCCGGAGCTCAGCGAAGGAAGCTCGCGATCCAGAGGGCTAAAGCCAAGGGAGAGCCTATACGGCCTCGTAAACCGAGGACAAATAGGAATCCCGGGAATAGAACCCTCCCGAATAGCTCAGGGAACACTGGGAAACCTGATGCTCGGGCCTCAGAGCCTGGAGCATCAGGTAAACCTAGGAACCCTGCAAACAAATCCTCTGCAAAGAGGGGTCGCTCTGAGGGCAACACACCAACCCCAGAAAAAAGCGCCAAGAAAAGGTCACGGCAGGGGGATGCTGAAGTAACACCCAGTACATCAACTGGGGAAACTTACAGCGAAACCCTAGCCGGGCTTAGAATGGCCATCACCTCCGAGAAATATCCGGATGAAACCTTAACTGAGGAGCAGTGTAGAGGCCTTCAACAGTCTCTACTCCGGGAAGTGTTCAAATGCGAACCCGGAACTGATCCTCAGTTCAAGAAGAGCAGCTCCAGAGGTGGAGTGATTTATATCACTTGCGCCAATGAAGCTGCCAAGACTTGGCTGCTGCGGGTGGTTCCAGGCTTCAGCCCCCACGAGGAAACCAGTCTTAGGATTGGCCTGGCACACAGAGTGGTGCCAGTCGTGAGGGCTGCTGTCTGGATACCGACGAAATCCGCGGGAATCAAGGAACCGGCACAAGCTCTCCAGTTCCTCAAAACCCAGAACATGGGGCTGAAGACCGAGGACTGGAGAATAATCAGCCACAAGACGGACAATGAGGGCATGACACTCATTGTCGGTCTTGACAGCAGATCTCTGAAGGAGCTGCAAAACCGGAATCTCCGGGCCTACTTTGGGTTAATGCAGCTAACCTTCAGACTTCTAAAGAAGGAGGCTCCCGATGCTGAGGGTAATACAAATAAACCTTCAGCACAGTAAGGGAGCATCTGCTGCCCTTTGCCAACAGCTGGCAAAGAAAAACATAGACCTGGCCATCATCCAAGAACCCTGGATCACGAAGGGAAAAATAGCCGGTCTAGGAAACACTGGAGGTAAGATCTTTTACAAGGAGCAATCAACAGGTAACGTGAGAGCTTGCATATACGTGAGAAACGGAGTGCAGGCTCTCAATATTAAAGAACTAAATTCCAGGGATCAAGTAGCCGTCCAACTAAGCTACAAGGAGGAAGGAACCCAGAAGGACATCATAATAGCCTCGGTTTACCTTCCCTACGATGCACCCAGACCCCCACCATCGGAAGACCTGGAGAAACTAGTGAATCACTGTGGGCAGAGAAACCTACAGTGTATAATAGGTATGGACGCCAACTCGCATCACACCATCTGGGGGAGCAGCGATATCAAAAAAAGAGGTGAGTCTTTATTGGATTTTATTATAACCCATGATTTGGAGATTCTAAACAAGGGCAACAAGCCTACTTTTGCAAACCGCGTACGGTCGGAAGTTATTGATGTCACTCTGTCCACCTCCCGTATTAATCCCGATATCCAGCGGTGGCGCGTATCCGATGAACCATCCCTGTTGGACCATAGGTATATACTGATGGAAATCAATAGTATTGACAAGCCGTCAGAAATGTACCGTAACCCACGCAAAACGAACTGGACTGAATACCGGGAGGAGCTGGAGGTGGGGTTGAGCGGGATCAAGGAACGTATGCGTAACAGATTTGATGTTGAGGTGGTAGCAGAACAACTACAAAACGCTATAATTTACTCATACCATCAAAGCTGTCCGCTAATCCAGCGTTCTTCATGCAAGGACACAACCTGGTGGAACGATAAACTTGACAAGATGAAGGGGGAAACACGCAGACTCTTCAATGTGGCCAAGAAAACCGGTGAATGGGATGAATACCACCATACTCTGACGAAATACAACAAAGAAGTAAGGGAAGCTAAGAGGAACTCCTGGAGGAAGTTTTGCACTGAGGTCGAAAAAACCTCGGAAGGCGCACGCCTTCAGAGAATCCTAGCTAAAGACCCCCTTCCACCAATGGGAACAGTAAAGAAACCAAATGGGGAATACACGAAAAATGGCGAAAAAACCATTGAGACACTACTCAGGGCACACTTTCCAGACTCGACCATAATCAACTCGCAACAGGGAGTCAACTCCCTATCTCCTGAGATCCTCCGGATGAGAGGATCAAGAGATGATTGGGTCATAGCCCGACAGATTGTGACACCAAATAGAATCGAATGGGCCATAAACTCATTCGAACCATACAAAGCACCTGGATGCGACGGGATAATACCGGCACACCTGCAGCAGGGCGAAGCCCAACTCATATCGATGCTTTGCCAACTATTCAGAGCAAGCCTGGCAACGGGACACATACCCATGATATGGAAACTCTCGCGGGTGATCTTTATACCGAAACCCGGGAAAGATAGCTCTCAGCCCAAGGCATTCAGACCAATAAATCTCTCGTCGTTTCTACTCAAAACGATGGAGAAAGTGATTGAAAGGCACATTAGGGAGACCTCCCTAATAGAGAGGCCACTACACAAAAACCAAAACGCCTATCAACCTGGCAAATCATGTGAAACTGCTCTGCATGAACTTGTTCATAAAATAGAGCAACCACTGAACAACCAAGGAGTTGCCCTAGCTGCATTCCTTGATATAGAAGGAGCATTTGATCACACCTCCTTCGATTCAATGACCACCGCAATCAATCGGCGTGGAATTAAAGACACAGTTTGTAGGTGGATAAGAAACATGCTGAAAGGTAGGAGAATTCAAGCAACTATGCTTGACAAAACTGTAACTATAGAGGCAGCTAAAGGCTGCCCCCAGGGTGGAGTCTTGTCCCCTCTCCTCTGGAACCTAGTCGCAGATGAACTACTGGTAGAGTTAAACAGCAAAGGTTTCTACGCCCAAGGCTATGCCGATGACGTAGCAATACTTATCACTGGCAAACACACCAAGACAATATCAGAACTGATGCAGACAGCTCTGACAATCGTAGAAGATTGGTGCAGGAAGGTGAACCTGAAGGTCAATCCTGAGAAAACCTCCCTGGTCAGCTTTACGAGAAAGAGGAAGACAGCGGAATTATTCAAACCCATGTTCTTTGGACAGGAACTGCAGGTGGTAAGAGAAGTCAAATACCTAGGCATCATCCTGGATGACAAACTCACATGGAATTCACACCTACAGAAAATAGTGAATCGAGGTAAAGCCACAATAATGGCAACAAAAAGAGCGATAGGAAAGAATTGGGGCATAAATCCGCGCATGGTACACTGGCTCTACTGTACCGTGGTAAGACCCACCCTTGCCTATAGCTCTGTTGCTGGTGGCCGAAAATCGAGCAGCGACAAGCAGCCATACGGAACTTGCAAAAGTTCAGAGGCTAGCATGTCTCTGTGTAACGGGAGCCATGAAAACCACTCCAACACTTGCCATGGAGGCCATGCTTAACCTACCTCCTTTAGATATCTATATCAAAATGGAAGCAAGGATGGGAGCATATAGACTTAGCAACACCGGGAACTGGAGTCACTCAAACTCCCAAGGACACACTAAGATAACCAGCACAGTCACGAACCACTTAGTAACAATGAGGAGTGATATCATGTTGAAAAATATCAACTTTAGCACGTCTTCTAAGACCAAGCTAATATGGGAAGAGGAAACGGTGAAACAACTCCGGATGGCTAATGGGGCAATATGGTACACAGACGGCTCCAAAACAAGCCGGGGAACTGGTGCCGGAATCGTAGGTGAAAATCCAAAGTGGGAAACATGTGAACCACTTGGGATGTACGCTACAGTTTTCCAGGCAGAAGTACATGCAATAAACGTATGCGTGCAAGAAAATCTCAGGAGAGGCTACAGAGGAAGGAAAATCCTTATCCTTAGTGACAGCCAAGCCGCAATCAAAACCATCTCCTGTCGGGAAACCAAATCCAAACAAGTCATGGATTGTCAGCAAAACCTTGCCACACTGGGAGTATCTAACGATGTTACTCTTGGATGGATACCAGGACACACAGGGATAGCTGGGAACGAGCGGGCGGATCTACTAGCACGCAAAGCTGCAAACACACCACTTCTGGGTCCAGAACCTGCTATTGGTATTACAAAATCCTCTGTGAGAGGTTGGCTGAACTGTTGGTCCAAAAAACAACAGAAAGCTAGATGGTGCCAATCACCAGGTCTGAAACACAGTAAATTAATGATGGCAGACGAGATCGAATCATCATTTTCTGGAAGCCTACTGCAACTCAGCATTAATCAGCTTAGGAAAGTAACAGGTATATTAACTGGACACTGCACTCTAAGGAAACACATGCATATTATGGGTCTTTTCAACGAGGAACCCATATGTAGGCTGTGCAACGAGGAGGAGGAAACAGCCTCCCACATTGTATTCGAATGTGAAGCGCTGGCGTACTGGAGAAGAGATAATGGGGAATTCACAACCACTCCTCGAAGGACGGACAGGGAAACAGTAGAACGAGTCATAAACCTTATTCGGGCAATGGAGCTCTTCGACTGAGAGACAGGCACAGAGAAGATACAATAAGCCCAACTAGAGGCTGCGGTGTCGGGGCCAACAGCCCGAAACTCGTAGCGCCTGTACTTCAGTAATCAGTAATCAGTAATCCATGCAATGTGGTTTTAAATGGAAAACAGGAGGCTTTGAAAACGGCGTTATCATGGTAATTTTGACATTAGCTTGAATGCTCAATATTTCTTGACTTGAAAAAATTAATCTAATTTTATAATTTTTTCACAAAAAAAAATTTAATTTATTTGAAAATATTTTAATTTTTTTTTGTTTTTTTTATTACAAACATTGAACATCGAGATGCTTGTCAAAATTTCCGTGACAACGGCATTTTCGATGCCCCCTATGTTAATTTTCAAAATTTTCCATTAGAAACAACATTGCATAGATTACTTCAAGGGCAAATATCTTGAAAATGGTCACTCACATCGACTTTCACAAAGTGTACCTTTTTTACGTGAAAATGACGAAAAATCAATTTTTTGATTAAAAAAATGTTCGAGTGCGTACAAAAAAGTTATAATTATTAGAATGAGTGGAAAGATTTGTAACTGGCGCCACCTACATGTAAGACCCATACCAAGGCCAGATATGAATTTTGCATATCAAACAACCCCCATATACAAAATTTCATAAAAATAACATGATTATTTCAAAAGTTATTTGAAAAAATCAAAAATTCAACTTGGCAACCTGTATTTCTGTTAATATCAACTTTCGGATTTGACAAGTTGAGGTCCATCGCAATATTTTTGTGTGAGAAATCGACTGTTACCGTATGTCCCATTCGTTCTGGTCCACCCTGTATAAACGTAACAAAGCTGTAGGTATGTTTTTTTCAGGTTCCACTATCCGACAAAAGTAGATCTGATAAAACTTTGATTCTGCACATGGTCAAAGAAATACCTAATGGTCCATATGAAAAACTTCAATACATTTATCTTTTTGCGTGTGTTCTGGCATTTTTTTTTTCAAAAAGTTGTTCGGTGCCCTTTCAATACGTTCCAAAAATGGCCTAAAATTTCGACATTTTTCTGTGTAGGTTTGGATTGATATAGCACCATTCGAAAGAGGAACAAAAATGTTATACTTTTCAAAGAAGTATAGGTAATCATAATCATTAAAGAATAGGTAGGTAGTGTAGCTATAAAATTTTGAGCTCGGGAAAAATTGACCATTTTTCATTTTCTTCAAAAATGGCTGAAGATGTCCGGAAAAAAACAACATTCTGTAAAATGATTTTCAAGTTTATTCAGGAAAATATTTCCAAATAAAAAATTTCACATCTTCACACACATCATAAATGTGTGTCAAATGCTTGTATTAGAATTAACATTAGAGTAGACGTAGAACGTGATTGATCCACTATTAAAAAAAAAACAAGATTGATATGAATGTTGCTTTGCTTAGACCGTTCTTCTCAAACAACGCTCAGATGAAACGCCGAATAATAAATTTGATGACGTCATTTTTCTCGAGAATAAATGGTATTGAAATGAAATAGGTTGGTAAGGTAATACCTTGGAAAGAAATTTTGATTTTTTCCGAATATCTCCGAAAGTATTATGAAGAATTCTATGAATTTCTTGACATTTTATTGAGCCCTAAAACGTGTTACTGTGCCATGTTTTAAAGCTGACTTGGCTGTATTGCTGTTTCCAAAAGGTAGGTAGGTACCAATGGTTCACGTTTACTCGTCGACTTTGTGAATCCCGGTATATTATCTAAAATCCTCCTAAAGGTAGGTAGGTAATGTAGGTTTAGGTATATACGTACGAAGGTACCTATATCATCTCTAAGTTAAGGGTGGCAGATGTCTTTTGAAAGAATTGACGATGGAAAATTTTCTACAGTCATCTCATCTTCATCCAAACAACGCCCGTATACTCCGTATAGTTCCACTACCTGCTACCTGGTTGATCGAATAGGTATGGAATATGGAAATTAAAATATCCATGCAGAAACCTACCTAGGTGCCAAATCTTTGTTTCATTTTGCATTTTGGCAGAGTTTTATGAGCAATAATTTTGAAATAAACATACCTAAACGCGTTCAGGGGCTTATTCGCTTATTGAATAATGTATTATGTAAACATTTCCGAAGTTAAAAAAATAATATCGTTATTTTTTTATCAATCGATGTCGGTACCTATGCGTCAAAATATGTATCGATAGTTTTTATCCTTTCTGCAGAACGGTAATCGAGTATTTCGCCATCTGGCATCCAATACGCGTGGCTGCATTGCAAGAATAAAGAAATCTTCTTTGTGAAACAACTGGAGAGTCGCTAGCTCATGGACTATTTTTGTCTCTTTCTTTATGATCGCTGTAACGTCGCTGTCTAACATATGGGTTGCCCAACTAGAAATACTCAAACAAGGGTATGACCAACCGTTCGTTCGGTATGACCATATACTTATAAATACAATATACCGCGGGCAGCTTGTCGGGACTCCCGCGAGGATGTTGAAACAGACATATACTTTTACACATAAGTCTGTCCTTGGTTAGGAGATTGAATTATGCGCAGAATCGATTTTCGAGAATTGTGATTCGCCGGCTGAAACATGGCGGAAACAGTGCTGCATGCTTAATATCAGCTGTTGTATCGACATATTTTTAAATTTTTCGCGGGATTCCGAAAAAAAATGACGTGAATTCACATGTGGGGTGTGTGATAAATATTATGAGCATGAGTGGAAAATATGTTCATGAATTCATCTTATCTGATCCAGGATTTTGTGTTTAGGTGTGAGATTGCATAAGATTTAACATTTTTGTGCAACAAAATCCCTACAAAATATTATTTATTATTGATTCAAAAACGATTTGAATTAGTTTCGTGACTTGTTCTCGATTATACATTGAAATATTATAGTTACTTAATAGTTTTTGAAGCAATATAGGTATCACCAGAGATTGGTAAGGTTAAGGTTTTACTTTATAAACTTTGAGTACCTTGGTAGCCTATAATGTTTTTGTCATTATTATCGCTCATATTTATAACAGTTCGAGGTATTTGCGGTAGATATTTTAAATCAAGTGAGATTAATTCAGAGGTAGGTGAATAGACGATAGAGAGTAGACCGATATCGGCGTTCTTCTAGTTTTGTAACAGAAGGAGTAATACACGGAGATTTGGAAAATCAAACAGCTCTTTCTTGGTTTCCACCATATTTGTATTCATAAGTATGTTTTTCACTAATGAAATAAGGGTAAAATCCATCAATCAAGCTTTTAGAATATGCCATAATATACATAAATAAAACAAAAGCTCCCATAAGCGGGCATTCACGGTTCCAGCTTTTTTGTTCGCTTATGGGAGGTGCCCGCTTAAGAGAAAATTTCATCGAACATTCGATGAAATTATTATACTTATAAATAAAAGTATATACAAATGTGTTAAAACATAGATTTAAAATTGGTTCCAAGAAATTTGACCGTTTAAGGGAGATAATCGCTTATTAGAGCTGCCCGTCAAGGACTTTATTATAAAATCAAAAGAAAATAGTAATTTTCTGTGCGGTAGTGCAATCACACAGTTCATAGGTCTTACTAAACTTTCTAACTTTATACTTACTTCTCAGAGATACTTCGACAAACTGTTCCAGACCTTTCCAGTTTTCAAGTTTAAATTTAGTGAAACTAACTTCTAAGTTTATACTTACTTCTCAGAGACACTTCGACAAACTGTTCCAGACCTTTCCAGTTTTCAAGTTTAAATTTAGTAAAATATCCATGTACCATTTTAAAATATAGTCTTATTATAAAATTTTTGTTCAGATTGGCTTTCGTGTTTTTTTAAATGCATTATACGAAAATTATCACATCTCTGCACTTTTTCCTCCTAATGGAAATGAGGGCAAATCTCACGAAAAGTTTGGCAGCGGCGCTACGTCACTGGAGTAATTTGATATACATTTTCTCCCTTGTCAAAAGAGATAGGAAAAAATTCTCAAGGCAAAACTTATAGGGTTTCAACAGGGTCACAATTTAAAAATATTACTGTATACAGAGTGTTCTAGGAAACCGTGGCATCAAAAGATACACTTTTTTTAAATAGCAACCCCAACTTTTGATTATAGAGATTTGGATTCAGCGTAATATTCTACGTATGATACAGTGGTTTTATTTGCCAGAACGTTTAGTGTTGTCAGGCTATCGAGGATTTACTAAAATCTAGGGAGAAAACATTATGTTGGTAAATTAGCTACAAAACGAAAGGTTTGAAATTTAATCTAGCAAATATACGTATTTTTCAATGTGTGAGTCAAAGTAATTGATTTTTGCAAAAAGAATCGCTATAATTTATATAGGGTGTTTTCTACAGCAGGCCCAACTTAGCGAAATAAGAGACGAAGAAACTCAATTTTTTCAAATTGAACACCCTGTGTGCTGTTATCTAGTTTTGTTTAGCACTCAAAACCCTGCAACTTTGTCATTACAATACACGTCATAAAATGTGTCGTTATCTCGCAATCTTTGATAATGTCAAAATAGGTAGTATAATTAGGATTTCTGGTCCATTCTTGGTACAGGTTACGCGACGAAACGTCATTGCATGGCTGGGTATTCGGAAGTTCTCTAACAGAACAATGACTGAAAACAAAAGAGGTTGAAGATCTTTATTCAAAATCGAGTTGAATATCCACTATGACATAATCGGAATGGAACAGTTCTTATCATTAACAGAATCAACAAACAGTTTCGATGACTTTCTCCAAGTATGAATACCATATCAATAAGATCATTTTTGGGAAAGTTCATTTTTGCGAAATTTTGAAATGTTATTTTTAATTTAGGTAATATGAAGCAACTAACTACAACATGCATTTTGACGAGATTTCACTCAAAATATGAATACTTGGTGATGCTGGTTGTCATGGTAATTGAATCGGATTCTTCTGCCATAGCAACGATCCATTAACACGTTCGAATTTGTCATCTCGAAACCCAATTAAGGGGTAGGTACTATTTTGACATAATCAAAGATTGCAAGATAACTATACATTTTACGACATGTGTTCCATATAGGTGTTCCATTCGTTCGAAGGGTGTTCCATTTGGAAAAATTGAGTTTCTTCGTCTCTAAATTCGCTAAGTTGGACCTGCTGTAGAAAACACCCTATATAGATTATAGCGATTCTCTCTTAAAAATTCAATTACTTTGACTCTTACATTGAAAAATACGCATATTTGCAAGATTCAATTTCATATCTTTTGTTTTTGTAGCTAATTTACCAACATAAAGTGTTTTTCCTAAATTTTAGTGAATCCTGAATAGCCTGACAACAGTGCATGTTCTGGCAAATACAACCACTGTATCATACGTAGAATATTACGCTGAATCCAAATCTCTAATCAAAAGTTGGGGTTGCTATTTAAAAAAAGTGTACTTTTTTATGCCACGGTTTCCTAGAACACTCTGTATACACAGTAATATTTTTAAATTGTGACCCTGCTGGAACCCTATAAGTTTTGTCTTGAAATTTCATTTTTCCTATCTCATTTGACAAGGGAGAAAATGGACTTCCACACACTAATGTGCCACCCTGTGTCTAGCGGTTTCTAGCTGTTTTCATAGGCTCGTTTGACAGGCGACTGCTTTATATAGTTGGCGATATGGATGTTCGAAACACGGTCGCTCAAAATTGACTCGAACACTGCATAACCCCTATACAGGGTGTTTCATTAATATTGCGAAAAAATAAAGGGTGAGTTTTCCCACTTGAAAATAATAAGAAAACTTCATAAGGTGTGTCCGGAAATGCTTCGTTACAGAGCTACAGGGTGTTGAACTTTTATTTTCATTTTTGTTTTTTCTAAATAATATTTGAACCAATGTGTATATTTCCATAAAAATCGGTATTTGAGGGTTTCTTTTTATGCGGAATTCGAACTTTATCTCAGTTTGGCTCTAACTTGTATAGGGCGCCACCTACACTCATTTGTCCTGACATGTACAGCCATAACTTTTTTGGACGTAACCGTATGACATATTTGAGTGAAAAAACATATTTCTTCCTTATTTTTATGCAAAAAAGGCATACTTGATAGAAGTCGCTACGTGCATGCCACCATTTTCGAGATATTTAGATTTGAAATAATGAATACATATGATAATGAAATTATGGCCGAGCATTGTGTTTCATTGATAGTGCCAAAAATACAGGATACGTTTCCTCACTTGAAAATAAAAAGAAAATTTCATATAAAGATGTGTCCGGAAATGCTTCGTTCCAGAGCTACAGGGTGTTAAAGTTATTATTTAATTTATTTTTTTTCATTTTTTTATTTGTTTTTGTTTAAATAATATTTGAATAAGCGTTGTCGATAATATTACACAGAAGTCGACATTTATCTTTTTCACTGAAAATATGAAGCATTAATGCGTAATATGTTATAACTTCTAGCAGGTTACCTTCGCCATAATTTCAAAATCCCATGTATTAATTATTTCAAATCCAGATATCTCGAAAATGGTTTCACGTAGCGACTTCTAACAAGTATACATTTTTTGCATAAAAATAAAGTAGAAATATGTTTTTTCACTCAAATATGTCATACAGTTACGTCTAAAAAAGTTATGGCTGTACATGTCAGGACAAATAAGTGTAGGTGGCGCCCTCTACAAGTTAGAGCCAAACTGAGATAAAATTCGAATTCTGCATAAAAAGAAACCCTCAAATACCGATTTTTATGGAAATATAGACATTGGTTCAAATATTATTTAGAAAAAACAAAAATGAAAATAAAAGTTCAACACCCTGTAGCTCTGTAACGAAGCATTTCCGGACACACCTTTATATGAAGTTTTTTTATTATTTTTAAGTGGGGAAACTCACCTTGAATTTTTTCGCAATATTAATGAAACACCCTGTATAGCGGGGCATACACGGACGTAGATGTGGTAACACATCAACGCGCCACCAAGAACGTCGTGCATCAACGTAGACATATTTCAATCACAGACGGTGAGGAATGTTTGAAGACATGATTGCACTGATTGCAGTTTTTGTATAGCAGTGCGCAAAACGTTTGCACAAACTTGACCCAAACTAACACTGCAGAACCCCTACCTGACTGTACCTCAGATTAATAAACAATTATTAATCTGAGGACTGTACTGTTTCACGACATGTTTCAACGCCACTCATGAACTCAAGTTGATGTATTCAGCTTCTGACGGAATACAAGTACGACGTTGGTACTTTTTGTATGCACACACATGTACGTTATCAAAAAATGACCATGAACGGACGTTTTTGGATGCGCGCTGATGAATACACGTACTTGTCAGGTCCGTAACTAGACTAGTTTGCACCTGTGGCAGTAGTCAATGTGCGCCCCTATAAAATCAAAAGTTCCATAAAAAAGCGCCGCAGGCAAATATTTTTTTCAGACGGATTCGCCATTTTATTAAATTCCGCCCAAATCAATCAATACATTATAAGTGGTTTCAAATTTTCAAACAACAAAACGAGATTTGTTCTGGAATGTCATCTATGGACTCTTATGCGCTCTTGCCCATAATGTTTAGGTATTGTGTATAAAATATAAAAAAACAACAGAATCTTCCGACAAAGAGGAAAGAAGATTTCTCTATGCCTATGAATTATTCAGTAAAAATAAAGTATTTATTGACTTCAACAAACCAAAAATACCAAAATAATTCTTCGTAAAAACTAAACGTAAATAAATATTTTTTTGGCAGGTCTCAAGTCTTATTGCAGTAACAGTAAAAATAAGAGCAAACATAAATAAATAAAAGAAGGAACATTAAAAATGTGATTTGGAATTATTAATAAGTGGGTAGAACAATAACGTCGCCGATAAGAAATGCGACTAGTATATTCATGTTTTTCTCGCAAAACTAGGAAACTCGACTTCTTCTCCGGATATCAATATCAAACATATGACATTTGACAAATTGTCTTACAGCATTATTCACTATTCTACAGCCTGTCGATTCGGGGTAAATGAAACATGAAGTGGAGAAACAAGAAACCAATGGAGCGCCACAAATTAGCTCAAGCTTAGAAATTGACAGTATGCAAGTAGAAATTCGATATCGGCTTTAAGCACGACTTTGAACACAAATTCAATGTAGATGGTAGCATAATATGATTCTCGTTTGTTATAAGTGGAACTCTGTTAATTTACATTACGCATACGTAAATTGAGCTGAGTAGGAAGGGTAAAAATACATCGATAGATTTAAAACATCGATATATCGATACCTTAGTGTAGTGCCAATATCGCGTAACCCACAAAATTTCAAAATTTGACTTTTTGGTTGAAATCAATTTACTAATAGTCCAGTCAATTGATTTTAACCAAAAAGTCAAATTCTGAAATTTTGTGGGTTACGCGGTATTGGCACTAAGGTATCGATATTGAAAATGAAAACTTTGGGCGTTAAAATGGATGGTCGTGCTCTGATGCGCCCCCTCAGCTGTTGCGCCCGTGGCAAATACCACCTTCGCCACGCCCTAGATACGGCAACTTGTATTAAGTCATCTGCGTCCGTGTATGCCCCGCCCCCCTAATAACTCAAGAGCCACTCAGAGAAGTTGAATGAAAATTTGCAGAGGTATCATTTTAATTCTGGAATACGCCAAGGGCATGGTTTTATTCGTCAACTCATAACATATTTTGAGAAATTAAGATTTATATTCCATTTTTTTGGTTAAATGTCATCATTTGTCAGCATTTTGAGATATGTTCCACTGGTACGTACAAAAACATCAAGCCGCGTTCACATTGAATATATATTAGCGTTGTGTGGTGAATATGAATAAGAAACGAAGTGTAAAATAGTGATATTGTAATACACTCCCCGACAATAAATTCCGGACAAGAATAATTTGAGTCAATTTGATATCCCTATAACTTTTTTATTTGTTGTCCGATCTTGGTGAAATTTGTACCAAAGTGTAGCCCTATGTCTTGAGATATTACCCTTGATTTTGGTTTTGGGAAAATACCGATGACTTGGTTATTATACAGGGAGGAACAGAAGCTACCTTTTTACCCTAAAGTTTTCAACACCCTGTGAAAAAATTGTGCGGAAAAATTTAGCTCTATTAAAATCTGTTGTGAAGTGCGATCTTTTCTCAACAAAATGCTTTTTTGTTCATGTCAATATCTGCTTTTTCAAAGAAGATACAGATGTTTAAAGAAAATGCTGCAGTTTTTCGATATTTTATAAACAATGAATGAAAACATTTTTATAGACTTGCATGAACAAAATGTTTCTAAATCAATAGCGCGTATTGTCACATCGTATCCCTATGACTTAAGCCATGCGAATGGCATACTTTGGGTGCATCTTGAAAATTATTTGTTATTTTTAAAGAAGTGCTTCTCGCAAAGCAGGCAAGGTTTAAAGATGTCTATTGCGAACATGTCTACCTAGCATACCTATCCCATGTGTTTGATTTCCCAGTTTCAATTTAAACAAGATCTGTACGGCCATGTAGTGATACCCCAGTCCACACCATGAGACTACCGCCTCCAAAGTGTGATCGAGATAAACAATTTGCCCAATATGGAACATTGGGTAGATTGGGACAATATGGAATTTTTGAACATTTGTTCATGCAACTCTAGAAGAATGTTTTCATTCATTGTTGATAAAATATCGGAAAACTGCAGCATTTTATTCAAACATCTTTATATTCTCTAAAAAAGCAGATATTGACATGACTAAATAAACATTTTGTTGAGAAAAGATCGCACTTCACGACACAATATCATGGAGCTTAGTTTTGCCGCTCAATTTTTCCACAGCGTGTTGAAAACTTGAGGGTAAAAAAGTAGCTTCTGTTCCTCCCTGTATAATGACCAAGCCATCGGTATTTTTCGAAAACCAAAATCAAGGATAACATCTTAAGACATAGGACTAAACTTCATGCAAGTCTATAAGAATGTTTTCATCCATTGTTGATAGAATATCAAAAAACTGCAGCATTTTATTGAAACATCTGTATCTCCTCTGAAAAAGCAGATATTGACATGACCAAAAAAACATGTTGTTGAGAAAAGATTGCACTTCACAACAGAACATAATAAAGATGAATTTTGCCGCTCAATTTTTCCACAGGATGATTAAATCTTGAGGGTACAAAAGTAGCTTCTGTTCCTCCCTGTATAACGACCAAGCCATCAGTATTTTTCCAAAACCAAAATGAAGGGTGATATCTCGAAACATAGGGCTACACTTTGGTAAAAATTTTGCCAAAATCGGACATAAATTAAAAAACTTACAGGGATATCAAATTGACTCAAATTATTCTTGTCCGGAATTTATTGTCGGGGAGTGTAGATGAATTTGTGAGAACAGATTATTATTTGTAGTATATCAACCTTTTGTTTTATAAAAATATTGAATCAGAAGTTTGTTATTCTTTATTATCTCACAGGCAGGCGAGCGGAGTCGCTGGTTTTCCAGCTAGTATATTATGTATCATATTATTACCTAAGTTGTGACATGGTTTAGCATGGTGCCATCTCATGGTAAGAATGTGAGGCGGACTGCCACCACCACCCTCTCAATGAGTGGTTTGACAAGAAAACACTTCTCTTTTAAACGGATTGAAAAAAATTGTCACAGTATGCTTTAGTATGTCATTTTTCCGGCCTAGTAGCTTGAATAACCTTTTCAAATTAAAAAAAAAAAACAATACGAATGCGTACAAAAAAGTTATGACTATTTGAATGAATGAAAAGATGTGAAAGTGGTGCTCCCTACAATTAACAAGAGCCATAACAAGGTCAGATTGAATTTCGCATGTCAAACAACTCCCATAATATAACAAATTTCATCAAAATAACTTGATTATTTGTAAAGTTTTTTAAAAATTTAATTTTACCTTTGTCATTTTGATTTAATATTTTGTCTATTCCGAAAATTGATATTAACAGGGATACTTACAGGGTAATATCTCTTGTAATATCAACTTTCGGACTAGACAAAAGGGGTCTATCGCAATATTTTCTCGTGAGGAATCTTGTATTCATTCTTTTTCTAAACCCTTTGTATATTTCTTTTTGTAACTTTAATATTTAGCAATATTATTCGCAGTCGAAAACTGTCCCCCGAGTTTCCAGCCACAAAAACACACTCGTCACCCCGCTTGTCACCCTTGGGGCAGTAGGGGTAGTTTTTCTTTCAGCTTGTATTTAACAATATTCAAAACAACTTTTTCTATTAGGTCTCCTGAGGTTATCCACGTCGTGCCTCGTGATTTCATTTGAACAGCCGAAAAGAAATATTATTGAACCTCAATTAGTATTGAATACGGTTTTTTTTCCATCGCGAGCAGTCATTAAGAAATCTTTTATGATTAAAAGTTGTTGAGAATATTGTTGCTGTACTGGTTTTTACCACAAGGGTGACGAGTGTGATTTTGTGGCTGGAAACTTAAGAAACAGTGCTCGAACAACCCTGCAAAAAATAAGGACGCTGAGTGGCAAACATTTATACAGGGTGTTACAAATTCGATGGGATAGCATTGCTAATTCCTAAACCATAAGAGATACAGCGTCGGTTAAATGAAGGCAAAGTTGCGCATTTTTATGCTCAACAAAATACCGTTTTGAAATTTGAAAAATTCCAACTACTTCCGAAAATATCCGGAAAAAATCAATTTTTTCAAAATTCTTTTTTATTTCCTCCTGAGTTAGTTTGAAGGAATTATTGAAAACGAGTGGCACATTTTCATGTCCACTTTTTCTTCTCTTGAAGGTAGGGTGGTCGGAATTTATATCCGACGTTTCGATTTTCCGCAACCATCATCAACTTAATTTTTTCAAATACAAACCCAACTTTTTTTATGCATTTTTGGATAGCTCCTGACTTCCTGAACATCATGATGTGTCACACTTGTCATTCCAAAATATGCAGAATTATAATCCGAGATTTTTCAAAATCAAACCTCTTGATCTCTTTGTAATGCAATGCGCGTATCGTAGTCATGGTAACAATAACAACTTGTCACGCCTGTGGATAGTTTTGGAGCTTGAATAATAAAACTCCAGCTTAAAAACAGTTTCTCGACTAGTTTTTGATCATCAAAACTATTCATAGGCGTGACAAGTTGTTATTGTTACCATGACTACGATACGCGCATTGCATTACAAAGAGATCAAGAGGTTTGATTTTGAAAAATCTCGGATTATAATTCTGCATATTTTGGAATGACAAGTGTGACACATCATGATGTTCAGGAAGTCAGGAGCTATCCAAAAATGCATAAAAAAGTTGGGTTTGTATTTGAAAAAATGAAGTTGATGATGGTTGCGGAAAATCGAAACGTCGTATATAAATTCCGACCACCCTACCTTCAAGAGGAGAAAAAGTGGCCATGAAAATGTGCCACTCGTTTTCAATAATTCCTTCAAACTAACTCAGGAGGAAATAAAAAAGAATTTTGAAAAAATCGATTTTTTCCGGATATCTCCGGAAGTGCTCCGAATTTTTTAAGTTTCTCAGCGGCATATTATTGAGTGCCAAAATGCGCAACTTTGCCTCCATTTAACCGACGCTGTATCTCTTGTGGTTTAGGAATTAGCAATGCTATCCCATCGAATTTGTAACACCCTGTATAACTCAAAGTTATTTTATTTCCAACAACTTTGAGTTATTTTTCTACAAGCTGGAAAAAAATCACCAACCCTCAAGAGTATGGTTTTATATGGAAAAATCAGTTTGACAGCTATTTTTTTAATATCTTTACTAGACTAAACTGACTACAGAATTTAAATATTTCCGGAAACGAATCGACTATAGAATCTATCCATGACCGACACACTTTTGATAAAAATCTGTAAATAAATGAAAATCTGTATTCTCATAGTACAAAAATTATTATTTTCTCCTTTTTATCTTTTGAAAACGTTTAATATACAAAATCAA
The DNA here is from genome assembly GCA_958502075.1 of Orchestes rusci. Taxonomy (NCBI): domain Eukaryota; kingdom Metazoa; phylum Arthropoda; class Insecta; order Coleoptera; family Curculionidae; genus Orchestes; species Orchestes rusci. The sequence continues at coordinate 8,311,789 of OY293310.1, forward strand.
TATTCTAATACTAAAATCGCAATGATTAGGGTACAACGGAAAATTTCAACTATTCCGAACTTAATAGACTGAATCGATACAAATGGAAAATGAATTATTTTTCTTGATGCATGTTGTTCAAGATTTGAGACATTTACAATAGGCAATATTGTGAATGTGGGACTACATGGGGTGTTTCTTCGTCCGAGACATCTGGAAAAAATATGTGTGTTATGCATCAATAGTATATATTGGACGATAATGTTCAAGTAAGTAATGTAGCTCTATACGATAAAAATGTTTCGAGCGCAAACATGTTTATTCCTTACAATAACGTGGACCCGCGTGCGTTTCAATGACTCACCCTAGATTGTGAGAAACGGAATAGTCATCTTTATTTTATTGGTAACAATTTTCAAGAATTATCATTGTATGCATGCCTACCAATAACAAAAGTAGCAATAAGAGGTAAGACGAATTATTATTCCTTTAAATATTCAAATTAATCAAATTTCAAATAAACATTATTGGATTGACTTCATGTAGACTCATTCCTCGATGTCAAAAATTGACTACTGATACGACGTCGTCAACGTTGCCATCTTTGTCTTTGTCGCGAATACCTTGTTTCTTTCTACCCTGATTGTAGGTATACAGGGCTTCCGGAAAGTCAACGATAAAACTGAAAGGGGTGATGGTGATAGACCAACTCCTAAGCTTCCAGAACAACATAATATTATGACCTTGGTAAAAATTATGGTTTTCGAGATATTCCCACTTTAATTAAATTCGTTAAAATCTCCCCCTTAGATCAGAATTTCGTGTGTCACTCCTAAAAAAATATACAGGGTTATTCACGTTATTCGACACGAAACATTATGGGTAAAGTATCTGATTTCAAAAGATTTTTTTATTCTGAATGGATAGGGACCCTTTAGGGCTACATTTTAAAAATATTTTCCTGTAATACAGGGTGCCCTAAAACACGAAACGTATTAAAGTTGTATTTTTTCAAATGGAATACCTTGTATATTATTTCATTTTTGGTTTGCATGATCAAAATTAAGGTAAGTTTGATTGAGGTTCAATACACCTAAACCTTATGGTTTTTGAAATATCTTCAATTTTGCGAAAATGTAGTATTCATTTCAATGCTTAATTTCTCAGCTGTTGTTTTCTTTTTTTGAACCAAATTAATAATCAAGTCTACCAATTGATCAAGTTTGATGTCACACTTATGAAACTTTTAATAACTTATACAGGGTGTCTAAAAATTATGGTTAAATAATCAATATCTTTAAACGGTAATAGCTTGTTTGATTTAAATGGGATACCCTGTATTTTATGTCAACAACAGATGTAGAATTTAATTATCTATCAATTATCATTATACGTTCCTATAGCTAACTTCTGACGTTTTCAAGTAAAGCGAAGAAGAAGAAAAAAAATAGGTTTCTCATTAACACCAATAGATGGAGATGCCGTCTCCAAACCCTCGTTGGGAACATTATTTCACCTATGGTATTTTGACAACTTCTATTATTTCCTTAAAGTTGTCAGTTATTAATTAATATTTTCAATTACTAATCGTTCTATTAGTGCTAGCAATAGCTTGTGCTCTTTGTAGAAAAAATGCTAATTTATCCAAAAGAAGAACGAATCGACATGATTTTTATACTGGGAGAATGCCATCAAAACTGCCTCTTAGCATCAAGAGTTTACTCTGAAAGATTTCCAAACAGAAACCATCCAAATAAGGCAGTATTTGAGAGACTGTTAACACAATTTAGAGAAACTGGAAGTGTTCAGTATGAAAAACCCATCAAAAGGAAACCTGTGACTGGAAATGAAGCTACTCAATTTGCGGTGATCACCTCCGTAATCGAAAATCCCCATATAAGTCAAAACCAAATTGCGCAAAATATCGATTAGTAATTGAAAATATTAATTAATAACTAACAACTTCAAGGAAATAATAATAATAGAAGTTGTCCAAATACCATAGGTGAAATAATGTTCCTAACGAGGGTTTGGAGACGGCATCTCCATCTATTGGTGTTAATGAGAAACCTATTTTTTTTCTTTTTCTTCGCTTTACTTGAAAACGTGAGAAGTTAGCTATAGGAACGTAAAATGATAATTGATAGATAATTAAATTCTACATCTGTTGTTGACATAAAATATAGGGTATCCCATTTAAGTTAAACAAGCTATTACCGTTTAAAGATATTGATTATTTAACCATAATTTTAAGTCACTCTGTATAGGTTATCAAAAGTTTCATAAGTGTGACTTCAAACTTGATCAATTGGTAGACTTGATTATTAATTTGGTTAAAAAAAAGAAAACAACAGCTGAGAGATTAAGCATTAAAATGAATACTACATTTTCGCAAAATTGAAGATATTTCAAAAACCATAAGGTTTAGGTGTATTAAACCTCAACCAAACTTACCTTAATTTTGATCATACAAACCAAAAATGAAATAATATACAGGCTATTCCATTTAAAAAAATACAACTTTGATAAGTTTCGTGTTTTAGGGACACCCTGTAAAACAGGAAAATATTTTTTAAATGTAGCCTTAAGGGGTCCCTATCCATCCAGAAAAAAAAACTTCTTCAAAATCAGATACTTCAGCCATAATGTTTCGTGTCGAATAACGTGAATAACCCTGTATAATTCTAAGATTCTGATTTAGGTTTTGCAACTGTGAATAGCCATTTCATTAAACAAAGACCAACATTGAACTAAAAGTTCAAAATATTCAATAAGAAATCTTATTTTACAGAGAATTAATTTATTTTTATTTTCCATCAATTAAGTTTAACACCTCATACTGTTCAAAAAAAGATCTACACTAGCTGGCTAGTGATTTGAAAAGTTTGCTCATTTAATGAACTTTTAAAAACTACCAATTGTTCTAATAAACAGTTTACTGTTATTGACTTACAGTGAAGGATATACCTAATTTACCTTATGAGATGATTCTAAAAATTAAATCATGTTGATAAAAAATGTATTTAACTTAAGAAAAATAAAAAAATCAAACAATATGTTCAAAGTGACCACCACCCCACCACCAACACGAATGCAGGCGCGGCATCTTTTTAAAAATGCCCTCTTTATCCTTCTTGCATTTCTTGCTAAGTTTACCTCTTGGGCTGCGTCAGTTATTCATTGACGTAATTCATCAATAGTACCTATTGTCTTTGCATAAACCTTTTCTTTTATGCAACCCCAGTAAAAAAAATCTAGGGGGTTAAGGTCTAGAGACCTGGGGAGCCATAAAATTGGACCAAGTCGGCCGATCCATCTGTGAGGGTACCTAGGTTTGATTTAAATACGCACGAACTTGATGTGCATAATGTGCCGGGCAGCCATCAATTTGAAACCACATTATTTGGCGTGCGGCCAAAGGAACATCTTCCAAAAGAAGCGGTAGTTCGTTTTCACGAAAATGTTAATAAGCCTGCCAGTTTAGATTTTCTGGTAATTCGCATGGACTTACCGTTTAGGATACCACTCCACAGGTTCACTTTGAAACGGTACTGAGACCTTTCTTCTCGAATGGAGTGGGGATTTTGCAACGCATGAGAATAAAAATTGTGCATGTTCATAAAGCCATCCTTTTTAAATGTACTCTCATCCGACCACAGTACATTGTTTATAAAGTTCGGGTCCTCTCTATTTTTTTGCAACATTCTGCGGCAAAACTATACGCGTTGTTCGTAGTCCCGAGGCAAAGGATAAAGAGGGCATTTTTAAAAAGATGCGCGCCTGCATTCGCGTTGGTGGTAGTCACTTTGAACATATTGTTTGATTTTTTTATTTTTCTTAAGTTAAATACATTTTTCATTAACATGATTTATTTTGTTTGATTTTTAGAATCTTCTCATAAGGTAAATTAGATATATTCTTCACTGTAAGTCAATAACAGTAAACTGTTTATTACAACAATGGGTAGTTTTTAAAAGTACAATGAATGAGCAAACTTTTCAAATCACTAGCTATTGTAGATCTTTTTTTGTACAGTATGAGGTGTTGAACTTGAGTGATGGAAAATAAAAATAAATTATTTCTCTGTAAAAAAAGATTTCTTATTGAATATTTTGAACTTTTAGTTCAATGTTGGTCTTTGTTTAATGAAATGGCTATTCACAGTTGCTAAACCTAAATCAGAATCTTAGAATTATATATTTTTTTAGGAGTGACACAATAAAATCTGATCTAAGATCTAAGTGGACGATTTTAACGAATTTTATTAAAGTGGCAATATCTCGAAAACCATAACTTTTTTACTAAGGTCATATTATGTTTTTCTGGAAATGAGGGCGCTATTTGTTTTGTCCGTTCCTATTAGACAAACGATAAAATATTATAGAATCAGAGTTGTTCAGAATTACATTCTCAACAACTTTTGTTTAAAACCTTTTTTTTTCTAAAATCAATTGATCTGATTCCTTAATATTGCATGTGAGAAAAACGAACGAAAGTTGCACAATTATTATCCCAGCAACTTTTTTTTTCATTTATTTATGCTTATTTCATTATGAAATAATATGCAGGGTTATATGCACAACATGAAAAAAAACGGGTATTGCAGTAATTATTACTTATTATTCTGTCGTTATTTTGTGAACTACTGCCACCGAACAAAAATGTTGCTCGGTGCTACTGCTGTGTTACCGATATTAACGGGGGAAGGGGATCAATACAAGGCCTTAAAACGGGTTTCTCTGGAACTGTCAATTGATATCTATGTTATACAGGGTGTTTATTTTGAGACTCTTTGCAGTAATAAGTATAGAGATTTGAAAAATTCATCCGAACACGTCAACAATAATTATTGAGGGGAAAGGTTTTCTTACGAAAGATTGGATAACGCTATACTTAAACTCCCCAAAAAGAGAATTGGACGTGGCTAGTAGGGTTTGAAATGTACACCCTGTATGTTCGATCAGGATTTGAAAATGTAGTCCATTGAGTTTTTTTTCCTTTTATTTTGCACAAGTTGTCTAGCAACGAGTACACAATATCAGTTCTTGTCATATCAAGGAAACACCCTGTAGATTTTTTATTATTGATTTAAGAAAAAACAAACATAAATGTTTCTCAATGTAATTCTGAACAACGTTGGTTTTATCACAGCCGCCTTTATTGTACCTAATACAAGCCCTGAAGTAATAAAATTGCGAATGGGGAGAATAATGGTGGGGTTAAAGCTTAAAGCCCCCATTCATCAGCGGATGGGCTGGCCGGATCGGTCAGCCACGACTCGTTCGCCGACTGATCCGCCAATGTGTGGTACAGAGAGTGGGGTCCGGGTCGCGGGCTCGTCGGTCTTGACAGCGAATTCCCCACCCGATCGCGACAGATCCGGGCAAATTTGTGTGTGTGTACTCGCGGCTGGATGTAGCTCCCGTCATCGATTTTTAAAATGGCTCATGCACTAATCACAGTGTTGCCGTATCTCTGTCTGTAAAAGTTGGGTTTGGTTGGGACTGTTGGGAGTTGGGATTGTAGATTGTAGTTTGTTAGGGAGGGGGGGAGGCTGTATCTTTAAGTTCATGTTTATGGGGTTATTTTGATGTTGAAAATTTGTGTCTTGCATCTTGCACTTACATCTCATCAGAATATTCATAAATACATTCAAATACCTAACCTTATTCTTTCGCGATACCAATCCGTTTTGATCATGGGTCTATAATGGATAGTAAAATATAATTGTGCTGTTTGTGAAGACAATTTCAACCAATGAAAACCTGAACCGACATTGCAAGAATCATTTTGAATACGAAAATACTGAAGCATCCTCAGGCGAGTATTGTGACTAATTCACCACAATACTGGCAATAAAAAGGACATTTCAGGATATTTTTTTGTGTAAAACATAATGTGGGATTTTTTTTATTGATTGCAAAACCAAAATTCAAATATCACGAAAAGATGATGCATAGCCGATAAACTTAGATGCAATTAGAATGGTTGTAAGTCGAACATCATACACGGTAGGTCAAAAAATATAAAAATTGTGCAAGAGTAATGTACCTACCTACGCTTATTTAAAAAAATACAGCAAAACGTTATAAAGACAAGGTGTACAGAATCTAGAGTTTTGCTTTATTACCAAAACAAAGCGCCCTAGATTATTTTGGTCTGTATTAAATAATAAACTCAGAGGTATAGGTATAATGGTATCGAATACAAAAATTGCATTTTGTATAAGATAGTTTATTGGTATATACCTACCTATACATTATGATTATTGATAGTTTACCATGTTAAAAAGATCTTTTGCAGAAATTCAAAGTTTTGTTCAATATTGTTGCATTGCAACGAACATGAACTAAGTATTTGATTTCCTAAAAAAATAAAAATCTAAGTGCTTTAATTTGAAAAAAGTTATGAAAAAAAAAACTGTACCTACGTCACAACTTTAATATTCAGGCATAACTTTTGATTCTAGACAACTTTTTTTCAAGACATTTTGCGTTTTTTTTTTAAATGAGTGATAGGTACTTTACTGTTGTTACCTTCAACAATTTCTATATTTTTTGACCCACCCCTTGTATGATGTTTGATCTGCAGCCATTCCAATCGCAACTAATAAGTGGATAAAACATATAGAACATACACCAACTTTTGATGAAATTCAAATTTTGGATCTGCAATTAATAAAAAAAATCCCATATGTTTCACACAAAAGAATATCCTGAAATGTCTTTTTTATTGCCAGTCTTGTGGTGAAGTAGTCACGGCACAATACTCGCCTGGGGATGCTTTAGTATTTTCGTCGTAAGATGATTTTTGCAATGTCGGTTCAGGTTTTCATTGCTTGAAAATGTTTTTTCACACTGTACTATCCTACTATCCATTATAGACCTATGATCAAAACGGAATGGTATCGCGAAAGAAAGCTAGGTATTTGAATGTATTCATGAATATTCTGATGAGATGTGAGTGCAAGATGCAAGACACAAATTTGAAACATCAAAATAACCCCATCATAAACATAAACAATCAGCCTGCTTCCCACTCTCCCAACAATCCGAGCAACCCAACTTTTACAGACGAGATACGGCAACACTGTGGTTAGTGCATGGGAGCCTTGATTTAAAAAATCGATGACGAGAGCTACATCCAGCCGCGAGTGTGTGTGTGGCTACAGCACGGACCTATATAAAAACTGGACTGCTAATGCATGCATATGGCCGACCTTGCCAAAAATAACTGGAGCATGGGCGCCGCCATGATGGGACAATTGGGTTGGTATCTCTGATTTTTTTGACGTGCCACTTATGGCTGCGTTCCGAGAGCTAGCGCTATATTTAAGCGGTCCTACTAGAATGACATGCTTCACTGTGCTGCAGCACAGTAGTCTAGCGTGAAAACATATATTTCTTTCTCTTTATTGCAGAAACTGTGTTGCAGTGGTGGAAGTTATCATTTATGTCATTTCAGTGAGATCGACAAAAGCGATGCAGCGCTGCAGTTCCTCTAATGCGGCCATTGAAAAATGCAGACAGCTGATTGTTTTGTTTTTGAGGTTGAGGCTATGTCACTTTTTCGATTCAGATTTTGATAAATCCAAGATTCACGTTGTGATTTTGTGCAGGGTTTTTGACATTATTCTAGATACTTAAAAAATATGAAACGTTTTGTGTTGGATTATTATAAACATAAAAATGATTCTCCTTCACTCAACTCAATTTTTCAAAAATATCATTACCTATAATGTCCTTTCAGCAGCATTATTTTATAAGTAGCGAATAGCACTTGATCTATTGTATACCTACCTACTATTTTCTAACGAGCTTAACTTGGACCCTGGAAAATAGGTATAAGGTATATAGGTACTCGAGATAGTCGATGTTTCAAGATTTATGCATTCTGCGGTTTTAGAATTGATATAATAATATTCCCTTCAATATGCACAAAAACCACGAGAACGAGAAGTCACAGACACTTCAAGAAGATATAGAAATATGCACCAATATCCTTCGTCCCTTATCTTGGCATTTATTTACTTATAATATATTTATATTATATTAATATTAATAACCCAAAATCCAAAATCAGACTGTAGCTTTATGTAAGGTTTAGATTCAATTTGTTTTCGAATTGGAACTGTCAAATTTCCGCTTGGTAAACAGGAATCATATGTTACTATCTACATTGAATTTGTGTCACGCTTACGCCAAATTTAATGTGAATACTGACATAATTCCCGTTTGTCAAGCGGAAATTTGACAGTTCCACTTTGAAATTGAATTTAATGTGAATCAGGCATTACAGATTTCTGCATTTTACAACAATGGCACCACTGAAAATCAGAAGCACCAACTTAAATTGTCCCATCATGGCAGCGCCCATCATGCGCCAGTGATTTTCTTCTCATGTCATTAGCAGTCCATTTTTATTTACTAAGTCTGTGGGCTACAGCCAGATTTGTCCGGCGACACCAACCAAACACAAGTTGATTTGAGGTTAATTAAAAATAACAAAAAACAAAAATAACAAGGAATAATAGCATGGTTTTATGAAAATAAATGCCCATGGCCAGAGCCGTCTATATTGTAATACAAGCCACGAAGTCAACAATCGCAACGTCGCAATTTTGGACCACCGTTGACGTTAAACGCTGGTCGAAATTTTGCATTGATTGAAGGTGCTTTCTTTAGGTGAGTTATGACAGTCCTCCATAGTTATGAACGGGAATCATATGTAGATGGTAGCATATGATTCCCGTTTGCCAAGCGGAAATTTGACAGTTCCACTTCGAAATGAAATTGAATGTAGCCTAGGCTCCCAGGCATTTAACGTTTCAAAACTGCTTTCAGTTTTCAGTGCTTTCATTCAACCACAAAACATTCCCCTCATTCAACTTGAAATTGTATTTTGAGAATGGGAGAATGAGAAAGCTCCGTGAAAAAATGTGGTTTCTGCGTTCTAAAAATTTAAGATTGAGATGGGTGCGCGGGCGGGTACTAAAGAAAAAAAAATACATATTTGAATGGGGAAAATGGATGAATTAATGCCTCATCCTGAATTCCTCATACATATGCACCAGCTTCTATGTTATGTGGAAAAATCATAGAAAACGAGTGATGTTTCGTTTAGGACTTTGGAGAAACATTTTGGTACGTGACGGAGATGGTGCTTTTTGGTTTCTCTGTTTTAATAATAGTAATTATCAACTCCTGTCCTCCAGAAACTGAGAAAATCACATCTCACCCAACTAACACAGATTGTGCCTTAATAAACTAAAATGCTATATAACTGATATATTAGGGTCCATCAATATACAATTTTATCATTTAGTGACGTTAGTTGAGACAAAATACTCTCAGAGACAAAAAAGTGTTATAATCATGTAATATAGCTCTCTACAAAACCATTTAATAAATCTTTTATAAAACGGAAGAAATTGAATTCTTATAGCATACCTACTATAGTACCAATGTTATAAGAGTAATTACTCTCTTAGTCTAATTTGTTGTATTATTGGTTCATTATTGTTTTAAAAAGAACTTATAAGATGGTTACAAAATATTTTTATTAGAGATTTATTATATTATCATATAGCAATCTCTAATAAAACAGTTAACTCGCAAAAGTATTTAAGACTGAATGGGCTTAAGAGAATATCTTATAAAAATGTTTTATAGGATGCTTGATCTAGAACGTACAAAACAGCACTATAAAACCAATATAAAACACTTACAAAATAAAAATGGACACAAAATAGCAACAGTGTCTTATAGTTTATCCCAACTAACACAGATTGTGGGGGTTGCTGGTCCTCTATCGGGCGCCTCCCCAGGTGGCGGATAGGGGAATGCCTCCCAGATATGGGAGGTACCGGGGAAATTGAATACCTCGGGGCGGACCAAAACCAGCACCTAGGAACGATGTGTGACAAACCTGAGGACTTTGTACCCCAAGTGAGTTTCAATCTCACCGTTGGTTCCGACCGGGTGGAAGCCCCGGTGGCCAACGCTGGCCCCACGGATTTTGGGGAGGGCCAATCACACGTTCTGGCATCCGAGGAACAACCAAACCTCGATGTAACTCATGAACCAACCACGAGTAACCAGGGAAGCAGTGATGCAATCCCCGGTGCCGGTGTATCTGCCATTAGTACAGGCGTTGGCAACATCAGCCTGAACAAAATGGCAAAGCTTTCCGGAGCCCAGCGAAGGAAGCTTGCGATCCAGAGGGCTAAAGCCAAGGGAGAGCCTATACGGCCTCGTAAACCGAGGACAAATAGGAATCCCGGGAATAGAACCCTCCCGAATAGCTCAGGGAACACTGGGAAACCTGATGCTCGGGCCTCAGAGCCTGGAGCATCAGGTAAACCTAGGACCCCTGCAAACAAATCCTCTGCAAAGAGGGGTCGCTCTGAGGGCAACACACCAACCCCAGAAAAAAGCGCCAAGAAAATGTCACGGCAGGGGGATGCTGAAGTAACACCCAGTACATCAACTGGGGAAACTTACAGCGAAACCCTAGCCGGGCTTAGAATGGCCATCACTTCCGAGAAATATCCGGATGAAACCTTCACTGAGGAGCAGTGTAGAGGCCTACAACAGTCTCTACTCCGGGAAGTGTTCAAATGCGAACCCGGAACTGGTCCTCAGTTCAAGGACAGCAGCTCCAGAGGTGGGGTGATTTATATCACTTGCGCCAATGAAGCTGCCAAGACTTGGCTGCTGCGGGTGGTTCCAGGCTTCAGCCCCTACGAGGGAACCAGTCTTCGGATTGGCCTGGCACACAGAGTGGTGCCAGTCGTGAGGGCTGCTGTCTGGATACCGACAAAATCCGCGGGAATCGGCACAAGCTCTCCAGTTCCTCAAAACCCAGAACATGGGGCTGAAGACCGAGGACTGGAGAATAATCAGCCACAAGACGGACAATGAGGGCATGACACTCATTGTCGGTCTTGACAGCAGATCTCTGAAAGAGCTGCAAAACCGGAATCTCCGGGCCTACTTTGGGTTAATGCAGCTAACCTTCAGACTTCTCAAGAAGGAGGCTCCCGATGCTGAGGGTAATACAAATAAACCTTCAGCACAGTAAGGGAGCATCTGCTGCCCTTTGCCAACAGCTGGCAAAGAAAAACATAGACCTGGCCATCATCCAAGAACCCTGGATCACGAAGGGAAAAATAGCCGGTCTAGGAAACACTGGAGGTAAGATCTTTTACAAGGAGCAATCAACAGGTAACGTGAGAGCTTGCATATACGTGAGAAACGGAGTGCAGGCTCTCAATATTAAAGAACTAAATTCCAGGGATCAAGTAGCCGTCCAACTAAGCTACAAAGAGGAAGGAACCCAGAAGGACATCATAATAGCCTCGGTTTACCTTCCCTACGATGCACCCAGACCCCCACCATCGGAAGACCTGGAGAAACTAGTGAATCACTGTGGGCAGAGAAACCTACAGTGTATAATAGGTATGGACGCCAACTCGCATCACACCATCTGGGGGAGCAGCGATATTAACAAAAGAGGTGAGTCTTTATTGGATTTTATTATAACCCATGATTTGGAGATTCTGAACAAGGGCAACAAGCCTACTTTTGCAAACCGCATACGGTCGGAAGTTATTGATGTCACTCTGTCCACCTCCCGTATTAATCCCGATATCCAGCGGTGGCGCGTATCCGATGAACCATCCCTGTCGGACCATAGCTATATACTGATGGAAATCAATAGTATTGACAAGCCGTCAGAAATGTACCGCAACCCACGCAAAACGAACTGGACTGAATACCGGGAGGAGCTGGAGGCGGGGTTGAGCGGGATCAAGGAACGTATGCGTAACAGATTTGATGTTGAGGTGGTAGCAGAACAACTACAAAACGCTATAATTTACTCATACCATCAAAGCTGTCCGCTAATCCGGCCTTCTTCATGCAAGGACACAACCTGGTGGAACGAGAAACTTGACAAGATGAAGGGGGAAACACGCAGACTCTTCAATGTGGCCAAGAAAACCGGTGAATGGGATGAATACCACCATACTCTGACGAAATACAACAAAGAAGTAAGGGAAGCTAAGAGGAACTCCTGGAGGAAGTTTTGCACTGAGGTCGAAAAAACCTCGGAAGGCGCACGCCTTCAGAGAATCCTAGCTAAAGACCCCCTTCCACCAATGGGAACACTAAACAAACCAAATGGGGAATACACGAAAAATGGCGAAGAAACCATTGAGACACTACTCAGGGCACTCTTTCCAGACTCGACCATAATCAACCCGCAACAGGGAGTCAACTCCCTATCTCCTGAGATCCTCCGGATGAGAGGATCAAGAGATGATTGGGTCATAGCCCGACAGATTGTGACACCAAATAGAATCGAATGGGCCATAAACTCATTCGAACCATACAAAGCACCTGGATGCGATGGGATAATACCGGCACACCTGCAGCAGGGCGAAGCCCAACTCATATCGATGCTTTGCCAACTATTCAGAGCAAGCCTGGCAACGGGACACATACCCATGATATGGAAACTCTCACGAGTGGTCTTTATACCGAAACCCGGGAAAGATAGCTCTCAGCCCAAGGAATTCAGACCAATAAATCTCTCGTCGTTTCTACTCAAAACGATGGAGAAAGTGATTGAAAGGCACATTAGGGAGACTTCCCTAATAGAGAGGCCACTACACAAAAACCAAAACGCCTATCAACCTGGTAGATCATGTGAAACTGCTCTGCATGAACTTGTTCATAAAATAGAGCAACCACTGAACAACCAAGGAGTTGCCCTAGCTGCATTCCTTGATATAGAAGAAGCATTTGATCACACCTCCTTCGATTCAATGACCACCGCAATCAATCGGTGTAGAATTAAAGACACAGTTTGTAGGTGGATAAGAAACATGCTGAAAGGTAGAAGAATTCAAGCAACTATGCTTGACAAAACTGTAACTATAGAGGCAGCTAAAGGCTGCCCCCAGGGTGGAGTCTTGTCACCTCTCCTCTGGAACCTAGTCGCAGATGAACTACTGGTAGAGTTAAACAGCAAAGGGTTCTACGCCCAAGGCTATGCCGATGACGTAGCAATACTTATCACTGGCAAACACACCAAGATAATATCAGAACTGATGCAGACAGCTCTGACAATCGTAGAAGATTGGTGCAGGAAGGTGAACCTGAAGGTCAATCCTGAGAAAACCTCCCTGGTCAGCTTTACGAGAAAGAGGAAGACAGCGGAATTATTCAAACCCATGTTCTTTGGACAAGAACTGCAGGTGGTAAGAGAAGTCAAATACCTAGGCATCATCCTGGATGACAAACTCACATGGAATTCACACCTACAGAAAATAGTGAATCGAGGTAAAGCCACAATAATGGCAACAAAAAGAGCGATAGGAAAGAATTGGGGCATAAATCCGCGCATGGTACACTGGCTCTACTGTACCGTGGTGAGACCCACCCTTGCTTATAGCTCTGTTGTCTGGTGGCCGAAAATCGAGCAGCGACAAGCAGCCACGGAACTTGCAAAAGTTCAGAGGCTAGCATGTCTCTGTGTAACGGGAGCCATGAAAACCACTCCAACACTTGCCATGGAGGCCATGCTTAACCTACCTCCTTTAGATATCTATATCAAAATGGAAGCAAGAATGGGAGCATATAGACTTAGCAACACCGGGAACTGGAGCCACTCAAACTCCCAAGGACACACTAAGATAACCAGCACAGTCACGAACCACTTAGTAACAATGATGAGTGATATCATGTTGAAAAATATCAACTTTAGCACGTCTCCTAAGACCAAGCTAATATGGGAAGAGGAAACGGTGAAACAACTCCGGATGGCTAATGGGGCAATATGGTACACAGACGGCTCCAAAACAAGCCGGGGAACTGGTGCCGGATTCGTAGGTGAAAATCCAAAGTGGGAAACATGTGAACCACTCGGGATGTACGCTACAGTTTTCCAGGCAGAAGTACATGCAATAAACGTATGCGTGCAAGAAAATCTCAGGAGAGGCTACAGAGGAAGGAAAATCCTTATCCTTAGTGACAGCCAAGCCGCAATCAAAACCATCTCCTGTCGGGAAACCAAATCCAAACAAGTCATGGACTGTCAGCAAAACCTTGTCACACTGGGAGTATCTAACGATGTTACTCTTGGATGGATACCAGGACACACAGGGATAGCTGGGAACGAGCGGGCGGATCTACTAGCACGCAAAGCTGCAAACACACCACTTCTGGGTCCAGAACCTGCTATTGGTATTACAAAATCCTCTGTGAGAGGTTGGCTGAACTGTTGGTCCAAAAAACAACAGAAAGCTAGATGGTGCCAATCACCAGGTCTGAAACACAGTAAATTAATGATGGCAGACGAGATCGAATCATCATTTTCTGGAAGCCTACTGCAACTCAGCAGGAATCAGCTTAGGAAAGTAACAGGTATATTAACTGGACACTGCACTCTAAGGAAACACATGCATATCATGGGTCTTTTCAACGAGGAACCCATATGTAGGCTGTGCAACGAGGAGGAGGAAACAGCCTCCCACATTGTATTCGAATGTGAAGCGCTGGCGTACTGGAGAAGAGATAATGGGGAATTCACAACCACTCCTCGAAGGACGGACAGGGAAACAGTAGAACGAGTCATAAACCTTATTCGGGCAATGGAGCTCTTCGACTGAGAGACAGGCACAGAGAAGATACAATAAGCCCAACTAGAGGCTGCGGTGTCGGGGCCAACAGCCCGAAACTCGTAGCGCCTGTACTTCAGTAATCAGTAATCAGTAACACAGATTGTGCCTTATCAAACTAAAATGCTATACAGGGCTTTTCACTTAAAACTCCCCACGTCAATATCTCGAAAACGAATAGGAATATTTGATTTCTGTAAAAAGTAGTCAATGTATGGGGTCGAGTAGTTATTTTTCACAGTTAAAAAAATTCGACGCCTACCAAGACTAAAGCGTCGCGACGCATCAAAAATATCAATCGATTGCAGGGACTTTGAAATTACGCGCATGCTAAAGTACATGTTATTTATAAACTTTTTTTTTATTCAGTCGAACTCATTTATTCTACTCAATTTTGAGATATACAGTGTGTCCAAGATAACGATGTGTCCATGATAGACATGGGGATCTTGAAAACCGTGCGAGATACAAGGTCGGTTAAATGGAGGCAAAGTTGCGTATTTTGATGCTTAACAAAATGCCGTTTCAAAAGCCAAGAAATTCCGACTAAGTCCGAAATTATCCGAAAAAAAACGAAATTTTTCAAAATTGTTTTCATTTTTTTCTGACCACATTTGAAGAGATATTTTGAAATGGATGGAACTTCTTCATTGCCACTTTTTGCCCTTTACAAGATAGCGTTATTGAATTGAAGAATCGACGTTTCGTCTATGAGCAGCCATCATCAACTTTGTTTTTTTAAATACGGTCCTGGATTTTTTATCACGGATTTTGAGGGCCTCTTATGTTCCTAAACCAACAATGTATCGCAATTATTCAAAAAAATTATGTTGGTGGATTTTTCCATAAGAACTCATGTGTTAGAGAGAGACAAAAAATACATTTTTAATAGGATCAAAAACAAACAACTTTTTTTTAATAAGTGCGATACATCGTTGTTTTAGGAACATAAGAGGCTCTCAAAATCCGTGATAAAAAATCCAGGACCGTATTTGAAAAAACAAAGTTGATGATGGCTGCTCATAGACGAAACGTCGGTTCTTCAATTTGATAACGCTATCTTGTAAAGGGCAAAAAGTGGCAATGAAGAAGTTCCATTCATTTCGAAATATCTCTTCAAATGTGGTCAGAAAAAAATGAAAACAATTTTGAAAAATGTCTTTTTTTTGGATAATTTCGGACTTGGTCGGAATTTCTTGGCTTTTAAAACGGCATTTTGTTAAGCATCAAAATACGCAACTTTGCCTCCCTTTAACCGACCTTGTATCTCGCACGGTTTTCAAGATCCCCATGTCTATCATGGACACATCGTTATCTTGGACACACTGTATATCTCAAAACTGAGTAGAATAAATGAGTTCGACTGAATAACAAAAAAGTTTATAAATAACATGTACTTTAGCATGCGCGTAATTTCAAATTCCCTGCAATCGATTGATATTTTCGATGCGTCGCGACGCTTTAGTCTTGGTAGGCGTCGAATTTTTTTAACGGTGAAAAATAACTACTTGACCCCATACATTGACTACTTTTTACAGAAATCAAATATTCCTATTCGTTTCCGAGATATTGACGTGGGGAGTTTTAAGTGAAAAGCCCTGTATATAACTGATTTATTAGGGTACTTCAATAACAATTGTATCATTTAGTGGCGGTAGTTGGCACAAAATACCCTCAGAGACAAGAAAGTGTTATATTCATGTAATTTAGCTCTCTAGAAGACCATTTAATAAGCCTTTTACAAAACGAAAGAAATTGAATTCTTATAGCATATTATAGCACCAATTTTATAAGAGGAATTACTTTCAAGTCTAATTTGTTGTATAATTGGTTTATTAAGGTTTTATAGAGAACTTTATGAGATCGTTACAAAATATTTTTATTAGAGATTTATTATTTTATCGTTAAGTCGCAAACGTATTTAAATCTGAATTGGCTTACGAGAATATCTTATAGAAATGTTTTATATAGAATACTTGATTTCGAACGTACAAGACAGCACTATAAAACAAATAAAATAAAAATGGGCACGAAATAGCAACATTGTCTTAAATTATGTATTGCCTAATGCCCCACCCCGTTTGCGATCATACAGTGAAATTCGCGTCTTCTTTTTCATTTACTTAGTATATTTTTAGGTATTTTGGAAAAATGTATTCGCTGGTGACTTTCAAATAATGTCTAGAATACGTATATAAATTTCAAGTCATTTGAAAATGTATGCAAATTGTCCAATACCTATATAACAAATTTGTCGCAACAAGCACAGTTATAAGAGTTCGCCATATTTGGTAGGCGAACTTTGTCGGTCATTTTTTAGGTTTGGGAAAAAAAACAAATATTTATCAAGGAAATACGATAATGAGAACGTCATTATAAGAAAAACATTGTAAATATCAGACAATTATTATTTAAAAGAGTTGTTTTTGTTTGTAATTAAGATTTTGAGGTTATGAAATTTATTATATCAGGATAAAAAGTCTTGAATTGCCTCAAAATACAGGCGCATGAAAATTTAGTTCATAATGTACCCATATATTAACAGTAAAATCAAATTCGCAAGTCAAATTAACATATTATCATGCTTGAATTTTCAATATTTTGCAATATGCTACTTGTCTAATAGTAGGATAGACTCCATTAATTTTTCGTCATTCACAGTTGATATTCTTTTACAACAATTCTGATTTATTCTGCTCTGAATATACACAAAATTGCAGTGTAAATACCGCGAATATATCAACAACAAAATATATTTATAACTGTTTTATAAATGTGTAACTTGGAACAACTTCACTCTTATAAGAGCTCTATAGCAGTAGTAAAGTAGCTTTATAGTTGTTAACTAGAACCCCTATAAACATTCTAATACGACAAAAATATTTTATAAAGTGGTCCTTTTTCGTGTTTATAAGTGTCTATGAAATGATTATAAAAATATTTTTACGAGCAAAATGTACTGTTATATAACGGTCTATAAAATACTTATAAACATATTTGCGTTACTTGGGCAAAATCTGTAACCATTTACCTATCTGGCGGTTTTGATGTTTTATTGTTTAGAATCAATTAATTTTCAAAATGTGAGTTCGAGTATTCGCTCTGAATACTCGGAGCGACAAAAATTGTACGCGATTAAATGGACAATTTCGCGCTCGGAGCGGAACTCGAACTCACCTAAAGAAAGCACCTTCAATCAATGCAAAATTTCGACCACCGTTTAAACGTCAACGGTGGTCCAAATTGCGACGTTGCACGTCATACGTCATAACTTGTCATTACTTCATGGCTTGTATCACAATCACAATATAGACGGCTCTGCCATGGCTTAATAGGAAATAGGAACGAAGAAAACAAGTAGCGCCCCCATTTCAAAGATGACGGGATAAGCTTACCTTCGACTATCCCGCAAACTGAGAGTTGAGCTTCTTAGGGCCGATATTTCAATGTCCATTCAAGATTAAGGTACACTTGAAGGTTATTTTGGACCTTGAATCTGTCTCCCGTGATTGCCGTGTTTCAATTGCGACACTCACATTAGATCCTTAGCTTAATGAAAGGAGTGGAGCGATTGAAAAACGGCACTTTCGGTGGCTAAGTTTGAAATTCACATCAACTTTAAGTATACCTTTGCTAAAATGTCACTAAAGGAGACATTGAAATAACGGCCATAAGAGCCCCATCCACAAGTAAAAAAAGAAAAATTGCGTATTTCTCGAAATTCTCAGATGATCTTATTTCGAGTCTTATTTTTAAGCAAGGATTTACTGTACTTGAATGCAAGCGAAACAATGTCGAAAAATTTTTAACCTAGTCACCAAAAGCAAAAATTGTTTTATTTTTACTATATTAAGTAGGTACTCAACAAAATATAAGTACTTTCACACCCACCCACGCACCCACCTGATATTATTGTTTGGAATAGTTGGTAATATTCCGAGTAATAGGTATTCCTATTCAAAGTCAATTCAACTCAATAGTCTTCTGAGTCATCATCCTCATCCTCATCGCAGTCGGACTCTGGATGCGATTCCGAGTATTGAATGATTTGAGTCTCCAATTCAGCATCTTCCAAAAGATCTGAAGTTTTCAACTGGTCGTTAGTACAGCCTAAGTAAGGACATCTGGCTTTATTTCGAGATTGTCTCAAATATTCGTGAATTGCTTTACTGTCATAAACATGTCTACACTTTTTATTCCGAAGTGGCTTTTTGATCGCAGTTTTTGCTATGGGATCGATTGGAATTCTGAATGAAGTTGAACATAACAGCGAATCATCGATTTCTTCAAATTGGGTAGTATTTCTCTTACGACTCTTTCTCACTTCTTGTATGAAGACATCGTTTGATAGAAAATGTGAAAAGTTAACATTTTCCTTATTTTCTGCAGTACCAATGTGATTCAGTTTATCTTCATACAATTTACGCACATCACATGCTTCGGAATGGTCCGACACGATTCTTGCAATCTGGACGATAATATCGTCTGATTGTTTCTGTCTATTATCCAAGACTGAGTAGTCTTTGACAACATTTTTCAATTTTTCTGTTTGTATTTTATGCTCTTCGCCGGTTAAAAACTCATCGATATCGGTCTTCCATGAACTTAAAGCACTGACACATTTATCACGAAGTATCACATATTTATCTTTTGATGCCATTACTCTCACTCTTGATTAGGTTTTCTTGGTTGAAATAACTGATCTGATATAGGGATGGATAACAAACATGAATCACATCATGAATATCAAAATATAATAATAAACAAACCAAGGGGATGAGAGGATTCACTTTATGCAGGATTGCAGTATTGCAGAGTGCTCCGGACAAGTATGACAGATAAAATTGCGTCAAATGGGCGCATCGTTGCCAAGTTGCCAGCACGGTCATGACGTCATCATGAGTACGCTTTCCTCTAGCCATATTGGACAATTTGCACATTTTTTGAAAATATGAAAAATATAAGGATTAGTAAGTACTGATGCCATTGATGTTTAAAAAATCAAGCTACGACCTCTAATAATGTAATAATCACCGATTAAAGAGCGCCAATCAGCATCCACTACGTCACAGAATACACTATCTATCGCCGTCTGACGTATTGACTGAGATGACTCTCTCTCTCTCGGAAGGGTAATATGGCCCCACCTCTTTTGCGATCATGCAGTGAAATTCGCGTTTTCTTTTTCATTTATTTAGTATATTTTTGGGTATTTCGGAGAAATTTTTTCGCTAGTGACTTTCAAATAATGTCTAGAAAACGTATATAAAATTTCAACTCATTTGAAAATGTATGCAAATTGTCCATTATAACAAATAACTAGTATTATGTTATCCAAGAGACAAGAATAACAAAATGAAACTATTTCTTTTTTTCGACGTATGCTACTTTTCTATGGATAAATATATTTTAGATTTCCATGGCACAACATGAATTTACCTATACCTTTATATCCCATTATTAAATAACTGTGCATTTATTGCATTTATTTACAGTGTGTCCCCGGATCGACGCATGAATAGGTGAAAAAGATAAAAATTTTTGAACTGAGATTTCATCTTCTGAGGTTCAGCCCTGCTTAGATAGAAACTAATTTGTGTCATAATTTTATTAGTTTCGAAAAAAAAAAAAGTATGTCTTGGAAATTCACCTAGTTGCTATTTTTCTCACCAGTAAAGTGCTTCTTCTGCAGATCTGTGTTCTTCTGTCGAAGATTCGACAAAATGTTATTGAAGAAAGGTGTTTAGAAATGGAAACTTAATGAGAATGCAAAAATTCAAGGCGGAGGGTTGCCTACTTTGATAATTTTTATTTTTTCATTCCAAGATTTCAAAATAGAATGAAAATAGATTTGATCTCAATATTTTAAGTTTGTTTGGGTTTTTTTTTATTTCAAAATTTGTTTTTAATTTGCAAAATTGATCAATGCGAATAGAGTTCCACTGAAAAAGTATATAACTTTCGATTTTGACTCCGGAATTTGTATACAGGGTCAGGTCAAAGAGTTATAGGCTAAAAATTTTTCTTTTTCAAAAGTGCGTACTTTTATATATTTTTGAAAAAGTAAAGAAAAGACAAATCTTATAGACTATAAATATACAGGGTGTTCCATTTAAAAAAATAAAGTTTGGTCCGATAACTTTTTGACCTGACCCTGTATACTAATTCCGAAGGCAGAATCGAGTTCTACGGAAAAAGTTATAAAAGAAACAGTTTTCAAATTTTCCATAACTTATCTGATAGTTTAGATACGAGGGGTACCTTAAAATGCAACATTTTCAGTTTAGCCCTGTATCTTAAAAATAAAAGGGCTATGAAAATTGTTAACGGCATCTCTAGTTTCACGAAAAAGTAGCACACTGTCTCGAAAACCGCAACTTTCTATCTATAAGAATAACGGAGATACCCCGCAAAAGTACCAAAAATGGGACACCCGCTGTACTTATGCACCTATATTAGAAAGTCTGTCTACTTCCGTATTATTGAGAATATTTCCCAATTTTATCGACGTTTTTACTCAAAAAGTATGTACCTACCTCAATTCAGTAGGTAAACAAAATGTAGGGTTAGTTTTGGTTAGAGAGTAGAGTTTGTAGTAGTGGAAGTTTGTTCAAATTATTTTATATTATAGGGTGTACGGTGATCTAGTAATCTGTAGTCTCTTTTTCATTTATTATATGGCTGAAATATGAATGTAGGCTTGTTATCGAGACGACTTGCTTTCCAAGGCAGTTGCCTTGCAGATTTCATATTAGAGGCTATGCAAACTTCATTTCGAAGAAGAATTCATTTCTTGTCCATTTCCAAAGAAAATTAAAAGAAACGTTCATATCTCAATGCCATTCCTTCCTTTTTTCTCACAAAGGTGCATGTTTGAAGAATGCCAGAAAAAAGTGCCTTGGGAGACAATGAGATTTCCCTTATCCTCGAGACAACAGAAAAAATCCACATTTTATCAGGTTTGTTCAGTGATATATTTTGTATACATACATTGGTGTTCTTGTATTCCTTAATTGATCTTGATAAATACAAAATCATATACAGGGTGTCCGGGAAAATGTGGGAGATCTCTCGGATTCAGATAGAACATTAAAAAATAAGATGACAAATTCCCATAAATTTTTTTCCTAGCGGCCCTCCCTACGGAGATACGACCCCCTAAAGGACCCCACTGGAAATCGGTTTTTCTTGAATAACTTTTAAACGACTCAATATAATTCAATGAAAATTTAATATGATAAACAGTAGTAAGGACCTCTCAAAATACTTCCCTTAATACATAATTAGCTGATTTAGTTTACCAGGGACGGACTAGATTGTACATTTTAACGCTCAAATTTTTAACACCCTGTATGATAAGGAGTTAAAAAAAATAAATTTGGATACCTTGAACATTAAGCTAAAGAAAAGATACTCTTGTTCATTGTCGATAAAATGAACCATTTTCGAGAAAAAACAATTTTTATTAAACAAAACCTCGAAAAAAGCCATGACGAAGTGGTGCTCTTGACGAAATTGTGAACCTAACGCTAGGAAAAAAATTTATGGGAACTTATTGTCATCTTATTTTTTAATATTCTATCAGAATCCGAGAGATCTCCCACATTTTCCCGGACACCCTGTATATTGTAGTTTTTTTACAATAAATATACATAATTTATACGTTATTTATATTAGAGTATACAAATATAAGAAGAATAAAATAAACGAAAGCGGATTTTCAACATATAGAATATACAGGATGTCTCAACTAGAAATTAACAGAGGAGTTTCGGGCGATAAATGCAAGGTAACAAAAATTGACAAAATAGACTACCTATATGTGTACCTACTTGAAAAAATTGAACTGACGTCTCCGAGAAAAAGGATGAGATTCGAAAAGAGTAGGTAATTATTTTATCTGCCCAGTTCAACAATGGAAATGTCGAAAACCAATATCGTACGAATTTTGAAAAATATTCTGATGTTGTGTAGAGAATTGAAAGCGCTTTCAAATTTCAAACAAACACTGATCCTTATTTAACCAAGTGTCATGAGAATCACCCCCTTATAGGGTGTGCCAAAAAATGTCACCTTGAAAACAAAATCTGCGCGCGTTCGAATTCGAGTTAAAAATTCACACGGAAAATACCCTAAAAATACCTCTTTTACCTTACAGTTAAAACTTGAAACACCCTCTATAATAAAATAAAAGAAAGGCCCTTCATCAGTAAAACATATTATACGAACTTGACACTAATTTTTTCACAAGATGAAAACATAATATCTTCAAAAATCTTCCAAATATTTTTATTGTACCGTTTTATATTTTAATTTTTCAATAACTACCTATTGATACCTATATAATAATGAATGTCTGAAATATCAATTTGCAAGTCTTATATACCTATGTTTCTAGGCAACATGTACTCATATATCCATTTATTCATACTTATGTGGGTAATGAATATGTCTGTGAAGAGAGAATTTTTTTTTATAACACAAAAATAGAGAATAGAAGAAAACAAAAACCGTTTCGTTAATAATCACCAATATGATAAATGGTTCAAGTCTCTTTATCATTATGAAAGCCTCATTGAGTTTCAGATTACTACCACCTTTTTAAACCAACTGTTCTTACAGTGTAGAGCATTAGTATAGTTTTCTCAGTGTCTAGTGGGGGACCAACGTCCCATACTTCAAACATGACGTCAGAGCATCGTTACCCATTTAATCAATGCGATTTGTGACGTTTTGTCGCTTCTGGTCGCCTATTCTGTGTCCATACTACGTCAATAGCCTAGTTTACACCCAAGGATTATAAACTACACAGGATTGCTCAGTTCCATTTAACGTACGTTTGGCAGTTTTTGTGACGTCACCATTGGTTTGCTTATTTCATTGACCTCTAACCAACTTAGAGGTCAATGGTTTATTTTCATTTAGCCGTTGATCGTGTGTCTTGTGTTGTGAATTTGTCCAATAGTTTCTGTTTTTCCAAGTACTTTTAATGTAGTTTGAGTTGCCGAAAATATACAAATACATAGCTTATTCGTTTCGTTGTGTTAACGATTGAGGGTGTGTAGCAATAATTCGATTCAGCACAAGAAGGAGCATTTTGTTCACACGAAGGTAAATTAAATGGCCACTACTCTCTGAGCAAATAGGCTTCTTGTTTAATAATAATTGACTCCAGTGGTAAACATTATTTTAGTTCATGATGCCTGGCAGAATATGTGCTGTTGCTGTGTGCAATAACAATCAATCAGCTCTTAAAAAGCAAGGCTCAAGCAAAGTATTCCATTCTTGTCCAAAAGGCGAGAATTTAGTGTCATCTACAATACAAAAAGAGTGGGTGCATCGCTGCAGAAGAAAAGACAAGTTTAATATAGATTATTCGACAGTTTGCTCCGACCATTTTACAGTTAGTGACTATGAAAGAGATTTACAGCATGAGTTATTGAGTAAGTACCTCTCAGATTGATAAACTGCTATCAATCTAGTCAGGTATGTAGACGGCGAACTGCCTGTGGAGTTCCCAAGCGGTCACCCATCCAATTACTACCCACGCCCGACGTTGCTTCAATTCGGTGATCGAACGGGAACCGGTGTTACCACGTGGCTGGCAGTCGCCCCAGCATCAGTGGTGACGTCACAGCGAGTTTGACCTTGCCAGACAGTTTCGGCAAACTGAGCAATCCTGTGTAGTTTATAATCGTTGGTTTACACCGACAACTTGGTCCGCGGACCAAGTACTAGATTCGAACTATATCAGAACCAAATATTTGGTTCGAATGATGTAAACAGTTGCGAACTAAGGTGGTCCGCTCTTGGTTCGGTACTTGCCAGCAGGTGTACCGAACTAAATTTGATTCGATCTGGATCAAAATTATGAGGTTATGTTGATTGTTAATATTAGCCTAGTTTACATCGATAACTCATTTAGTTCGTTCCGATAGGACCAAGCTGGTGGGGATAGTACGGTAGGACCAATGCTTGCTTCCTGCCCGTTTACACCGTCTTGCAACGCGTGAACTAAATGTGTACGCCCGCAATTTGTCAAATGTCAAAAACAAGTCGAAATTATTCATCAACACAATTCGTAACCAAAAAAAACATGAGTAAGTACGCTCAGATTGCCTTACTGCTATATGCACCGTAGAAATCTAATCCGGATGAAGTCTTTATCGCGATTATATTCCAATTTTCTGATGCACCGCAGCGCTTAAGCCTGAATCGGTCGCTTAACTCTGATCGCCCCATTTTCTAGGCTTAATCGAAGAATTTCAACGAATTCTAACCTAGTCTTTCATTCGTTTATGTTTTTCGTAGAGATTTTGCGGTTTTGCGACTAAAGACAAAACTATGAGAGTGAAATATTAACGGAGGATTATTTAAATTTTTAAAAAATCATCGATTGGTGTAGGATTCTTTTCCAATTCCAATAGGTATAGTCAATGCTCGAGTCAATGAGTACTATACAAAATAGATATCAATATCAAGCAATATTTATTGCTCCACAATACACTCATAATAATGCGAATTGCTCAATAGAATATTGAATTGAATAGGTACCCATTTTTGTGGGTAGGTACCAAGGTTAATTGATATATCAACTAACCTTGGGTAGGTACAAAAAAAAACAGTGTACCTATTATCACACTCGGATATCTACCGCATATTTTACCTATGATTTTTTATCATTCAATCGATCGACTCAATTTGGATTGGTGTTGAGAGTAGGTATAACTACCTATCTATATCCTGTAGAGGTATCTAATGTCTACCTATCTCAAAGTTTTGTCTTATTCTAATTCAATTAAAAATTTTAAGTTTATGGGTAAACCCAGACTCCCATAAACAAATAGACTTGTTGATTTACTTTTTGTATTCAAGCTTTAGATACTAATCCTCTCTACAAGATAAACTAAAATAAAAACCTTTCAAACTGATGGTCTCATCACTTTTTATTTATTTTCCCAAATGAGATTTTTTCATTCAATTTTCTTGACTTCATCCAAGTTCCAATTTATAACAGAAATCCCAATATAAGAAGGTTTGTGTTTTTATCAACTATATAAGAAATTATTTTTACTTAATTATATTTTTGTTTTTCCTCTTTCCTTGAGTTGTCAAACGATGCGTTTTCCAAAAGTTGTACATATTTGTAATAATTTCAAAGTAGGCAGATAATGATTTTGAGAATTATACAATATTGTCAATTTATCAATGGGCATTCCTCGGGGCATTCCTTACAAAATCATTTAATTAAACACTTGTTTCTTCTAAAATATATATTTTTTTGTGTTGTAAAAAGTGATGTTTTTATTTATCATCAGGGGGATGGGATTGTTATTCTTGCTGTATTAGACCAGGTATACAGTATAATATTATAATCACTCACTATCATGAAATCTAATCCCAAGAAAAGAGGGACAGGAAATATAGGAATGATTCAAGAATAAAAGTTGATACCTACACCAAATATATTGAATTTACAAAAAAAACCCCTTGGCTAATGTTTGCTAAACGTCATATCAGGCTTGCAGATGTAACTGATCCATATAGTTGCTCATTTTTCATTAAAACTTGTAAGCAAATAGCAAAACTCAATACAAATCACTCAACATAAATTTCAAAATTGTAATTGATATTTTTTTGCAGGTTATTTTGTGACGTTGTCAAATGTCTCACCAGGGATTAACGATCCTTGCAGCGAATTCTTCGGTGCATACAAAACACCGCTTAATCTAACTTTGAAAATTAATCGAGATTGGCTAAGCTCACATACGGTGCATATGGCTGTATATGGATCAGTTACATCTGCATTTGGTGTAGGTATCAACTTTTATTCTTGAATCATTCCTATATTTCCTGTTCCTCTTTTCTTGGGCTTAGATTTCATGATAGTGAGGGATTATAATATTATACTGTATATATATATAATGGCTTAAAAACCCCAGGCGGGGTATCGCCGCAAAAAGCTTTCTAGATCTATTTAAATAGGGGTAGATCAGTCCCCAGTCTCTAATTCAAACACTTTCACATATCTGTCTCCATATATCTCTGTCCCCTG
Organism: Orchestes rusci; assembly: GCA_958502075.1. Taxonomy (NCBI): domain Eukaryota; kingdom Metazoa; phylum Arthropoda; class Insecta; order Coleoptera; family Curculionidae; genus Orchestes; species Orchestes rusci. The sequence continues at coordinate 8,338,506 of OY293310.1, forward strand.
TCTTCTTCTGCCAGTTACGTACTCCGGCCCTGCTTAGGTCAGCTTGTACCTCTCTCATCCAGCTTGATCTTGGTCTTCCCCTCCTTCTTCTTGCACTAGGTTGCCATTCCACCATGCTATATATTGTAGATCTGCTTCCAGCTCTCCACACATGTCCCAGCCATCTAATTCTTTGTCTTTTAATCCTCTTTATCACGTCTTCCCCTTCTAGTTCCTCCAATATTTCTCTGTTCGTCCTTATTTTGAACTCACCATTTTCCGTCCTAACAGGTCCTATTATACTGTATACCTGGTCTAATACAGCAAGAATAACAATCCCATCCCCCTGATGATAAATAAAAACATCACTTTTTACAACACAAAAAAATATATATTTTGGAAGAAACAAGTGTTTAATTAAATGATTTTGTGAGGAATGCCCCGAGGAATGCCCATTGATAAATTGACAATATTGTATAATTCTCAAAATCATTATCTGCCTACTTTGAAATTATTACAAATTTGTACAACTTTTGGAAAACGCATCGTTTGAAAACTCAAGGAAAGAGGAAAAACAAATATAATTTAGTAAAATGATTTCTTATATAGTTGATAAAAACACAAACCTTCCTATATTGGGATTTCTGCTATAAATTGGAACTTGGATGAAGTCAAGAAAATTGAATGAAAAAATCTCATTTGGAAAAAAAATATAAAGTGATGAGACCATCAGTTTGAAAGGTTTTTAATTTAGTTTATCTTGTAGAGAGGATTAGTATCTAAAGCTTGAATAAAAAAAGTAAATCAACAAGTCTATTTGTTTATGGGAGTCTGGGTTTACCCATAAACTTAAAATTTTGAATTGAATTAGAATAAGACAAAACTTTGAGATAGGTAGACATTAGATACCTCTACAGGATATAGATAGGTAGTTACCTACTCTCTACACCAATCCAAATTGAGTCGATCGATTGAATGATAAAAAATCATAGGTAAAATATGCGGTAGATATCCGAGTGTGATGGGTACACTGTTTTTTTTTGTACCTACCCAAGGTTAGTTTGGGTTAGTTTGGGTTGATATATCAATTAACCTTGGTACCTACCCACAAAAATGGGTACCTATTCAATTCAATATTCTATCGAGCAATTCGCATTATTATGAGTGTATTGTGGAGCAATAAATATTGCTTGATATTGAGATCTATTTTGTATAGTACTCATTGACTCGAGCATTGACTATACCTATTGGAATTGGAAAAGAATCACCAATCGATGATTTTTTGAAAATCTAAATAATCCTCCGTTAATATTTCACTCTCATAGTTTTGTCTTTAGTCACAAAACCGCAAAATCTCTACGACAAACATAAACAAATGAAAGACTAGGTTAGAATTCGTTGAAATTCTTCGATTGAGCCTAGAAAATGGGGCGATCAGAGTTAAGCGACCGATTCAGGCTTAAGCGCTGCGGTGCATCAAAAAATTGGAATATAATCGCGATAAAGACTTCATCCGGATTAGATTTCTACGGTGCATATAGCAGATAGTTGCTCATTTTTCATTAAAACTTGTAAGCAAATAGCAAAACTCAATACAAATCACTCAACATGAATTTCAAAATTGTAGTTGATATCTTTTTCCAGGTTATTTTGTGACGTTGTCAAATGTCTCACCAGGGATTAACGATCCTTGCAGCGAATTCTTCGGTGCATACAAAACACCGCTTAATCTAACTTTGAAAATTAATCGAGATTGGCTAAGCTCACATACGGTGCATATGGCTGTTAGTAACTCAGAACCAACACAATTCTCAAAGCGGGTTCGGCATCGCAATCAGACTTCTCCGATTGCTCTGAATCGTTCGTTTATGACATCTGGATGTGTCAGAGGTAAATCGGAATCGTTCGATGAAAACATCTGACAGATCGGATGACGATCTTTTTGCTCGACGTATTGGGACCGACGAAAGCGATTGATCTGTCAGATTTGTGTTTATGAGGTTATAATTCAACTGTTTTGTTTGTTATAAGTCAACAGTTAATGACGAATTTGATATTAAAATGAAGATTATTCACTTGCAAGACGAAGATTTGAAAAAAACTTATTCTATCACGGTTACAGACGATCAATTTAAAGATTGTGGAAAATGGAAGTGATGAGGTTAGGTAAACAAGTCCGAATCGTTCTTGAATTCCACCTTGCTCTGTTCCGTCGGATGTCACGTGACCAAAATCTGCTCGGATCTGAGACGACAATGCCGAACCCAACTAATATAATAACAAGCAATATAACCTCAAAATTTTGATCCAGATCGAACCAAATTTAGTTCGGTACACTTGCTGGCGAGTACCGAACCAAGAGCGGACCAGGTTAGTCCGCAACTGTTTACACCATTCGAACCAAATATTTGGTTCGGATATAGTCCGAATTTGGTACTTGGTCCGCGGACCAAGTTGTCGGTATAAACTAGGCTATTTGTGAATTGTGTTGGTTCTGAGTTTCTCAAGGCAATCTGAGCGTACTAACTTATGTTTTTTTTTATTACGAATTGTGTTGATGAATAATTTCGACTTGTTTTTGACGTTTGACGAATTGCGCGCGTACTCATTTCGTCCACGCGTTGCAAGGCTGTGTAAACGAACGAGAAGCAAGCATTGGTCCTACCGTACTATCCTCACCCACTTGGTCCTATCGGACCGAACTAAACGAGCTTTCGGTGTAAACTAGGCTAATAGCCTAGTTTAAGGAGATGATAGAAACCGGAATGAACCGATCTCATATACGCATGCGTCAAGTAAGCTACGTTTGACGTGATTCAAATTTTAAACGCTTTTACGCGCGTAATTGAAGCGATGTCCGGTGTCATTAAGGATAAAATATCTAGTTTCAAAATATAGGTATCAGAAGTGATTGGAACTAAATGCAACGCGTTTTTTTGCGTATTATTAACCTATATCTTGTAATAAATCTAGTATTTATTAGTTGTTGATAAGTTGGAATTGTATATTTGAACGAAAATTATTATTATTTAGAGTCGAATCCTAGCCGATTATTATTGTCAGGTAAAAGGGCATTTTGTTATATAAATATAACTTCAAATGCTTGATGACACTCTAGATTTACTGATAGAATTCAACAATCTAGTACTACATAGAAGCTGAAACTTCCAACGATTAATTTTTATAATGTGGTGGATAGATAATGAGTTGTCCATTATGGCATACATAATTATTATTCATACAGAGTCGCTAAGAGCTTATATTCCAGATTTCAGAAATACACTATTATTCATAATACCTACATACAGGGTGTTTAAAAATCATTGAGCAAAAATGATATGATGGCTGAGAGGTCATTCCAAGAAAAATATCTCAATAAACATAGGTCCTAAAACGCAACGTTTCTATGATACAGGGTGACAAAGTTTTTTTTAATTCATTTTTTTTTTTAAATTCAGTTGAATTTTGACCGACTTATTCAAAATTTGGCAGCGTTGTTATGTAAGTTATAAGAGGGGCCAGTTTTGACCCTATACTAGATAAAAATATTGTGTCCAGTGGAGTTGAGGGAGGGAAGATAACATCAATTTTTGAAAGAAAAAAGACGATGCTTTTTCGGACCTATGTTTTTTGGAACATTTTTTCTAAGAATGTTTTCAGGAATTACTCCTTTCATTTTTGCCCAATGTTTTTTAAACACCGACACCCTGTATATTCTGATGAGCCGTTCAGGAAATACTTAGCTTTGATAATGCACATAGAAATTAATATTTTGATACATTTAAAAGTGTTGTATAGTGCATGGTTGTTTTTTTCAAGGCAGTGTGTATAGAAAATAATAGTATATATTATATTTCATGCATTATGAATCTACTTTTGAAATCTCAGTATAATAGGAACTGCGATCCTAAAGGGCTCATCAGAAATAAATACTTATATCAAACCGTATATTTTTTAAATTAGAAAAATAAGCTTTTTCTTGATGTCTTGGGTCGCGGATATGGATGGAAACGGTCGAATGGGTGAAATTTAAGAGGTACCAACAAAGTTTAATACAACAGCTTCGAGGTTTTTATACATGTCTATAAGTTCTAGTGAAAATGCAACGATACATGCAGGGTAGGTCATTTAGTCGTGGAACATCAAAGTTGCACTTTTCTGAATGCAACCCTCAGTATATTAATGTATATTTCGATTATTTCTTCAATTATGTGATACACATAATGATCCTGAATTCCTGAGTCATCCAAGAACATACAGTTAATTCTTGCAAAATATTTCAAAATGCGTCGGAAAAAGTTGAATGTACTCACCTTCTAATCAAAAGAAAGAGACAGAATATAGCTCTGGAAAAGTAAGATGAGATAGTGCGATGTGAAAGTAACGTTGTGGTGTTGGTAAATCCTCAACAAACTCGGAATTGAATCTAAAAGAATCGCCACATTCTTCTTTCATATACGAATATTAAAGTTTGTGCTGCATTGCTGGTCCTTGTTGATATTTTGCCAATTTCTTTTTTGAGAACTTTTGAATTTGAATAACTTTCCACAGATCACACACCTCATTCTGGTACGAAAATAGACAGTTATCAAACTCAAATCAAGTGAACCCGTGAATTATAAATAAAACAATGAGAAGCAAGAAATCTTTTCCCGCCAAAATATTTAGGTGGAGGACTGTAACAACAATCTATACATTCATATCCAGAAGAATACGTCTTCATTCATATCCAAAAGAAAACGTCTCTCTATTCCCGTCAGTTTCCATGCACAAGCGCAGTAGTAACGGTTCATTCCGATTTCTATTTCTATCATCTCCTCTAGTTTATACCAACAACTTGGTCCGCGGACCAGGTACCAAATTGGAACTATATCCGAACCAAATATTTGGTTCTAATGGTGTAAACAGTTGCGGACTAAGCTGGTCCGCTCTTGGTTCGGTACTCGTTACCAAGTGTACCGAACTAAATTTGTTTCGATCTGGATCAAAATTATGAGGTTATGTTGATTGTTATTATTGTGAATTGTATTGGTTCTGAGTTTCTAAGGCAATCTGAGCGTACTTACTCATGTTTTTTTTGGTTACGAATTGTGTTGATGAATAATTTCGACTTGTTTTTGACATTTGACGAATTGCGGGCGTACACATTTAGTTCACGCGTTGCAAGGCGGTGTAAACGGGCGAGAAGCAAGCATTGGTCCTACCGTACTATCCCCACCCACTTGGTCCTATCGGACCGAACTAAACGAGTTATCGATGTAAACTAGGCTAATGCCGAACTTGCTTATGGTACCATCTATCTACATCGAATATGTGTTCAAAGTCACGCTGTCACGCTCACGCCAGAATAATGTAGATGGTAGCAAATGATTCTCGTTTGGCAGGGGGAAATTTATCACTTGCACTTCGAAGTGAAATTGAATGAAACCAGGCATTATTAGGTACGTTCTTTTTAATTGAGATCGGAAACTCACTTCAGTTATACGTCAAATTCAATGTGCATGGTATCATATGATTCCCCTTTGCCAAGTGAAAATTTGACAGTTCCACTTCGAAATGAAATTGAGATTTACTGAGATCTCAGTAAATCTCATACAAAAAGAACGCAGCTAATGTCAACTGTCAAAATCATATGAGGTATGTTATAGTGTTTTCGATTGGGAAAACAAGGGTTGCACTGGGTTTGACCTTGGGCAAAACCAGTTATGATGAAAATTTGCTCTAGGGCAATCCCAATCGAACATACATTTTTCATCGAGTGCCATAATATGGCACGGTAAAATTCCGATTGAATTGAAATTGGAATCATTGAACTTCTTGAAAATCTAATATTATGTTGTCTCTGCGTAGCGGCTGAAGTGACTCTGAACTTAACTAATTAGAAGTCCATTTCTCATTGCCAAATGACAAAATCTTGAGACCAATCAATAGTTTTGTATTATATCGATCATAGATAGGTACTAGGAACAACTGTTTTGAGAAATTAGGTATATGCACCAGATCTTAAATGAAATTAATTCAGTTTTGAGTAGGTACTCGTTTTCCATAACTCGTCAATGCCAGTATTTTCTTTTTTCGGCACTACTAGATGTCAACAATAATAACTCTAACTAGAAATCTGTTGTCCACTCACAGAATCACCTCACGCAACGTTTATATCCACCATTTTTCATGATTTTTTTCAATTTTGCTAATGCACTAAAATTGCACTATACAAGCACGAGCTCAAAGACCTTCTGCCGAAAAATCTGCACTTGGTGCAAAACTCATTGACCCGGTTCTCCAATCGAACATGAAAATCCACTCGATTTCTACCAATCGAACATAAATATTGCCCGAGTGTTGCACCAGTGCTGCCCGATTTTACCAATCGAAAACGCTATTAGTTATGCTTCACTAGTGCACACTTTTCTAGACTACAACACTCAGTCAGAGACTCAGTAGCCTAGTTTACACCGATAACTTGATCCGCGGACCATGTACTAAATTCGATTTATATCAGAACGAAATATTTGGTTTGAATGGTGTAAACAGTTGCGGACTTCGCTGGTCCGCTCTTGGTTCGGTACTCGCCAGGTGTACCGAACTAAACCTGGTTCGATCTGGATCAAAATTATGAGGTTATGTTGCTTGTTATTTTTGTGAATTGTGTTGGTTCTGAGTTTCTCAAGGCAATCTGAGCGTACTTACATATGTGTTGTTTGGTCACGAACTGATTTTATAACTAATTTCGACTTGTTTGTGACATTTGACGCGTGATCATTTAGTTCACGCGTTGCAAGACGGTGTAAACGGGCGAGAAGCAAGCATTGGTCCTACCGCACTATCCCCATCCACTTGGTCCTATCGGGCCGAACTAAACGAGTTATCGGTGTAAACTAGGCTAGTGTGGCTTTGTTTGTGAAATGTTTGTCTGTTTTTTAGGATAGAATATCTTTTCTAGTGTGAAGATATGCTATCCTTGAAAACAGACAAACATTCCACAGAAAACACACAACACTGAGTGTTGTAGTGTAGAAAAGTGTGCACTAGTGCTGCATTACAGACACACCTATTACAGAAAGCTGAACAGCAACAGCTGTTTTTTTATGTATGAATTATGAAATTAGCTGACGTTGACGTATTCTGACGTGTCTATAATTTGTATGCTTGTAGCTTTGTATTTGAAATTTCCACGAAAATCTCAATTTGTTTTCAAATCGGAAATTATGGCGCCCAAGGAAGCTGAAAACAAAGTCAAAGAGGAAAAAGTAAATGGTTTTCTAGTGAACTATAGGATAGTAACTGAAATTTATTTTTTTTTAAAGGAAATTGTGAAAATCAACAAATGGGATAGCTCTGCGGTGAAAAACTCTCTCGATGATGCAGTGAAAGAGGTGAGAAATCAGTAGACTGTAATACATAGGAAATTTCAGTCATTCTCATTAATATATTTTTAACTAGGTCATTGATTCATACGTACGTTTATAAAATAACGAGTGATAGGTCTTACCTATTCTGGGTAATTTCTTGGTTAACTGTTTCTGTTTTTCGTTATCTTAGCTTTAGCCTTAACCATTTACATAAGGCCAATTCTGTAGAAAATTCATTGACAAAGTTGCCACTTTTTCAATGAATTGGTGGAGGGCTTGTGTTATGTAGTACTCGTACTCTACCTTACCTTATATTTGTAACATCCTGTAAGTATATTCATGGCGGCTAGTGATATATTTTCAGGAGGGGCGCAAAAATAATATTTGGGTATATTTATGACTCATCACAAAACAAACAGTATTGGCCATAAATTGATAGACCGCCTAAAATTTGATAAAACTTTGACCCTATATCAATTGTCAAAGAACTGATTGTGCATTTATTTAGGAACTTCAATCTATTCGTCAGTTTGCGTGTCCTGGCAATTTTTTCCAAAAAATTGTCCAGTGCCCTTTTTTCGCGTTCAAAAAAAGGACACTTCTCAAAATTTTTCTCTGTTCAGTTTTTTTTTTAAATGGCTTAGGAAGAGAGGCAAAAACTATGTACATTCTTTATGAAAATTTTACAATAATTGAACAAAGGATGGTCTAGATAATAATATAAAATCTTGAACTTTTTAAAAATGACCCATTTTTCGTGATTTCTTCAAAAATGGCTAATTTTTGCAAAGTTCAAAATAAGTGTCCTTTTTTTGAACGTGAGAAAAGTGCACCAGACAATTTTTTGGAAAAATTCGCCAGGACACGTCAACAGATAAATGGATTGAAGTTACTGAATGCACCATCAGTTCGTTGAAGTTTATTGTAGGGTCAAAGTTTTATCAAATTTTTCGGCGGTCTATCTACTTACGGCCAATACTGTAGGTACCTCCTACCAACATCTATCTTAGGTTGTTTTTTACGTAGTATGTTTGAGTGATACATAGCGTAAATGAAAAAAATACTCTACAATATTGAAAAAATTGATTGAGTAATATTTTTTAAAATGATAAACCCTGTATATTATCAGCCAAGTTGTTAGCTAAAATGAAAGATCTTGTTTCAAATATACAGTGTGACCAATTTGTTTTCGGGGCACCCTGAAAAAAAGTTTGTTGATTGACCAATTTAGCTCGAGTTATTTTTAATCATTGTAGAGCTTGACAAGATGTATCTTCTTAATGAAAATGACCTCGCTCATACAAAATCCAAAGTCTAATTTGCCAATTATCAGTAGCAAAATTTTGACAAACCACATTAGCGATTTTTTTTTAGAAAAAATCTGTGCGCCTCATCGGATAAAGAGTTCTCTTATTTCAGTCAATAATATACAGGGTGTTTTGTTTTGAAAAATATGACTTGATGATTTTTTTAATATGGTAAAGTCGTTTTTTATTTCCGTTATCACCAAAAGATACTGCGTGAAAAAACATAACGCCGTCTCCAGACTCACGCCGCGAACACTCGTGACGCCTCCTTAGCGCGAGTGCGGATGGGTTTCACGGCTTTTCACTGAGATTATTCACGGCCCAACATCATGCCGCGACTTCGCGGCTTTATTTTGGAGCCGGCTTAATAAGAGCTGTAGGTAGGAGACAAAACATAATGAATAACCCTGTGCAGGGTTTTCAGAGACATTTAGTGCCATACCTACAGGCTTTCCTGTTGGAGAAAAATTCATAACTTGAGTTTTTTTCAATGGAACGCCCTGTATATTTTACACTTTTTCTTATTTTTTTTTTATTCCGATTCCAAAAATATAAAGTTTGTCTATATTTGCATTGACCGTTTTTGAATTGTTCCAGATTAAACACTGCCACCTCTACCACACAAAATATCTTCTTTCTTTCTTACTTGTGTTGGTAGGGTTTGACTCGAATCATTTAACACTTTTTTCTACACTTCTACCTACTTGAACGTTTTCTTTTTCTTCCTGATCATTTTTTTTTGATTTTTTCAATATCTTCTTCATTAGGAGTTGATGATAAAATGGAAGCTCGCCATCTTGCTCCAGGGTACAATTTTTCAGTAAAAAGTCAGAAATAAGAACAAAAAAGGAGCAATCGTGTTATTTTCTATTTTATCATATTTGAGACATTCATAAACAATTCCCTTATAACTAACAAAGACTATTCTTACTTCAGATTTTTGAAAAAAGCTCACTTTCTCGGTGTTACATTTTACAAAAGCGACTGCTTTGATATACAGGGTGTCCCTGAAATGACTGTACACCGCTCAGCGACAAATTCCTTAACCAAAAATAAGGTCATCTAGGCAAACTCACCTTTATTCAGAATAACTTCGTTAAGTCTACAGAGGGCGTCAAAGATCAAAAAAATTTTGATTTTTCATACATTTTTTAAAAACTTGTAAGTCGATTTTGATAATTTTTGGTACGTAGTCTTGAACCATGTAATTACGTTTTTTGTTCGTATAGCGACCGGTTGTAATTAACTGGAAGTGTTATAAAGGTGACGTTACATGTAGTGATTTCTTTTATTTTTTTTTGGCATTGACTTTTTGATAATTCAGATGTTTTTATCTAAAAGTTCAATGTATAGGGGATATTTCCACTCACTTGCCAAGATAAGTGGTTGTACCTGGAAAAAAATCTTTTTAATTAGCTGCACAGATATTTTATTATTGATTTATTTTTTCCCAGCATAACTATTCATCCCAGCAAATTTTTTCAAGAGTGGAAAAAAACTTTCTTACATACTGCGTTATTAGATAAGAACATTTGAATTATCAGGAAGTCAATTTCATAAAAAATAGTAACGTCATATTCTGCTATATCTTTTGATTTTTTTATGGAATTGACTTTCTGATAATTCAGACGTTTTTTTATCCAATAACGCAATGTATGGAAAAGCTTTTTCCTCTCTTAAAAAAATTTGTTGGGATAAGTGGTTATCCTAGAAAAAAAATTATTCAATAATAAAATATCTGTGAACCTAATTGAAACAACTACCTTATCCCAGCGAAATTTCTCAAGAGAGAGAAAACCCCCCAATATATTGAACTATCAGATAAATGCATCTGAATTATCAAAAAGTAAATTAAAAAAAAATCCAAAGAAATGAGTACATGTGACGTAACCTTAGATTATACAAGGTGTCCGGAAATGATGAGCAAAAAAATCAGGGGAGCATTCGAGACCGAAAATAAATGCTACCGTTCCCTATAACATTTTTCCGAAATTTGATTATTAACGGAGTTACAGCGTGTTGAACTTAAATTTTATTTGCAGTTTTTTGGCGATGCCTTTTGTCACGCTCATAATATTTTGACGATATCCCGTATTTAGGGCTTTATCGGGATGAGGATTTCAAATTTGCCCACCGTTTCTTCGCATTTTGTAGTGGGCGCCACATACGAACTTATAATTTGATTTGAATGGTCCTAACTTTTTTATGCTACAATGTATGCGACTTTTGAGTGAATATTTTTATTGTCCCAACCTTTTGACCTAAAAAAGGTATACCACTTTTGTTTCGATAAATCTAACCATTTTCGAGAAATACGCTAAAATAACTCTGCTTGCATATGTGATTAATACGAAATTATTTTAACTTATTTTCAACTTTTACCATAGCATGATTTGGAATCATGCGCTATAAGTTGCCGTGGAAACTAGTTCGAGGAGATCAGTTTTGACAGTTGGTAATTTTCCACTTTTTTTATTTTTTTTTTAATTTTCAGTATTTTTGTCATTGGCCACCATCAGCGTTGCAAAAAATTGTCAAAAAATCACCAACTTTCAAAACGAATTTTTCCGAAACTTGTTTCTACGGCAACTATAGCGCATGTTTCCAAAGCATCTTATCTTTGAGGTTTATAATAAAATAAAATTATTTCGTAATCTTTACATGCAAGCAAAGTTATTTCAGCGTTTTTCTCGAAAACGGTTGGATTTATCGCAACAAAAAAATCATCTTTTTTTTATGTTAAAAGGTTGAGAGAATAAAAATAAAGCGAAAAATAAAGTCACATACACTGTAGCACAAAAAAGTTGGGACCATTCAAATAAAAGTATAGGTTCGTATGTGGCACCCAATACAAAATGCGACAAAACGGTGGGCAAATTCGAATCTCTTATCCCGATAAAGCCCCAAATACGAGTTTTGGTCAAAATATTATATGCGTGGCAAAAGATATTGCAAAAATATGCAAATAAAATGCAACTTTAACACCCTGTAACTCCGTCAATAATCAATTTTCGAAAAAATATTATGGGAAGAGGTAGCATTTATTTTTTGTCTAGAATTCTCACCTGAATTTTTTGCTCATCATTACCGGACACCCTGTATATTCACTTAGGACGTAACTATGGAGGACTGTAACTAGGAGAGTAATCGAAATGCATAAAAGTGGTCCGGGTTTCAAATCGTAATTCAGCTTCAATTGTTACTCCCAGATGGCGAAGAGTCGATAGCGATTTCATGTGAAACAAAAATGTTACCTAGGTAACATAATTGAAACAACGTTACGAATACTCTATCAAAATGCAACAATTTTCATTGGCTAGGTTGCATCAAAACTCTCACTATTTGATGATAATGGGTACCTATGAATATATTTCTTGTTATACATTATTCTGAAATTAATAGGATTTTCATATTTTTTTGTTTAATTGCATTAATTGATAGAGAAACTGAGTGACGTCATATCCTTCATTGACAACAGTCATCATTGAAGAAACAATGGGCTTGAAACACGATGCTGCGACGATTCAACCTTAATTTTTTCCTTAAAGAGAATGCATCGCATGTGGAATGTGAAGTGGAAATTTGGAAAGAAATGAATGAAAATGTGATAAAAGTATCTTGACAAATTATTGACAAGCAATAAACGTTACCATCACAATGAATAAATAAAAGCGCTACTAGCAACAGCGCCCTCAAATGAACTAAGCAAAAAGAGGGACAGATTTTCAGGGATATTCGTATGTCGATTCGTCTCCTAGTTATAGTCCTCCATAGACGTAACCTATACAACACTTCCGGTTAATCACAACCGGTCGCTATAGAAACAAAAAACGTAATTTTATGGTCCAAGTCTAGGTATCAAAAATTATCAAAATCGATTTGTACGTTTTTGAAAAATGTTGGGAAAACCTATTTTTTTTTAAATATTTGACGCCCTCTGTAGACTTAACGAAGCAATTTTGGATATAGGTAAGTTTGCCTAGATCGCCTCATTTTTGGGTAAGGAATTTGTGGTTAAGCGCTGTACAGTCATTTTTGGTTACCAGAAAAACACATTACACCGCGCTTGGTGCCATCGATGACGTAGATTCAAAGTTGTTTGGGGTTCACCATAGATTATGGACTACTGTACTAGAAGTATTGCTACTAGAGTCATCCATCTTTAACCCATTAAACTATGACTTACCAGAGTTCCAACGATGCAGAAATAATCTGGTTGATATTCATAAATTTAATTTTAAATGTAACTTGCCCCGTTCGTCATGCTGCCCCACTCTTCCCAACTTATTTTTTGAAATATAAATGCATTTAATTTTGACCCACCAGGTCTTTTTTCAGATTGATTAGGGTTAGTTTTGGTCAGTCTCTTTTCTTTCTACCATGATATCAATAAGTAGAGACATCATTTTGAATTATCATTTAAATATTTTTCAGGTCCTCACAAACAAGTTCAACTACGTAGAAAACTTCGCACTCATGGATGGGCGACTTGTCATATGCACTATCGCAGTGGGTGTGGCTATGTATGCGTTATTATGGGACTATTTGTATCCATTTCCAGAATCAAAGTGAGTTCCATTGTTCTTGTTTCATACCTGGTTTAATATGGTCGATTTTTTAAACTGCTTGTCACACTAAAGAAAATGGATTTTTTTGTGCCCATTTTCAATAAGTTGTAGCTCTGAAACGAATGTCAAGCGTTTTACCTTTTTGAAGGACGACTTCCGTACATTGGACTCACTTGTAGATCATGTGTGAGATGAGGTTTTCTGAGTTATACAGAGTGCGGAAAGAAGGGATGCAAGAAAACCTCATCTCACACAAAATATACAAACGTCAGTCCAATATACGAAAGTTGAGCTTCAAACCGCTTAAACAACCGACAAAATCCGTTCATTTATTTCAAAATCACAGCTAAATGAGCAAAAAAATTTGCTTGTTTTAATTTGACGAGCAGTTCATTTATGTTTCATTATTTCATCTATTAATTATGAGAGTCGTTATTATTGGTCGGTTATGGTCATGGTTCATAACACAATAGTTCTAACAATTTTAAACGGAAATAATAATTATTGAGGATAGGGGTTCGTACTCAAATCTCGCATCCTTGAATCACTGATGATTTCATAAATAATTACAACATCGGGATTATGTATATCGTCAAGTTACGATCCCAATAGAAACCGCATGGGAGCAGCTGATCACGGTCGATGGGATGATGACAGAGCCGAGAACACAATGAGAGGCGACAAAAACCTGTTTTTCCCAACGCTTCAATGGAAACGCATTTGTTTGGCCTTGAAATAAAAAATTGACAGTGTCCTACCTCTCAGATGACGTTACTCTGACGTTAAGTTTAGATATAGTCCCGGCCCTGAAATAGTGAGATATTCTTAAATTTGATTTTTGTTGCTGGTTAACAAAAATTTGACGTAGCCCAATCGTAAAAAAAATGCCAGATATGTTTTGTCATACATTCAACAATAATAACAATGTCATGTGACAGACAATTTTATTTGCAAATCGTCTGTCATGTCATGACCTAACATCCTCTGATATCACTGTCAATAATTCATTCGAAAATATCTTTAAACAGCTGACGAAGCCTATGACAGATTCCCACCACATACCTCCAACCAATTTTTTTGACGGGAAAAGTTTTGTCGCTTCTCATTGTTATTTTTTCCCGGGCCAGAGGTCGCTCCGCTTATAATGTGGATCTCGAATAACAGATTTACGAATCACAGATGATATGGCAAATGATTCCCAACTATGAATTCAATGTAACTTTTATGTAACAATGTCATGTTAAATGAAAGTTATTCAACTCCATGCAGAATCAAATAAAATACAGGGTGTTCTATGAGTAGGGATTTGATATTCTTCTTGTTTCTAATATGGTACATATTAGTAGGCTACTGCCTGTTCATTGCCAACACGTCCTACCAGGAGGATGAGGTCCAGCATTCTCTCCAGCGCTTTGGTCGTTTTCCATGTGGTTTTTTCCTACTGGATTATTCATTTTTGCGTTTTTAACGAGTCTGTTGTCCTTCATTCTTCCTATGTGTTGCAGAATCGTCTTCTCTGTCGCTCCCATCTTATTATGTCCTGTATTCCGCATTGTATCCTGATATCCTCATTTCGTACTTTATCGTATAGAGTTTTGCCTTGTATACTTATCAGGGTCTCATTTGTAGAGTTCTGTTCGTATCTGGATTTGATATATCGCATCTTTGGTGCAACAAGGGCTCATCTATCATGGGAAATACATGGGAAAATGTGCCCCTGTTGCACCGAGATATGTAATGGTACAGTCATTTGGTGCGAAAACAATGGGTTACCTGCACCGGGAGTCTTGAAAATTGTTGATTTTATAGACTTTGATGTGCTCTTACAAAGTTGAAATTCTCCCCGAATAACGAGGTGCGAGCGGCAAAGATACGAAGGGGAAAATTTCAACTTCACAAGAGCACATCGAAATCTATAAAATCCCCAATTTTCAGAACTCCCGGAAAACTTTCCAGGTTAATTTACCAAATGTCTGTACTATAAAAAAATTCTCACCATCTACAGGACAAGCTCCATGCATTTAGTTTTATCTTATAAAAACATATAAAACACTGCTAAAAAAAAGAGGAACACTTCTTTGTATCTCTGTAACTTTCTTCTTGACATTATATACCTTAATAAATTATAGTCCAGTGAAGATGTCATTCAAAAAAAACTGCAGATAAGCTGTCTTCTCAAGGTTAATGAGGAAAGGTTTATTCAGTGGAAAACCGAAGAGATCAAAATCGCCACTCTTCTGGGTTTTTTGCTATAAGGGTGGTTTCTTATTAATAACAGTTCACAAAACATTATTTTCTGATTATACAAAAGTGCCGAGAGTAATTTTGGGGCTAGAAATTCAGAGGACAGTTTAGGAACAACCCTGCAAGAATCAGGTCATTTAAAAAAAAATAAGAAATCCAAACCTATTGCTCAAAACTCACAAGGGTGACGATTGTGATCTCGCAGATAAAATCATCTCATAATTTCTTATTCAGTTCCTATCAGACCATCCAAGTTTACTGTATCAATATGAGACATTCAAATTTCTGAAACTACTTGGGTTCATCAAGTTTTAGGAATTTAAATGTCTCATACAAGATATCTCTTTATTATGTATATCATTTCTACAATGAAAGTTCGTCTAATTTTTTTACGCTGTGTATGTATGTAGTTTTATTCTGTACAGTGTACGATGTTTTTGAAATCGTCAAAACATATTTAATAAACCGTTGTTATGTGATTGAAGCACCTGGTGTTTATTTTCAGACCTGTACTCATATTTAGTGTAACAACATACTTCGTGATGATGGGTATCCTGACTCTTTACACTGCTTATAAGGAAAAAGGAATATTTGCAGTGTGTATTTCTGGAGATGGCCCACGCAAGGGATTGAAATGGGAGGCCAGTTCATTTATGGGCAAGTGAGTAAAGAACAATCGAAAACTTATAAAAATATTTGTGACTAATTAATATTCATTGATATCTGTATGAACTTGAAAAATAAGTTTTTGTGGATATATACCTATAGGGTTAGGAGAAATTACCAGAAGGGTCGATTACCTCAAAAAATATACTGGGTAGCAAAAAATGTCTTGTACAAAAGTTGTAGGCTGACTGTGGGACATTGAAATTGAATTATACAGGTTCGTCTAAAAAAAAAAATGTGGAAAATCAAAGATATATTTCTTCAAATGGACCTTCAAATTGAACATTTTTTATTGATTTTCCTGTATTAAAGTTGTATACAGGGAATGTTCTGATCTACCCACTTTTGTAAAAAAAAATAAAACATCAAAACTTTCATATTTCCACAAATTGTACATTTTTTGTTGCCCTCTGATTCCATTGCCACTTATAAAACCGTTCTATTGGGTGGTGTGAATAAAAAGAAGTGGAAGGACTCACTTCTTTGTTCATACCACCCATTGTCAAACAAAGTGTTTTTTTTTTGTCGAAATGCCCAAGCCACTTGGGAGCACATAACCTTTGGTCGAAATACGAGCCTTTTATAACTCTTGCACTTTTGCATCATACTAATAGACAATTTGCACAGTTTTTAAAAATGGAGAAAACATTAGAACCAGGGCGTAATAATGCTATAAACGTTTAAAAATTAACCTGTGGCACTAAATGATTTAGTTACTGATTATTGAAAATTGCACCTGGCTCCGCTCACCAGAAGCGCGCGTATGACGTCGTGATATTCGTGACGTCACAGTAAAATATTTTTACACTTTATCCCTCTTGTTCTTATTAATCATATTCATATTGGTAATATCTACTCGGAAGAACCCCTGCTGGTCATAGGTACTTACTGGAAACGAACACATGTGACGTCAAAAGAGTACCAAATTGTGCGATGGTATCTATTCTATTCATGTTCTATTAGTTGTTCAGTTATTGGATCCGTTACAACTTAAACTACCCAGAGTATCCCTTTCTTTTCAATTTTAATCCCTCTTGTTTCAACACCAATGAAGTTCATCAACATGAATGAGTCAATTTTTGGCAAATTGTCACTTTTCCCTGTTAACCTGTTGAAAGCCAGGTTCCATTGTTCAACAGTCAACCCCGAAACTTCACACGTCTACATTCACAATATTCACACAATGAAAAAGCGGAAAAAAGAATAAACCGTTTCGGGTTGAATCTTGAACGGAATGCCTCTATTTATTCAAACTCAAACCAGACAACAAAACTTGAACAACACTAACGCTACAAAAAACAATAAAATCATTTATCTGATCAGTTCTCTCTACAGTGGCTCAATAATCGAGTCACTGTAGTTCTCTCCATTCACTGTCAATAGTGTCAATGGACTGAAATAATGTAGAGCTGTTTAAAAGTTCGACCGGTAGACTCAATCACCAAGATGATGACGTCATGGTTCGTGGTTAGGCCACACTCTTTTTCCAGGTTTTTAGTGGAGTTTCCTTGTTCTTTTTTGTTTATTTTTTGTGTTTTTGGATGTTTGGAAAAAAGTGCTGATGACTTTCAAATATTGAGTAGAATACGTAAAGTGAGGACATAAAGTCCGTCCCCCTCCTCTTACTTTTGAACCGCTAGGTATGATTGAACAAAATTTCGATGGGTAGTATGGGAGCAAATTCTCCATTTTTTTTATAAAAAAATGACGGCTCTAAATGTCAAAATGACAGCTGAGCGCCATTTTGAAACTTTTTTTAAATGGAAAGAGGGGTCGAGTGATACCTCATTTTAAAGGTCTTTTCATTCTATATTCAACCCTAGATTTTGAATGCATTTGGTGCAACGGTGACCAATTAAAGTGAGTTCGCAGTTGTGTATTTTTTTTAGGTTATCATTCTTACATAATACGGCTAAATTTATAAAATAGATATTTGATTTATTGTTACTAATTTCAGAAAATACCTAACCTTATACTGAGGAACAAAAAAAAAAAAGAAAAATTTCAACTATAAAAGAATGTTCTCCTAATACTTCTTGGCAGATAAACATTTTGTTGGAGAATTCTTCCCCCACATTATGAAAAGTTTGAGGCCCTATTCACGCACACACATCGATGATTCGTTGGCGCAAATCATTCAGAGACTCTGGAGCTGTCTTGAATACTTGGGATTTCACATGGCCCAATAAAATGAGTCAAGGGGTGAAAGATCTGGGGATCGAGCAGGCCATCCTATGGGACCCCGGCGCTCAGTACATCTATTGGGATACGTTGTTGCATTCAAGTAAATTCTCGCATCTCTAAAATAATGTGGCTGTGCACCATCTTGCTGGAACGTAACACCCATGTAAAATTCGCGTGGATTTTGGGCTACAATATCATTAATCATTGTCATGTCATTCTGCAGCATCTGAAGGTATCTAGGACCGTTCAAATTTTCTTCCAAAAAAATTGGGCCTACTATGTAATTACTCAAAATACCCGCCCAAACGTTCATTTTTTGAGGAAACTGGGTATGGACCTCACGGAAGATATGTGGATTCTCATCACTCCAATATCTACAATTTTGGGAGTTTACTTTTCCATTAAAAAAAAGGTACATCCATCACTGAAGCAAGGATGTCGCAGATAATTTGGATAATTTGGATATGATCATCTCTCATGATCTCACAAAACTCTAGTCGTCTATTCTCGTTCTAATAATTATTTAGGAATTCCTGTGTTGTTTTTATTTTGTAAGGATGAAATTTATTTGCTTTTAAATTGTTTTTGACGGAAGAACGCGAAATATCACATGTTTCAGCCAACTATTGTCTACAGTTTAGTGTGAGATTCACGACCATTTCGGCAACCACCTGAACTTTCACGTCTCCAATAATTTTGGGCCTTCCAGATCTTGGAGCGTCCTTTAATGTTCCTGTGATCCTGTGTTACGAAGTTTTGATACCAACTTTCTAAAATATAGTCTGCTCATTGGTCGTTCCGGAAAGAGTTCATTGAAGATACGAACTGCTGCATGATAGTTCCGATTAGCCTCTCCAAAAATAACTACCGCTTCGAATTCATCTTCCAACTTTTAGAAAAAAATAGAACAACGTTTTGAAATGTCAAATATTTAGAAACTATGGCAACGACAATATTTACTAGATACTCGAAAATACCGGATCAGCTGTCATTTTGAGCTGTAATTTTTTTTTAAATGGAGAATTTGCTCTCATACTACCCATCCAAATTTTGTTCAATTATACCTAGCGGTTCCAAAGGTGGAGGGGGGGAACGGACTTTATGTCCTCACTGTATATAAAATTCAAGTCACTCGAAAATGTATGCAAAATTTCCATTTCCAGCGTCCAAACTAAAGAATCATTAACTAAAAGAAAAATGTACAAGATCCTCAAAGTTAACTCGTTTTAAAGCATATTTAAAGAAATAATCTTTTGCTTAGCTTCGTGTGGCCCAAGAATAATTATTATTCATAGTTTTAATAATTTTCATGTTGTGAAAGATTTTATTTCTATTGCAGATATGATGATAAATACGAGCTATTTCTTTCTGTGTATGACTCCAAGACAGGTGGTGTGAGAGAGACTAAATCGAAGAAAAGCTGTGCCAGTTTTATCACTGTCGATGGTGTTATATGTCCGGATCTAGTCGAGAATGAGGTTACCAAACTTCACAATTCACTCCTCAGTGAACGTAAAGATAAATAGTGGTTTCAAAACTATAAAGTTTTTATAATTGTTCTGAATTATTACTCCAATATTACTTGTTGCAAGAACATCCATGCAATTTATTTTCTATTTTTGCCTTTGTGCTGATTTCAATTACTATAAAAAAAAGTCACTTCAATAAAGACTTTACAGCCGCCTTGTGTATTGTATTATTCCAAGAATGGTTCGCGTTGAACGATGTTAGTTGAGTGATTGAAAAGTAATCACCATCATCACAGATCACAGACCACGGTGTAGTGGTCTATATTAGTAAGTAAGTAAGTAAGTAAGTAAGTAATTCCTTTATTTAGCATAATAGCTACAATGTTTCATACATAATAATAATAACCTAAGTATAATATAAAAATAAACATTGAATAAAAGTGAAGAACAACTGTTTGAAAAATACAAATCCAAAAAAAAGATACAAAAAATAGGTGTATACGAACGTTACAATATCTAAAAATGAAGTATAATATGGTCTTTTATAAAATTCTTAAATCTAGACAGGTTATCACAGTTTTTCAAAACAGTAGGTAGCTGGTTAAAATCGTGGAGTCCTTTGCATAAAATAGAATTTATCAATCAAATCAAATCAAATCAAAAATCGCTTTATTGTCTGAAATACAAGTATTTGTGACAAAGCAGTCTTAAAATAATAAATACATACAACTATAACAAAATAATAAGGAGACAGACCTACAGCAACAGACGACCAATGGATAATGAAACACGTATAAAATTAACCAGGACACAATAATGCATCTACTGATATTCAGGTATTTATTCAGAAAGAGTCGGCAAAAAACTCACCGACTTCATAGTAAGTTTTATTTTTTAACAAAGCGTTAACACGTTTACGGAAAACAATTATTGTAGGGGACACTCTAATATCTGATGGCAAATGATTATAAATTTTTATGCTTTCATAAATGATGGAGTTTTTTGACAATGAGAGCTTTGGGATGCACAGAGGAACATTATCAGATCTTCTCATGTTTAACATTTGGTTTGTGGAACATTTGGTGGTTAAAATAAAATAATCACAGTTCCTAGTTTTATAATTATGGACATCACCAAAGTATCTAATCCTATCACATATATAGTCAGGTAACAATTTCCTCTTGATTTTAAAAATAAATATAAAGACATCAAACACAATTTTTTGTTTCACAGACAACATATTAAGAACATTCAGCATTATCACTATGGGTGTACAGGGTGTTAATTAAGTATCTGGCCAAACTTCAGAGGGTGATTCTTTGAGTGATTTTAAGGTAAAAAGTTCATATAAACCGGTGTCCATTTCCGCACATTTTTTTTGTTATTTTTATTCGTCAAACTGCCCCTTACGACGCCACTGGAAGTCATAATCAACAATCAATTGGTTCTAACTTAGCGTCTTATCATAGTCCATAATACTGCCAAATTTCAACAAAATCGGTCAACAGGTGTTTGAGATATTAATAAATAAATGTAAAAAAATATATTTTTTTGACACTGTATCTTGAAAACTATGCATTTCCGGACACCTGTCTACATGGACTTTTCACCTTAAAATCATTCAAAGAATCACCCCCTGAAGTTTGGCCAGATACTTAATTAACACCCTGTATATTTTATCACATTTCAATATCAGTCTCATTGCTCTATTCTGGATTTTTTGTATGAAATCAGTCTTGTACTTAGGTAGGCCATACAATAATTTAGAACAGTACTGTACTGTAAATATAATGATTACTTAATTCTTTTGGCGAGGATGTGTTTCACTCCAAAAACCTACAATTGCGTTGAAACACAACATTGACACAACTATTAGTCATAGTTTGAAGAATCCAATTCTGGCTTATTGAATTTAAAAAAAAAATGTAAAACGTAAGTTTTGAAAGGCTGTCATATCAACAGGAACAGGAGCAGCGGACTTGAAACTCGGCAGTTGCACTCATATCGAAAACTGGACACTTTTTGAGGAAGGACAGAACGATTGTACTTGATGAACATGTAATATAAAGTGCCGGTCAAAAGTGGAGAACCGCCTGAAATCTGATTTGCTCCTACATCAATTCTGTATCAAAGAAGTGATGGTGCATTTGAAAACTTCAATCCATTAGTCATTTTGCGTGTCCTCATGAATCGTTCAAGAACCGATTCCCGAGCGGTTCCAGGTTAGGTTCGAAAGCTTAACTGGACGGTGCAGAAAGAATCATTAATCATTCATACTCGGTTTGAACGTTGGAATTAGACAGAACGCCTCTAGTTTAAAGTTTATTTGATGCTGAATTAAGGTCAAGGAATTCAAGTTTTAGTTTATTTCAAGACAAAATGATGATAGTGTAGAATAGAATGAAAATCACTGCGTGGCCATATTATTATTATTAACCTGTGGTGAACACAGGACCTGTGGTTATTGTGCCATCATCATTCAATAAAAAAACAAATCCTCATCACACGAAGTTATTATTTGACGCTCTCATTCGCTTTTATTTAAGATTTGTTTACAAAATTATTGAGGGTGTCTGGGATCAATCGTTTATTTTGTTAATGGGCAGTGAATACAGGGTGTAACAATTTCAAGTATATAGCATTGGTAACTCGTTAATCATAAGAGATTCAACGTGGGTTGAATGGAGGCAAAGTTGCTCAATTTGGATCTCAGAAAAATGCCGCTTGGATATTTGGAAAATTCCGAAGACTTCCGGAGATATCCGATTTTTTCGAAATCTTTCTATTTTCTGAATTTATTTGGAGAGGTAATTGAAAACGAATGATACATTTTCAAGTTCACTTTTTCTGCTTTTCAAGATCCGACGTTTCGTTATAGGAAATTGAAAAGACATTTTCTAATCACGTGCCAGATTTATTTTATGTAACAGGAGCTCGTGGGAAGCAGTCAATAATACGAGGAAGGCTACTTTAAGTCTTCTTTATTCAATTTTCAAGCTTTCGGAGAAATTTTCTCCTTCTTCAGAAAGTCTAACATAAAATGGTGAAAGAAAGATCTTTCTCCTTTTACATAATTCTGTTCCGCTCCAGTCACGAAACTAGCAACAAGATTTATTTTAATCAGGAATAAAAAATGAATATACCCAAACTCTAGACTGAATAAGTTGGGTAGATTTGTTACTTGGTACTTTCCTCGCAGAAAAGTAGTACTTCAGTAGACTAAACTCACGATGGGTGATTTTAATTCTGTTCCAAATTGTACCATATAAAAATAAATAATCAAATAATAAATAAATAAAATAAAAATAAAAATAAAATAAGGAAAAAAAAAATGTAGACATTTTTCACCCCACATGAAGAACTCAACTTTTTATTGTTTCATAATGTTTTACATCGCGTATCGTGATACCTACTTGACTATAGCATTGTAACTTTAACAAACTTTTTCATGATTGTTTCAACTTTTACCCATGAGAAGACAATCTTCTTTCATGTTGCAAGTTTTTACATCCGACTGCAACACAATAGATCACCATATTTTCTTAGTCCTTTTCAAACTTTCTCCGATAAAACCAACTTATCTAAAAGTAAACAGCACACTAGATGTACAATATTTTATTATTACTATGATATAACATGCATTTTCAACACCAATAAAATAACACAGAACGCCAAAATACAACTAAATTCACACAAAACAGTTTTTTTCCCCTTAACCATGACCTCAATACCCGGTAATGAGTTCGACAAGGATAGGTATCCGTAACACTGGTCATCTCTGTCTAACAAAAAATTACACACTTTGAGGCTTCGTCGACAACTGCCGGGACCTTTCCAGGTACGTAGTTCGGAGTTCAATGATATTACCTAATTGATGACATGGTTTGGCTGGCGCCATCTCATGGTGAGAATGTGAGACGAACTACTGTCACCACCTCTCAATGAGTGCTTTAACAATAAAAAAGAACTTTTACTCTTGAAACGACTGAAAAAAAATTGTCACAGTATGAAATGGAACATTGTACAGGGTCATTCCGTATATATTGACCCATATACTTGCGGCGTTATCAATGAAGATATGAACATTTTGTAAATATGAAAGTTTCAGATATTCATCTGAACTTTTCAAAAATACTATCGAAAAAACAAAAGACTATCGGATTGTCAATATTATTCCAAAAGTAGCATTTTTTTCAATGGAACCCCATGTATATTATCATATATGTATTATGAAAGAGCTTATTTTCCTGATTTCAAAAATATATAGTTTATTGATACCCTTCTGATGGGTCGTTCAGTAGGTATTCAAGTTTAAATATGTGCAAAAATTAGTATTTTAATCGCGGTTGCCATGGATGAAGTTGCACACATTTATTAACTCGTGAATATTTGGAATAAAATCCAGAATATAAAGTTATTTGACCTCCATTTCTATTGATTCAATCTATACAGGGTGTTTCCTAAAGATTGGTAAAAAATTCGTTGTGTGATTCCTGGGGTATTTTCATGAAAAAAAGTTCCTATAAACATTTGCCGAAAAATGCTTCCTAAGGGAGCTACGCCCCTTTAAATAGGGCACCCCGAAGACGGTTTTTCCTCAATAATTCCGAAACCTTACATACAAAAATCATGAAATTTGGTACATCATACAAACTTTTAATGCTGAATGAGAATTTGAGCTCAGAATTTCAAAATTTTAATCAGGGGCGTACCATACTGGCGGGGTTAAAGGTTGAAAGAATCCAATTTTTTAAATGGTATTTAAAATTTATTTGATTAAAATTTTGAAATTCTGAGCTCAAATTCTCATTCAGCATTAAAAGTTTGTATGATGTACCAAATTTCATGATTTTTGTATGTAAGGTTTCGGAAATATTGAGGAAAAACCGTCTTCGGGGTGCCCTATTTAAAGGGGCGTAGCTCCCTTAGGAAGCATTTTTCGGCAAATGTTTATAGGAACTTTTTTTCATGAAAATACCCCAGGAATCACACAACGAATTTTTTACCAATCTTTAGGAAACACCCTGTATAATCACGATTCTATCATTTTCTCCATAGCAACAGGCATGTGAATTTTAATTTTTGATCATATTTAAACTTGAATATCCCCTGAACGACTCATCAGAAAGGTATCAAACTATATATTTTTGAGTTCAGAAAAATAAGCTCTTTTATAATATATTGTCACGATGAGCGTGTGATTGGGCCTTCGTCTGGACCCTCACGTATCGTGCTCCAGGGACGTGGTCGTCAGTCGTCAGACGAAAGTAAAACTCGGGCAGCACATAACAAAATCTATTATTGTCTTCCCAAATACAGCCTACAGCACACATAGTGGGTTGAGCATGTTAGACCTTGACCAGTCCGGGTCCAACAGTGAACTCGCTGCGGGAGCAGAGGTGTATTGTGAATACGAGAGGACTTCTTGTCTGGCACTGCTCGTGGGAAGGAAGATAGGAGTAATCACTGCTCTTCCAACTACTTAACTAGCGTAGCAGCTTCTATTTCTACACGAAAATGTGCTGACCTAGCGCGTCGTTCATTTGAGTAAGGTGATTTACTCCATGTTCCTTTGATCCGTTCGTATTAACATGACAATATGATATATACAGGGGTTCCATTGAAAAAAATACTACTTGTGGAAAAATATTGACATTCCGATGGTCTTTCGTTTTTTTTTTTAAATTTCAGATGAATATCTAAAACTTTTATATTTACAAAATTTTCATATCTCCATAGATAAAGACGCTAGCGTATGGGTCGATATATACGGAATGACCCTGTGCAATACACAGTCGTTAAATGTCCTTAAACTAAACTCGTCTAGAAATTCCGGACTCGGTTCCTTTTTCGCCTCGTCCATAAATTCTAACTCGTACGTAATTTAAAAAGACATTTACCGGCTTAGTAACGTAAATCACTATTTCAATGTTATAGCTAATCGTGAATCTTTCCGAGACAGCTTCATTTTCATGTTTCTTGATATCAGTAGTCGAATTACGAACTTGAAAATAATGTCCAGTTATTTTTCGTGTTCACTCTTCATAAGAGTTTTTTACTCACCATAACCGAGACTCCTATAGATTTTTTTTTATTTGTTATGGGATGATAATATACTGATGAGCCTATATTGCTTTATTTACGAAATAAAGGTCGTAAGCGGTGAGGTACGATATTATTTATTTTTTTGGGATGACCTGAAAAATAAGCCCCGTACATACAAAAAACGCGTTGGTTCTCCAAACTACAGAGATTATACTGGGAGGAGTACAGGGTG
The DNA here is from genome assembly GCA_958502075.1 of Orchestes rusci. Classification (NCBI taxonomy): domain Eukaryota; kingdom Metazoa; phylum Arthropoda; class Insecta; order Coleoptera; family Curculionidae; genus Orchestes; species Orchestes rusci. The sequence goes on from OY293310.1 coordinate 8,364,552, forward strand.
TCCCAACGATAGAGTAAAGTAGGTTTTATCATATAGGATATGAAATATATCAATATCAATATGCGTCACAGGTTAGGGGTGTAAATAGCGCACATTCTGAAAATATTTGGAAACATACAGGGTGCGTCACAAAAGTATGGCACGAAAAAGTATGATTTTTTTAAATGGAATGCCCTGTATTTGATTTTATTTCTGGATTCTATGTGTCACTATAAACATTTTTTCTTCTATAATATATGGGTCTTAATTTGATGGTTTTTGAATTATTCGAAATTAACGGAAAATTTTGCATTTTCATGAAAATAAAAAATTTTTTTTTTTTTAAATGATACACCCCTTTTATTATTACTGTAGTGAATTAAGTATTTGAAAACCTATCATTTTTGCTAATAATGTCCTATACCTATCTTCAATAGTTATCGAGAAAATTCGAATTTTCCAAATCGTTCGGTCATATTATATGGAATGTATGGCGATCACCGGCCGTTGCCATGGAAAAAAACAAAAATTATTGTTGACAGAAGTAAAAATTAATCCTTTCTTTTTGATCCATATTTTTGACTATGGACTATCCACTGAATGATTTGATTGACATGATCTATGTATTGAGGGAAGCCGAGAGAAACCCTCTACTGGCTCAAAGAATTTACCGAACAAAATATCCCGAACGGCGGCTACCCACTACTCTCTATTTTCGAAATGTGATGGAAAGGTTTGATTCCAGTGGAAGTGTTTCATACACGAAACGTAAAGTTGTTAACAAGAACGCAGCAAACGAGGAAAAAGAACTAGATATTATGTTACATATTGAAGAAAATCCCCATGTATGTAGTAGGGCATTATCAACTATATGCAACACTTCAAAATCCACTGTGAATCGGACAACAAAAAAAATCAAATACTAGCCTTACCATATTAATCTTCATCAAGAATTGCTGGAAAAAAAGAGATTTTGAAAAACGAGTTCAGTTTTGCAATATCATCAATCAACGAATTCAGTTGGATAACAACTTTTTGTGCAAAATTATGTTCTCCGATGAGGCGACATTTAGAAGCAACGGGGCTGTAAACAGGCATAATATGCACTATTATGCGACTGAAAATCCATTTTGGCTACGAGAAGTCCAACATCAAAATTATTGGTCAATAAATGTATGGTGTGGCATCCACCATAACCAAATCATTGGTCCCTTCTTTTTTGATGAACATTTATCGGGTCGCAACTATTTGAATTTCTTGCGTGAAGAAATGCCTCTGCTACTTGAAGATATCAATTTAGTCGAACGGGCAAATATGTGGCTGCAACAGGATGGTGCACCTCCACATTACCATCGTGATGTACGGGCATTTTTGGATATGCAATTCCCAGGAAAATGGATAGGACGTGGAGGTTCTATTCCGTGGCCACCGAGATCATGCGACTTAACTCCCCTCGATTTTTTTTTATGGGGATTCATAAAAGACCGAGTATACTTTACCAAGCCAACCACCATGGAAGATATGAAAAATAGAATACGGGACGTTTGTCATTCAGTGACGCCTTTGATGTTATCACAAGTCAGGCTGAATCTTCAAAGAAGACTGAATCATATATTAAGACAAAATATCGATTAACAATTTGAATATTAGTATTACCTTTGAATAATAACTTGCAACTTGGCATAGTTTATCGTTTTATTGCAAAACACAAGGTAGCGATTTAGAAAAATCGGAATTTCTCGATAACCATGAAAGATAGTTATAGGACATTATTTGCAAAAATGATAGGTTTTTAAATACTCAATCCACTACCGTAATAATAAAAGGGGTGTATCAATTGAAAAAAATGATTTTTTTTATTTTGAAAATCGGAAAGTTTGGACTATAGTAAAAAACACCCTGTATAACAAATAGCGAATATCTCCGGATCAAGCATTGATATGACACTAGTCCTTATCCCTACCAAATCTCAAGAGTGTAATATCTTAATTAACGGAGAAAACAATCATTTTTCAATATCATTAAAATGCAAAATTGTTTCGTTAAATTCGAATAATTCAAAAACTATCAAATCTAGACCCATATAGTATATAACAAAAAATGTTCATAGTGACACATAGAATCCAGAAATAAAATCAAAAACAGGGCATTCTATTTAAAAAAATCATACTTTTACACGCCATACTTTTGTGACGCACCCTGTATGTTTCCAAATATTTTCAGAATGTGCGCTATCAGAGATAAACAGACACCCCTAACCTGTGACGCATATTGATATTGATATTTTTCATATCCTGTGTATGATAAAACCTACTTTACTCTATCGTTGGGATACCCTGTACATATAATAATACTTATGTAGATAGTATACGCACAGATTTAGCTAAATAAATAATAGAGGCAAATGGTCTTACAGTCATCAGCGAGCGAGGAGTAGAGAGGTATACCCACATACCTACCTCTATTATGTATAATAAAGGGTGTTTCAGAATAACATGCTAATAATAAAGGGGGTGATTTTTGGGCTCATTTTAAGAAAAAAAATTCATATGAACGTATGCCCTAAAAAATTTTTCTATTTCCCAAAAAATATGCAAACCAAAACCCGCATGGACGGCACTGGTCAGAATAATTAAATTGTTGGTGTATCAAAAAATGAGTATTAATGCCTAAAATACATTACCCAAATTTCATAAAGATATCTACAGTAATGACAAAGTTATTGTAAAAAAAGTATCTATTTTTTAAAACTTTGACACCCTGTATCTCAAAAGTTAAGGCGTTTAGGACATACGTTCATATGATTTTTTTTTCTTAAAATGAGCCCAAGAATCACCCCCTTTATTATTAGCATGTTATTCTGAAACACCCTGTATATTCATAAAAACATGCTCTATGCGTAACAGTGTATCTCAGCTCCAAAGTTGTAAAGATCTCATTATTTCTGTTATATGCTCCAATAAAAGTTTTTTTTTCACAAAATATGACTTCTTTTTGTTTTTCCCTCAGAGAACAAATGTTGATTATATTATTATAACATCGTATACCTACCCTAGGGTTCAAAGAGTGTACTGTACTTCACATTTTTTTACATCTTGTTTTGACTTTCAAGAAAGTTTTCTTTAAACCATTTTACTTATTTCGAAATGTTTGGCGATGCGGATTTGAAACAAATTTTTCAAATTTCAAAACGGCATTTTGTTGAGCATAAAAATGCGCAACTTTGCAACCATTTAACCGACCCTGTATCTGTGGCACCCTGTATAATTTTCCATTGCGATGGAAACAACTTTCCTCATCAGATTTTGATGAGGAAATCATATCTTTGAAAAGAAAAAAAAAACGACTTATCACCTTCACTATGAGTTATACAGTGTGTCCACTCTGGAGTCGCCCACCCTGTATTAAGTATCGATGATTTTTTTGTTTAAAACACACATTTATTATTATTTATTAACATCTTCACTGTTAATTAGAACGTACAGGAAGACTCAATGAGCAGTGTAAGTATTAAATTAACAAATTAACAAAAAAAAATCTCCATGGATCGCCTTCAATTTCATACAAACCTATTATCATATAACGATTCTTTACCCTACCACGAGCCCATACCCAAATCGGTCTCTCCTTATTGGTTGATTCGAATATGGCGGCACATAATTCAGATTCAAATTCAAAGCGATTATTGACAGCTGTTGCAGTTGTTCATGGCTGTTTCGCGTTTGAGTTTTTTCAACAATTTCTTTGGAAACTATCTGTCGACGGAGTTGATAAATGTATCAGGTATACATTGAAGAAAAGCCGTCAGAATAAATAAGTGTCGGTGCGTAGCCTTATTTCAAAATAATATAATGTGAATGCATTCGATTATTTTGGATACAAATGATGATATAGAGTGAAGAATGTTAGGTTCCATAGACATTTGGTTACTTTTTGCCCTTTATAAAATAATTGGATAACTGGTATAAAAGTATACGTAATTCTTTTTACTTGACTCACAATAATTACATACACCTGAATCTGAACAAAATTATTGTAAAGATGATTCATTTCCAATACCCATATTGCTCAATTGATTCAATCGATTTGTCATTGTGATTTGATTGAAATTTAAATTTAAAATAAGAAATATAAGCCAAATTTCTTCCAAAGTGGATAGACTTTTGAGAAAAGTACGAATAAAAAAACTTCAAAATTTAAGCTTTATTCCGAAAATAGGACAAATTGGTTAGGTACCTGAAATACACACACCTCCAAAAGTCTTGGACCCCCCCCATGTCTTCTTCCCATTTCTACAGATATTCAAAATCTGGTCACATTGATAAATTTCATTTTCCCGGTTTAGTTGCTTAGTCTTTTTTTTATTGAAGAGTCATTGTGCCTTTTTGACCTCTGAAAGAAAAAAAGGCACTTTTGACGGTTTTTCATTAGAAAAAAATGGATACCTACATTCGAAAGAGAGGTAAAAACTACACGGATCCTGAAAATTACACTAAGATTGAACTTTTGATAGACTACATATTATTTTCTTAAAATTGGCAATATTGGATAAAAGCTTGAGAAATGTATCGTTTTTAGCAAATTCAAAACCGCATATCTATATAGGCTATAAAATTGTCAATCATAGTGTAATTTTCAGAATCGGTATAACTTTTGCCCCTCTTTCGAATGGAGTTATCCATTTTTTTTCTAAAACCACTTTGAAAAACCGTCAAGATTGGCTTTTTTTTTCTTTCATAGGTCAAAAAGGCACAATGACTTTTCAACAAAAAAAAGTCTGAGCACCTAAACTGGAAAAAACAAAAGAGTACTTATTTATGTGACCAGATTTTTGATATCTCTAGAATTGGGTATAAGACATGGGGGGTCCAAGACTTTTGGAGGTGTGTATAGTTTCTGAAACACTCAATGGAATGGTTTGGAACGATTTTCATAGTTTGCCTTGGTAGATATCCCGAAAAATAACCGAAATTTAAAAACAGATATTGCTGAACACCAACAGCTGCCACCTGCACCCAACCAAATAAAGTGGATAAAATTTAGTTGATTGTTTAACAGCAATGTTTTTTTTATACTCCACCTCCGATTACACATTACACCTCATGTGAAATTAATTTCACTTGAACGTTTAATCACTAGCATTTAGACAGATATAGCGAAATATTCGGTTGATTCACCGCCTTTATGTGTAAAATAGTAGGTAGAATTCACCCCCATATTGTGGTATCCACTAGCCACTGGATCCACTATAAATATATACTTACCTACTTAACCCAAGTCAAATAAAATGAATACAGATCAGTTACATCAAAATACAGGTAGGTACCTTCCTAAGAACCTTTGTAAAGTCGAAAAAAAGAGAAACCTTTCCGGAAGACAATAATGCAGAATTAATAATCTTGTTATTTTATCAAAAACAAAATAAAAAGTGGGTTTGCTCAAGAATAAATGCATTATTTTGTGATTATTATTAAAGTGGCAATCGTCAATCAGCCAGCTGATCAGCAGTGATTTGACTTGACTGATTTGCTGGATTGCTGGCTACAGCACGTGAATGTTTGTGGACGATTCAACCAATAGGAAGCATAGATAAAAAATATATATACTTCAAATAGAAAGACCGATTTTGGTATGAGCTCGTGCTCGTGCTCGTGGTAAGGTAGAGAATCGTTGTGATCGTTATATGCTCACCGCCTCCACAGATAGGTATTTCATTTCTCAACTAGATATAACCTTTTCATAAAAGTCCAACAAAATTGAAGTGCAATGTATAAAACCATGCAGCAGTCAAATATAACATATTGTAGTTTTTTTTCATCTTCAATGTGATGCCAACGTTATTTTACTTCTTTTTTCCTTAAAAAAGTTTATTGTCTTCGATGAATAAACTGAATTATTAAAAATTATGGTTTTTAGTTGATCCAAAGTGAAATAATTTATTCCAATAATACCGGACTAATACGCCGTGCTAGGACTTGAACGTTTTTGCACATTCTTTTTGGTGCGTATCGGTTTGGAATTCTTTTGTCGGTGCTCGCATACGCTTTTTTGTCCCGTTTTTCTAATATGTTAACAAAATGAATTAGATGTGGCGGCTACAATACATACTTTCAAAAATTTTGAATCGAAGAACTTGTGTAGATTTGCAACTTGGCAATGTTGTGCCGGCCGACGTCAGGGCCAATGACCAGTCTGCATTAAGTCTTAAGTCTGTGTTCATAATTATGTAGGTTATGTTTATTTTTAAATTTAGATTTTTTACCTACACTTTCTTCATAATTTCATGAAAAAACAGTATGACAAATACACTTGATTCGTCATGATATACCTTGAAACTTGAAACAGTTATTCCAGAATTTCATGAATCGTAATGTGAGTAGTGTATTTTCCAGTGAATTTTTAACCTGTTTTATTGCTATTTTTCTCACTATTTTTTATAATAAAAATGTTGCGACTTGCGACAGTAACAGTATAAAGCGAGGTATAAAGTATAAGGATATTCGAAAATAACGAAATTATTTATGCACATTTTCTGACATAAAGAAGGTGCAACTCCAAAATCTTTTTCATTTAATAATTATTAATATCGACAAAAGTTGAGAAAATAAATATTATATAAAAAAACAAAATAATGATTCAACAAGGATGCAACTCGCTTTGTCCTTCTTGTACAGGGCCTAAAAGTCAGGACCATTAAAAACATTTCTAATTGGAATTTTATGCAAAACAGAAGCGTATTACTCTAAAATCATTTTCAAATTTATTTTTGTTCAAGTAATGAAGATTAAATTCAGTAGTGGAAGAAAATATCAATGGTAAGACTTTCTATCGTGATGCGTAGAATAAGATCAAGAAGAAGTTGAAATTTTGCTGGTTAAAGTGCATATAGGTAACTTTGTTTAATTTCAACCGAATATGGCAAACTAAGTACATGTTGGCTTTTGCTTCTTCGCTGGGGGTCGTCATTACTAGTACAAATTTCAAATTTCAAAACGTCATAAAAGTGGAATGATTTTGTTCCTCATTATAGAAGGGAGTTTTCTTGAAAAGAATCAATCGACGAACGGATGAAGAACTGAGTTAAGACCTTGGTTAAGACAGTTCGAAACTAGTAATCCAAATAAAATGATTGGTGAGAAAGAGATGCTTTTTTATACCCTACGGTTATGACCAATGCTCTTATTATTTCATCAGGATCAGATAAAAGATTGAATTTTTGGTGGCAAAACCAGCTTGTCGATTTTTTTTCGTTCTAGAGTTTTTGGCAAAAGAATATTTATCATGAAATGTATCGAAGTGTCAGTTAACACACCTCCAAAAGTCTTGCACCCCCCATGTTTTTTTCCCATTTCTACAGATCTCGCTACAGATACTAAAAATCGGGTCACATAAATAAGTACTCTATTCTTTTTCCGAGTTAAGCTGCTCGGACTTTTTTTTGTTGAAAAGTCATTGTGCTTTTTGGACCTTTGAAAGAAAAAAAAGCCACTTTTGACGATTTTTCAAAGTGGTTTTGGAAAAAAATGGCTAAGTACATTCGAAAGACGGGCAAAAATTATCCTGAAAATCACACAACGATTGAACTTTTGATAGACTAGATATGCAATTTAAAATTGCCTAAACTTAGCAATTTTGGCTAAAAGCTTGAGAATCATTTTAAACAACTTCAAAACCGCATATCGAGGCTATGAAATTGTCAATCGTAGTGTCTTTTTTTTATTCAGAGGCAGAGGTCAAAAAGGCACAAAGAACTATTCAACAAAGAAAAAGGCTTAGCACCTAGACTGGGAAAAAGAATCCCGAAAAACTGTATTGTACAACAAGCATGGAATGATATTCATTTCCCACGAGTATGAAGGTTTGAGTTACGAGTAGGAAATGGTCATTTCATGCGAGTTTTACACTATACTTTTTCCACGATTGTCAATCAATATCACGATCGTGTAATCGATATATCGATATTGGGTGTAAACCTAGCACAACGTAGGAAATGAAACCATTTTCCACGGGTTGCTAGGCAACGCGTAGGGAATGGTTTCTTTTTCTACGGTTGCACAATGTGCTACGTTTCCTAATCGATATCGATTGCATAATAGTGACATTCCTTGACAGTCGTAGAATGGAGTACTTATTTATGTGACCAGATTCTTAATATCTGTAGAAACGTTGAAAAAACATGGGGGGTGCAAAACATGGAGGTGTGTGTATTTTGAAATTTTCATTTTAGTATCTGATAATAATAATCATGATAATAATTCATATGACTGATACGTGTGTTTTAGTATCATTGTACAGGGTGATTAATTTTCAGAGTCAGGGTGCCAGTTCTCGTAAACTATTCATCGTAGAGGCTTGCGGTAAAAAAAATTATTACTAAAACGGCCAAGAGAAAAACCTGGAAAATATTTTCAAGTTTCTGAAATGGTCGCTAGGGGGCGTAACAACCAACACCAAGTAGAAGAATATGATTTTTATGGAATTTTGTCCAATGAAAATATATCGATGAGCTCATTTTCGGATTTACTGACTATTTACCTACACTTTTTGTCCAAAACGTTTTTTCCTATCTATCATAATAAAGTGGTGGGGGAAGTTCAATTGTTTTATTAAACAAACGGAGATTTCTCCCGTTTCGCTTGACCGATTCAAAAGAGCTTGGGCTCATATGAAAGAGCATGATCTGCACTTCAAAAAACTTTTTTGGTTTTGAATTTTTGACCTTCGCCGTCGCCGCTAGATGGCGTTAACTGAAATAGTAGCATGTTTTTGCGTTTTTTCCAATAAAATCAAATGTAATGGTATATTCATTTTTATATATTCTAAAGGGGGATACATTTTCCTATAAAAAAAAACAAAAAAATCAATAATTTTTTTTTGTTTTTCTTTAATTTTTTTTTTGATTTTTTTTTTATTTTTTTAATAGGAAAATGTATCCTTTTTTAAAATATATAAAATTGAATATACCATAACATTTGATTTTTTTGGAAAAAACGCAAAAACATGCTACCATTTCAGTTAACGACATCTACCGGCGACGGCGAAGGTCAAAAATTCAAAACCAAAAAAGTTTTTTGAAGTGCAGATCATGCTCTTTTGATATGAGCCCAAGCTCGTTTAAATCGGTCAAGCGAAACGGGAGAAATCTCCGTTTGTTTAATAAAACAATTGAACTTTCCCCACCACTTTATTATGATAGATAGAAAAAAACGTTTTGGACAAAAAGTGTAGGTAAATAGTCAGTAAATCCGAAAATGAGCTCATCGATATATTTTCATTGGACAAAATTCCATAAAAATCATATTTTTCTACTTGGTGTTGGTTGTTACGCCCCCTAGCGACCATTTCAGAAACTTGAAAATATTTTCCAGGTTTTTCTCTTGGCCGTTTTAGTAATAATTTTTTTTACCGCAAGCCTCTACGATGAATAGTTTACGGGAACTGGCACCCTGACTCTGAAAATGAATCACCCTGTACTGAGTAATAATCATATCGGTGATAAGAACTATTAATCTTTTGGATTTTTTACTAATAGATTTTTTCCAGAAACTGCTTAAACTTAATCTTTAATTAGTTGAATATATTTGAGTTTTTAAAAAATAGTCTATTTCTTGATTAAAAATACCTGGGTGAGTCTAAAATAAGTGCGCATCTTGTCATGGTGAACCTCGTAGTGAACTGAGTCTAGCAACAAGATGATCACTTTTTGTAGGATGACATTGTGTCCGCAAACGCCACAGTTTATATAATACACAGTTGTTTCACTCTAAGTCGGCCTATTTGAAAATCGTGTCTCTGAAGCGATTTGCCGAAATTCCTAAAATCATGAACAAAATCCGACCAAAAACCGGTCCAGGCCAGGTTTTACGAGGGACACAATTTGAAATAAGACGATCGCTTTCCAAGCGGTGTACGAAACTCCATCGACGAATCTCAGCCGGAATTTACAATCGGCGACGCCTGGTATGATGTTGGGACCAGAGCGGGACTGGGAATGCGGCGAGCCGAAGCCACTTTTGACGACGAGTGAACTTTCTTGTCTTTAGTTAATATTTGGTGCAAACGCCTCGCTAAGAAAATAGCTTGGAAAATAGTAATAATAATAATTTTGATGTTTTGCTGTAGATTTGAAACGTTTCAACCAATTTTAATAAATTTTTTTACTTTGAGCAGTGGTTATGAAATCGATTGATTTTTCTTGGAGTTTGAATACAAGTAGTGAATTCTTCTGACGTTAGTGACGTTTCAATGATTTTCATTTTTTTTCTCGAAAACGACGCATCAAGGAAGAAAAACTCAGGTAACATTTTTTACTTAAAATTGGACAGAAAATCAAAAAATAATTTTGACATTGAGAAAACTCAGTGGCGCACCAATTATTTCTTCAACATTCAAAATCAAGGTTGTTCTAGGACCAGTCCTGGAAAAGTTGACCCAAACAAATTTTTCAAAAAGATGCTCAAGAACCTGACATATACTTTTTGAAAAATTGGACAAAATCGTTCCAGGCATTTCGATTCTACAGACTAAAACCCAAAATTTTCAAAAAATTGCAACACCCTGTACCCTGTATTTTCTTGACGAGACGTTTGAGGACACGTTTCCCTACAAAAAGTGACTGTACTAGGCATAAATAAATTCAAATAAGTATGGGCTTGGTGCGTTATACTAAACAAAGACCGCAAATATTGGATACCTGCAAATTGAAGCGGGAAGGCAATATGGTTTTGTATAACGCTTCTGGCCCATTCTTGTTTGATTTTATCTCTACTATTCTCTTTCCACCATGACAAAAATGCGCACTTATTCTAGACACATATCATATGTATCATATTTATATCTAGTCATAGGCAAGACAATCGTCTGTAATTCAAAAAAAAAATGTTTTTGTAGGTTTATTAAAATGAAGAATTCTATTATACAGGGTGCGCCAATACTGCGTGGACGGGATATTGTCGGTTTAGAGAACCACATTTCGAAAATTCGTTGCCCAGGCATGCTAGACAGACCTCAAGGCTACAAAACTAAAATACTTTCACTTCATTCGCATCGCATATTATACAGGGTGATACACATCAAAGTAACATTTTTTTACTGGAACTCCCTGTATATTATTACATATTTGGGTCCCTCAGTCAATTTTAGATTGACTTTATGTACCACACATGGTATCTTAGATGAACCGTTCACCCGCAAATCGCTATTTGTTGAAAAAGCTGATGTTTAAAGAAAATTGTATATCGCATTGATCCCAAGACTTGGAGCATTGGGATTTTTTGGTGGTGCTAACCACGAAATGTGCTAATGTAGACCGTATGTACTAGCTTAAATTCTTTCTGAGTTATGAAAAATCGTTATGCCAATTTAGAAAATTTCAATCAAGGCTTACTTGGCTTAACTTTTTTTATGCGATCGAATGTAGAATTTTTTTAGCTTTCCGGCGAGATTCGGTGGTTAGTATCTATCTCTGGTAGTTTTCCTTTAAATCTACATTTTCATATTAATTCGTCGTTTCTATCAATTCTCAATACTAGGTAGCTATTGAAATCAAGTGGGCCAACAAACAATATAATTGACTGAAGTTAGAAATGTTATTATTTATTATGGATCTAAACACTGGACAGGAGACCAAACATAAAAACAGGGAACAAAAGCAGTATAATTATTATAACAAAATATTTCTAGATAAAATGCCACTTTTTGGTAAAAATGGATAGCACTATTGGAAAGAGGGGCAAAATGTATGTACTGAAAATTTCACATCAATAACTGGACAAAAAAAAGACTAGCCAATTTAATTTTTGCCAAATTCCAAATGTTATAGCTAGACCACCACTTTTCACCGGCACAGTATTTCTCCAGAAATTTAATACGATTGAGAATTCATTTTATCAGGCCACTTATCCTTGAATGTCTGTGACGGGAGCACTCCCGGGAATGCTCCCAGAAATCATCCTTTTTATTTCCATCCACTCTTCAGTGTCTTCTTCATCTTCTAAATCATAATAGGATTGAAATCATCTACAACCATCTTACAAACAGCACACAAAATCGACTTCAACAACAAGATTCAATGTTAAAAGTAGAAAGAACACGAAGTCAAAGTCTCAAAGTTTGAGACTTTGACTTCGTGTTTTTTTCTACTTTTAACATTTTAAGTAAGTCTCTTAGGGATATGGACGATTTTCTGAAATTAACAAAATTTAATAATTAGATTGTGAGGTCACGGCCACTTCCCGCAAAAGTTCTCCTCCCAGATATTCAAGAATACGGGTCCAGAAGATTCATTGACTTGTGCATAGAATAAAGGGTCGGTATTTTGAACATTTTTTGTTATAATAATTATTCTACTGATTTGCTTCCTTCTTTTGATGTTCTGTACTCTGTTTATAATTTAGTGTTGAGATCCATGATAAAATATTTGAGATTTTGATATTTGGTCTATTTTCCACGGACTACTTGATTAGGTAGGTATTGAGAATTGATAGAAACGTCGAATTAATAGTAAAATGTGGATTTGAAAGTAAACTACCAGAGATAGACACTAACAACCGTATATCGCTAGAAAGCTAATAAAATTCTTCATTCGATCGCATAAAAAAAGCTACTTAGTTTCATTTGAAAAAATCAAGTTATGCCTGATTGAATTTTTCTAAATTGGCATAACGATTTCTCTTAACTCAAAAAGAAATGAAGCTAGTACATACGGCCTACATTAAAAGGGGATACATTTTCCTATAAAAAAAAAAACAACAAAATTTATGACTTTTTTTTGTTTCTTTTTTATTTATTTTTTTTATTTTTTCAATAGGAAAATGTATCCCCTTTCAAAATATATAAAAATGATTATATCGTTACATTTGATTTTTTTGGAAAAAACTCAAAAACATGCTACCATTTCAGTTAACGCCATCTAGCGGCGACGGCGAAGGTCAAAAATTCAAAACCAAAAAAGTTTTTTGAAGTGCAGAATATGCTCTTTGATATAAGCCCAAGCTCGTTTAAATCGGTCGAGCGAAACGGGAGAAATCTCCGTTTGTTTAATAAAACAATTGAACTTCCCCCACCACTTTATTATGATAGATAGAAATAAACGTTTTGGACAAAAAGTGTAGGTAAATAGTCAGTAAATCCGAAAATGAGCTCATCGATATACAGGGTCCTTCATTAGTGCGTCGGGCAATCCTAGCGTGGTTATTTACAAAAGTAGAAAAAAAAGTTTTATACAAAAGTTGTAGAATGTGACTTTATGCATATTTTAAAAATATTTTCAAACATACAGGGTGCGTCACAAAAGTATGGCACAAAAAAGTATGATTTTTTTAAATGGAGTCCCCTGTATATTGATTGATATTTCAATTCTTTCTTCAATTTGGAACAAAAATTGTGATACAACTAATGTTCCTAAATTCAACCGTTATCGAGATATCGCGTTTTAAAAATGGCATTTTTGCAACTTTGACATGCTATAAAACTCAAACTATTCAAGTTAGAGAAAAATGGATTGCACATTCCTATCTTAACTTTTCAAGAGCTATTCAAGGAGATTAAATCCATTATTGTGAAAAAATGTCAAAATGTCCCGAAAAAAGTTGACAGTTGACGTTACCTTCTATCCAAATGACAGAAGAGCTCTTGAAAAGTTAAGATAGGAAAGTGCAAACCATTTTCCTCTAACTTGAATAGTTTGAGTTTTATAGCATGTCAAAGTTGCAAAAATGCCATTTTTAAAACGCGATATCTCGATAACGGTTGAATTTAGGAACATTAGTTGTATCACAATTTTTGTTCCAAATTGAAGAAAGAATTGAAATATCAATCAATATACAGGGGGTTCCATTTAAAAAAATCATACTTTTTCGTGCCATACTTTTGTGACGCACCCTGTATGTTTGAAAATATTTTTAAAATATGCATAAAGTCACATTCTACAACTTTTGTATAAAACTTTTTTTTCTACTTTTGTAAATAACCACGCTAGGATTGCCCGACGCACTAATGAAGGACCCTGTATTTTCATTGGACACAATTCCATAAAAATCATATTTTTCTACTTGGTGTTGGTTGTTACGCCCCCTAGCGACCATTCCAGAAACTTGAAAATATTTTCCAGGTTTTTCTCTTCCCCGTTTTAGTAATAAAATTTTTTGCCGCAAGCCTCTAAGATGAATAGTTTACGAGAACTGGCACCCTGACTCTGAAAATGAATCACCCTACAATAATTATTATAAAATGATTATTTTTGTGAGTGAAATCTCTATTTTTTCAGTTATTTTGAACATGTAGTTACTATGATCAATTAGATCTATACAGGATTTTTCAGTAAGGATGGACACCGGCCTTATCTCAGAAACTACTCGACTTGAAAGTTCAGGAAAAAAAAAATTATTATTTAAGTGGCCACGAGAAATTGCTTTCAATTTCGATATTTTCTCCCCATGTGGCGCAATTAAAAGGTAAAAATCTAAATTCCAAATTTCTTCAGAAATTTGCAAATTGAGGTACTTATCTTACCGTTATGAAGTTTGGACAATTTCTTATCATGTTGGTTCAAGGCTCATTGGCGTAACGATCCTCATTTGAGTAAGGGAAGGTAGTGAATGTGTAATTGTTCAAGTGGCTATAACTTATTAACGCCTTATACCCGATTTTGTTAAATTTAGGATTGTTTGGAAGTGGAATGTAAGTATGTACTATCAAATATCGTATCCAATAATAAGCGATTTGCTGTGAAATTACTATAAGACGAAATTTGAATAAAGAACAGTTATTTTGATTTTGCCACAGAAATTTAAAAAGTATGGTATAATTCTGACAGCATTATCGGAAAGTGGATTAAATTTGCAAAAAAAACTGAAAACCGTAGTCGGATTTTTATTTCGTTTTCGAGTTACCACCGAAACAAAAATTTATCACACGAAAACGAGAAAAGACATCCAACTGCGGTTTACAGGTTTTCTCTTGTAAATTTAATCTACTCTCCGATTCTGCTGTCAGAATTATAACATAGTATTAAAATTTTGGCGCCTCCTAGTAATTTCACTGGAAACTATCGTTTATGACTGGATACGATATTCGAAAGTACATTCCAAACTTACATTTTCAAAAAACCCTAAATTTAGCAGTCGTTAATAAGTTATAGCATAGTCACTTGAACAATTACACATTCACTACCTTCCTCTACTCAAATGAAGGTCAGGGTAGTTTCCGAGGTAGAGACTTGAAACAAAATAAAATGATTAAACTTGAAATACATACCATAGAAAGATATGATTTTTAAAATAACAGTTCGTTGATGAAATATTTTACAAGTTTTTGGATTTTTTATCATTGTTACATTTATATCATTAATACAGGGTGAGTTTTTTAAAGTGTTACAATGCGTTGCGAAAAGCGGCTTCATGTATTATTTTTTACATTTTGGTGACGTTGTAATTTCACGGAGGGACAAATTTTACGATATTTTTTACATTTGTCCCTTCATCCCTTGAGAAGGGTGGTATGTCATTATGGATTGACGACCCGCGGAGAATCATGTTATTTTCCGATGGACTGAGATTACGAACAGCGTTGCATCCCATCGCATCGAATGGAGAAATGTTTCTTCTAATTGGTCTATTTTTGAATAAATAGCGAATTATTGCCAATCAGAATGAAATACACTGTATATCTAACATTCTCGATCACCCGTAAGAAAGAATATTCCATCGAAATGACTTTTCGAAAATATTCATCGTTAATCATTAAAAATATGCAGATTTTAATGTGTGTGATTTTAATATATATTTTTTGAAATATTATAATCTTGCAAATACCTGGAAAAATTGTAGACCCGGCTTAATATTCTGTATCCTTAATTTTTTCAGAACACCTTAGACAGCTCTGAATCTTCTTCTATTCAAATATCTTAGAAGTAGAGTTCACAAGTTTTCATATTATCTCACATAACTACTCAAACTCTAATAGTGCTCGAACTATTATTTATACAGGGTGTAACAGAATGCCGGTTATTGATTCAATCAATTGAATAATTTTTTTGTTTCCAATATCTGTCAATTTTAATAAATGTATTCTGCTTTTTTTTTGTTAAATTGGTAAAAAAGGAATGTTTGGATTCAATTCAACCCAATTTCCTCTTTTTTTTTGTTTTGTTTGATCATAGATTGTTACATATTTCCAGATATGTCATAAAAGTAGATAGGCGTCGGTTGATTAATCATCATCATTTACATGTCGGAAATAAATGGAATTCCCCAAAATGACCACAAAATTAGTGATAAAGCTCCGTTACTACGTAGCTTCTCAACACCACAAGTTCAAAATAATACGAGGTAAGACATTCATGGCGTTTCTTTTTTCATAATACTGATCCGTTTTTTCAAAATCTACTTACAGAATGGCGTCACGTAGAATTTCACAGTCAAATCAATTTCTGTTGCATAAATCGAAGATACAGGATGGATTGAAAAATGATAATAATGTTAAAGTTTACGAAAATAGACTGTTCGACAATACCTGTGAAGGATCAGGAACCATCAATGACTTGTCCGCAATGTCATTGGTTAGTTTGTACAGAAGTTTGGATGATTTAGAATATACTATGGACACAACCAGGTAATATCTATTTATTTTTGATATTATTGCAAATTACAATTTAGTAATTATAAATAATATGTTCGTATTATGTGCCTTGCGTCAAATATTATACTTATACAATTATACTGAGTGAGTATCTAGCTTGAAATGAATGCCAATGCTTCTGTATACGGAGTGTCCCATAACTTATCCGCCATAGAGCAGCAGGTGATAATATAATATAAAAATAAGAAGCTATTTCTAATAAATCTGGTGGCAAATGCTAGTCGTTAAAATGATACAAGGTGTTGAAAGTGAATCCTTAGTTTCGAAAAACTTGAATTGTTTTGAAACGGATTAAGATAACAAATTCAATTGGTTCGAACCTAATTCCTAGAGTGCGCTTTCTACGTACTTGATGATGAATTAATGTTTCTAAAAATGTTTAAACTGTGAAGGTGAGACTGTTTTGACTTCATACTTGGAAAGAGTCAATCATTCTACGTAGAAAATGTACTCTTGATGATTATCGATATCTCAAGACGTTTGCGAGATATTCGACTTTGAAAGTAAAAATACCGAAAAAAAATAAAAATCTGGTTATCAAAATCAGAACTCAATTTATTCAAACTATCTAGAAACATTTTTAAATTCACTTTAATGAATGTTGATACCATATACCTCAATATATCTATCAAATTATTTTTAAATGACTAAAGCACGATTTTCTGAAAACTTTCGAGAGAAAACTCTATCAAACCTCTGGATGATTTCAGAAAATTGACCGTTTTATAAGAAACGCACTGATGATCAACCTTCAACATACAGGGCAAATGATAATTTTGTTTTGTATTGTAAAATTAATAGCTCGTATAAGTACCTACCTACAAGATATAGATAGATAAGCGTCGACAGTTTTTCAAGGGGCCCTGTACAACACCGCTTCAGTTCAGTCATCTTGTTTCTTTTGAATTTTGAAAGTATCGTAGATGTAGATGTAGATGTTTCAGTGGGTGGCTCACGCCAAAACCTGCTTAGGCCTCCTGGGCCCGTTGCCACCCACAATAGATAGAAGTGAGATTATTGAAGGCACGACGCTTTCGCGAAGCTCAGCAGGTCCCTCAAATAGATCCCTTCCAATTCCTGGAGTGTTGTGAGTTCAGCTCCGAAGTGTTCCATCCTAATGCTACGAAGAGCCGGACATTCCGTTAGGATGTGGGCTACGGTCTCTACGTCTTCAAGGCACCACCTACAGTCTGAATCTTCCCCGATCCCGATTCTATGGAGGTGACCCTTCAGGTTCATGTGACCAGTTAATAGACCAATCATTGTGCGAAGGTCTTTTCTGCTCATATTTAGGAGCTCTTTGGTTCTGCCCGTATCAGGTCCTGTTATCATTGCCTTGGCATGTAGCATACCAGGGGCATTATTCCAGCATAGAGTGGCTTTTTCGAGTAGAAGTTTCTTCGCCTCGCCCATTCCTATTGCTTTAGAGATGCTAATCATTGGTTCGGGTCCTATCGGCCTGTGCGATGAACCACTTTTGGCAAGTCTGTCTGCTTCAATGTTCCCCTTCATACCGCTGTGGCCCGGGACCCAAATTAGCCTCACCTTGTTGTTATTTTGAATTATCTTATGCAGAACCTCTTTGCATTCTAGGACTGCTTTAGAGTCTTTCTCACAACAGCCTTTAATGCTGAAGTGCTATCTGAACAAATGTTGAAAGTTCTGTGATTTGTGCCGCTCTCAAGAATGTTATATGCACATTGTGTTATGGCGAAGATTTCGGCCTGTAGGATCGAAGCGTGACTCCCGAGCGAGAAGGTCATTTTATTGTCCCTCCCGCTCTTGCAGAATCCTGCTCCTGTGCCTCTCTGATGTTTGGAGCCATCAGTGAACCACCACGACCCTTCTCGTGTTTGAACTGGTCTGTTCTGATCCGTCCAATCCTCTGGTCTAGGAATAATCAGCTCAGGCGAGCTACCAGCATAGAAGATTGGAGTCATGTAGTCGGAGTGCATTAGCAGCACTCCATCTTTTATCTGGGGTTCACTCATGATGACCGAGTGTCCCTTGTTCCTCAGCTTCAGATGTTCCAGACAGTAAAGACGGTATGCTGTTCTGAGTGAAAGTATCGTATATTGTGAAATTTTGAAGTTTTAATTAAAGTTGAGTCCGCAAATTTCAAAGAAACAATATCACGCATTGGGATGAAAATTGATTTTATCTTTAGTCTCAAAAGAGATACCCTTGAGGTGGGACAGGAAATTTTAAACATTGCATCACAATAATCCGCACCCTTTTGTCATAGAAAACCTCATTTCACACAAAATCTATAAAAGTCAGACCAATGTACGAAAGAGAATGTTAAAAAAGGCTATTTGTCGAAATTCGTTTCAATGTTACAGCTTATTAAGGTCAAAAAAATTGCTGTGTTCTTTAACTTGACGAGAAGTTTATTAGAATAAGCAAGTAATTCAATTGCAACGGTAAGCCACAGATTTAGAATCTACTAGTTTTGAAGTGAAGCTTGAAGCTTGCTTTTGCGGCGTTGTGATAATTTGTCGACATTGAGGAGTGAATTGGAAAAAATGAAACGCACATGAAACGTTTTGTATGTAACATTTTTTTTCGTTAAATAGACAGAAAAGATATAACGTAGTGAGAATTTTTGGCTGTGAGGAGAAGCAGGTTTCTCTTTGGCTCTTTGATTCTTTGGATCTTTGATTCTTTGTTTCTTTGGTCCTTTGATTCGTTGGTTCTTGGGTTCTTTGGTTTTTTGTTTCTTTGGTTTTTTGATCCTTTGATTCTTTCATTGTTTGATTCTTTGATTTTTTGATTATTTGATTCTTTGATTCTTTGATTCTTTGATTCTTTGATTCTTTGATTCTTTGATTCTTTGATTCTTCGATTTTTTCATTCTTTGCTTCTTTGATCCTTTGATTCAAGTTTCACTTCTGCCACGTGATTTTTTGGATTTATTATTTCTGGTGAACTTCCCCCAAGAGTCTTATATCTCCTTATCAAAAGTCATCTTCAATACAATACTCTTAACATATTTGCACCAAATCCATCTCGACAAAGTTTTCAAAATATCTTTCTAATAACAGTCTCGATACATTTCTTCAAACTGATAATTCTTTGAAAATGAATCCAAAAAACTGGTACATTGTTCAAGTTATTGAAGTTGGCCGTTTAAGGTAGCAACATAGCTACAAACCATGGTTTAATAAACAAAAGTTATGATATCGCGCAGGTTCCTTGTGGCGTCATTGTGAGCTACCATTAAACGGTGTGTCTCAGAATTATTAATTAAAAATCTATTTATAATGAGCTGTGCTTTGTACGGATGGTGTATAATCAAAACAAAAACAATGATGCGCCTTAAAATAAGACAGAATTTTTTAACCCGTGGGCGGACATGAAAAATCATCCTACTATTTTATTGGCAATTTGATCGTGAAACTTTTCTCACTCTTGTTATTTTTCAAGAAACTATGTCGTTTTTGGCAAAAAACCAAATAACTGATGACACGTATTGTAGCTGTCATATTAAAGATCGTCGAGAATTTCAACGTTGGCTATGAAATTAACGGTCAGACATCACAAACCGGATAGTAAGTCATTGAACTTGGTATTTTTCGCTTAATTTTGTGAAAATTGCAAGGACGTTTCCTGCCTCAACATTTCCAACGCGGGTTTATAATGATGAATCGGTGTTATTCAATTGCTCCATTCATTTGGAGTACTCCAAAATAATTTTCGGATCTACTTGAGAAGGTTTCATCACAACTTAGACAGGAACATTATCTTATGCACGATCAAACATTGCCTGCGTCTAATATTACTCAAGAGACTATTCAAACCATCAGTATCCAGAGGGATTGGATCATTTTCTTATATTGTTCACAAGTTTGGCCTCCTCGATCACCAGAACTCAGAAAATGTGACTTCTTCATTTGGGAAACGTGAGAAAAATGTGTATTCCTCGATAGTTGCGTCTGACGCCGAATTGTGGAATTGGATTACAGATAAAGGCACATGCACTCATTAGAAACAACTATAATCTTGGTGATGATTTTGAAATATTTCTGTGACTTCTCAGTGCACTGATTACTGATTACTGAAGTACAGGCGCTACGAGTTTCGGGCTGTTGGCCCCGACACCGCAGCCTCTAGTTGGGCTTATTGTATCTTCTCTGTGCCTGTCTCTCAGTCGAAGAGGTCCATTGCCCGAATAAGGTTTATGACTCGTTCTACTGTTTCCCTGTCCGTCCTTTGAGGAGTGGTTGTGAATTCCCCATTATCTCTTCTCCAGTACGCCAGCGCTTCACATTCGAATTCGAATACAATGTGGGAGGCTGTTTCCTCCTCCTCGTTGCACAGCCTACATATGGGTTCATCGTTGAAAACACCCATGATATGCATGGGAGTGCAGTGTCCAGTTAATATACCTGTTACTTTCCTAAGGTTTCAGTAGTAGGCTTCCAGAAAATGATGATTTGATCTCGTCTGCCATCATTAATTTACTGTGTTTCAGACCTGGTGATTGGCACCATCTAGCTTTCTGTTGTTTTTTGGACCAACAGTCCAGCCAACCTCTCACAGAGGATTTTGTAATACCAATAGCAGGTTCTGGACCCAGAAGTGGTGTGTTTGCAGCTTTGCGCGCTAGTAGATCCGCCCGCTCGTTCCCAGCTATCCCTGTGTGTCCTGGTATCCATCCATCCTTCCCATATTAGCTTGGTCTTGGGAGACGTGCTAAAGTTGATATTTTTCAACATGATATCACTCCTCATTGTTACTAAGTGGTTCGTGACTGTGCTGGTTATCCTAGTGTGTCCTTGGGAGTTTGAGTGGCTCCAGTTCCCGGTGTTGCTAAGTCGATATGCTCCCATTCTTGCTTCCATTTTGATATAGATATCTAAAGGAGGTAGGTTAAGCATGGCCTTCATGGCAAGTGTTGGAGTAGTTTTCATGGCTCCCGTTACACAGAGACATGCTAGCCTCTGAACTTTTGCAAGTTCCGTGGCTGCTTGTCGCTGCTCGATTTTCGGCCACCAGACAACAGAGCTTTAAGCAAGGCTGGGTCTTACCACGGTACAGTACAGCCAGTGTACCATGCGCGGATTTATGCCCCAATTCTTTCCTATCGCTCTTTTTGTTGCCATTATTGTGGCTTTACCTCGATTCACTATTTTCTGTAGGAGTGAATTCCATGTGAGTTTGTCATCCAGGATGATGCCTTCTCTTACCACCTGCAGTTCTTGTCCAAAGAACATGGGTTTGAATAATTCCGCTGTATTCCTCTTTCTCGTAAAGCTGACCAGGGAGGTTTTCTCAGGATTGACCTTCAGGTTCACCTTCCTGCACCAATCTCCTACGATTGTCAGAGCTGTCTGCATCAGTTCTGATATTGTCTTGGTGTGTTTGCCAGTGATAAGTATTACTACGTCATCGGCATAGCCTTGGGCGTAGAAACCTTTGCTGTTTAACTCTACCAGTAGTTCATCTGCGACTAGGTTCCAGAGGAGAGGGGACAAGGCTCCACCCTGGGGGCAGCCTTTAGCTGCCTCTATAGTTACAGTTTTGTCAAGCATAGTTGCTTGAATTCTCCTAGTTTTCAGCATGTTTCTTATCCACCTACCAACTGTGTCTTTAATTCCACGCCGATTAATTGCGGTGGTCATTGAATCGAAGGAGGTGTGATCAAATGCTCCTTCTATATCAAGGAATGCAGCTAGGGCAACTCCTTGGGTGTTCAGTGGTTGCTCTATTTTATGAACAAGTTCATGCAGAGCAGTTTCACATGATTTACCAGGTTGATAGGCGTTTTGGTTTTTATGTAGTGGCCTCTCTATTAGGGAGGTCTCCCTAATGTGCCTCTCAATCACTTTCTCCATCGTTTTGAGTAGAAACGACGAGAGATTTATTGGTCTGAATGCCTTGGGCTGAGAGCTATCTTTCCCGGGTTTCGGTATAAAGACCACTCGTGAGAGTTTCCATATCATGGGTATGTGTCCCGTTGCCAGGCTTGCTCTGAATAGTTGGCAAAGCATCGATATGAGGCTGCAGGTGTGCCGGTATTATCCCATCGCATCCAGGTGCTTTGTATGGTTCGAATGAGTTTATGGCCCATTCGATTCTATTTGGTGTCACAATCTGTCGGGCTATGATCCAATCATCTCTTGATCCTCTCATCCGGAGGATCTCAGGAGATAGGGAGTTGGTTCCCTGTTGCG
Organism: Orchestes rusci; assembly: GCA_958502075.1. Classification (NCBI taxonomy): domain Eukaryota; kingdom Metazoa; phylum Arthropoda; class Insecta; order Coleoptera; family Curculionidae; genus Orchestes; species Orchestes rusci. The sequence goes on from OY293310.1 coordinate 8,387,345, forward strand.
AGTTGATTATGGTCGAGTCTGGAAAGTGTGCCCTGAGTAGTGTCTCAATGGTCTCTTCGCCATTTTTCGTGTATTCCCCATTTGGTTTCTTAAGTGTTCCCATTGGTGGAAGGGTGTCTTTAGCTAGGATTCTCTGGAGGCGTGCGCCTTCCGAGGTTTTTTCGACCTCAGTGCAAAACTTCCTCCAGGAGTTCCTCTTAGCTTGCCTTACTTCTTTGTTGTATTTCGTCAGAGTATGGTGGTATTCATCCCATTCACCGGTTTTCTTGGCAACATTGAAGAGTCTGCGTGTTTCCCCCTTCATCTTGTCAAGTTTCTCGTTCCACCAGGTTGTGTCCTTGTATGAAGAACGCCGGATTAGCGGACAGCTTTGATGGTATGAGTAAATTATGACGTTTTGTAGTGGTTCCGCTACCACCTCAACATCAAATCTGTTACGCATACGTTCCTTGATCCCGCTCAACCCCGCCTCCAGCTCCCCCCGGTATTCAGTCCAGTTTGTTTTGCGTGGGTTGCGGTACATTTCTGACGGCTTGTCAATACCATTGATTTCCATCACTATATACCTATGGTCCGACAGGGATGGTTCATCGGATACGCGCCACCGCTGGATATCGGGATTGATACGGGAGGTGGACAGCGTGACATCAATAACTTCCGACCGTATGCGGTTCGCAAAAGTAGGCTTGTTGCCCTTGTTTAGAATCTCCAAATCATGGGTTATAATAAAATCCAATAAAGACTCACCTCTTTTGTTGATATCGCTGCTTCCTCAGATGGTGTGATGCGAGTTGTCGTCCATACCTATTATACACTGTAGGTTTCTCTGCCCACAGTGATTCACTAGTTTCTCCAGGTCTTCCGATGGTGGGGGTCTGGGTGCATCGTAGGGAAGGTAGACCGAGGCTATTATGATGTCCTTCTGGGTTCCTTCCTCTTTGTGGCTTAGTTGGACGGCTTGATCCCTGGAATTTAGTTCTTTAATATTGAGAGCCTGCACTCCGTTTCTCACGTATATGCAAGCTCTCACGTTACCTGTTGATTGCTCCTTGTAAAAGATCTTACCTCCAGTGTTTCCTAAACCAGCTATTTTTCCCTTCGTAATCCAGGGTTCTTGGATGATGGCCAGGTCTATGTTTTTCTTTGCCAGCTGTTGGCAAAGGGCAGCAGATGCTCCCTTACTGTGCTGAAGGTTTATTTGTATTACCCTCAGCATCGGGAGCCTCCTTCTTGAGAAGTCTGAAGGTTAGCTGCATTAACCCAAAGTACGCCCGGAGATTCCGGTCTTGCAGCTCCTTCAGAGATCTGCTGTCAAGACCGAAAATGAGTGTCATGCCCTCATTGTCCGGTCTGTGGCTGATTATTCTCCAGTCCTCGGTCTTCAGCCCCATGTTCTGGGTTTTGAGGAACTGGAGAGCTTGTGCCGGTTCCTTGATTTCCGCGGATTTTGTCGGTATTCATACGGCAGCCCTCACGACTGGCACCACTCTGTGTGCCAGGTCAATCCGAAGACTGATTCCCTCGTAGGGGCTGAAGCCTGGAACCACCCGCTGCAGCCAAGTCTTGGCAGCTTCATTGGCGCAAGTGATATAAATCACCCCACCTCTGGAGCTGCTGTTCTTGAACTGAGGACCAGTTCCGGGTTCGCATTTGAACACTTCCCGGAGTAGAGACTGTTGTAGGCCTCTACACTGCTCCTCATAGTCCCAGATCCGGTATTAGAAATATCTACCCTCATCAGTTATTTGATCATGATAAAGATTATATGTTAGATAATTTGTTCATCGATAAATCGCGCATGGGTTGCCTAGCAAAATCACGGGCCTTCACTGTTGAATAATATTTACTTGGATTGATTTTTTTTTATCAACTTCCCTCATTTGTTATTTATGAAAATCGATCATTAGTCGAAAGAAAATTGCACAAAGAATTGGAAAAATATAGGTTGCTCACTTTCTTTTGGGTACAACTATAAGGTTGCCAGGTACAAACAGGTGGACAGGCGTTGAAAATATACCCTCATCTGTTTTTCGATTGATTTTTTTTTGTAGAAAGCTTATTTAATTCCCTATCGAACAGTATAAGGTTGCCTGATCAAAAGTGTGTCCCATCCATGGTTGCCTGATGTCAAAGTTTAATTTTTGATTACTTCAAATAACTTTTGAAATATTATTATGATTGTTATTTGGTTGAGATTTGGTATGTATGGGTGGTTGGACACGCAAAATTCAAATCTTGCCTTGGTATGGTTCTTACTAGTAGAGGGCGCCACTTATACAACTTTTCACTCTTTCAAATAGTCATAACTTTTTGGTACACACCCGTATATTCTTTTTAATTTGAAAAAGTTTTTTCTCCGTCCTTTTTACACAAAAGGTACTCTTTGTAGAAGTGGTTGGGAGTAACCTTTTCAAGATATTTACACTTAAAGTAAAGCATGCAATGTGGTCTTCAATGGCAAATTTTGAAAATAAACATGAGGGGCTTTGAAAACGGCGCGGCGTTATCATAATAATTTTGTCAGTTTGATTCAATGTTCAATGTTTCTTGATAAAAAAAAACTAATTTTATATTTTTTTTAACTTCTTTTATAATTTTTGTGTTATTTTTTTCATTTTTTCTTGTTTTTTTTTTTAAATAAGAAATATTGAATATTGAGTCACTTTTCAAAATTACCATGACAACGGCGTTTTTAAAGCCACCTATTAGTACGTATGAGGATCTCGAAAACCGTAATAGATACAATTAATTTATTCAAATGGGGACAAAGTTGCGTATTTTGATGCTCAACAAAATGCCGTTTTTGAAGGCGAAGAAATTCCTACTACGTCTGAAATAATCCGAAAAAAAACAAAATTTTTCAAAATCTTTTTCATTTTTTTTTTACCATTCTCTTCTCATGCAGATCATGGAGTAACTGCAAACCCACTATTCCTTTTAATTTTAACTAATTGCCTTTGAGGTCTCAAAAATCAAATCCAAAAAATCCAGGACCGTATTTAAAAAAACAATGTTGATGATAAAGAGTGTTCAATAAAAAATACGATCAAGTCACCTATGGATTGCAATTGTTTCAAAAACCGTATGTCTTGGCTAACATCGCAATTATGACATGACATCCACTTTCTAACCGTCACAGATGCCATGATGCCAACCATACAAACTAGCCACGACCTACGTTCATGACAGAAAAAAAAATCCAAAGGTGACTTGATCGTATTTTTTATTGAACACTCGTTAGCTGCTCATAGACGAAACGTTGGTTCAATTTAATAACGCTATCTTGTAAATTTGTAGCACCCTGTATATTTCTAATACCGTATCTCTAACTGATAGGTGGCTTCGAAAACGCCGTTGTTATGGTAATTTTGAGAAGTGACTCAATATTCAATGTTTCTTATTACAAAAAAATCAAGAAAAAATGGAAAAAATAAAAAAATTATAAAAAAGTTAAAAAAAATATAAAATGAGATTGATTTTTCTTATCAAGAAACATTGAATAATAAATCAAACTGTCAAAATTACCATGATAACGCCGTTTTCAATGCCAGTCATGTTTATTTTCAAAATTTGTCATTGAAAACCACATTGCATGCTTTACTTTAAGTGTAAATATCTTGGAAAAGGTTACTCCCAACCACTTCTCTAAAGTATACCTTTTTTGTGTAAAAAGGATGGAGAAAACACTTTTTCATTTTAAAAAGAATGTACGGGTGTGTACCAGAAAGTAATGACTATTTGAATGAATGAAAAGGTGTATAGGTGGCGCCCCCTACTAGTAAGAACTATACCAAGGCAAGATTTGAATTTTGCGTCTCCAACCACCCTTATATACCAAATCTCAACCAAAGAACTTCATTATTTCAAAAGTTATTTGAAGAAATCAAAAATTTAAATTTAACTTTGACATTAGGCAACCATGGATGGGACACACTTTTGATCAGGCAACCTTATACTGTTCGATAGGGAATTAAATAAGCTTTCTTTAAAAAAAAATTAATCGAATAACAGATGAGGGTATATTTTCAACGCCTGTCCACCTGTTTGTACCTGGCAACCTCATAGTTGTACCCAAAGGAAAGTAGGCAACCTATATTTTTCCAATTCTTTGTGCAATTTTTTTTCGAACAATGATTTTCATCAATAACAAATGAGGGCAGTTGATCAAAAAAAATCAATCCAAGTGAATATTATTCAACAGTGAAGGCCCGTGATTTTGCTAGGCAACCCATGCGCGATTTATCGATGAACAAATTATCTAACATATAATCTCTATCATAATCAAATAACAGATGAGGGTAGATATTTCTAATACCGGATCTCGTACTATCAGTGAAGGTTTCATCCGGATATTTTTTGGAAGTGATGGCCATTCTAAGCCCGGCTAGGGTTTCGCTGTAAGTTTTCCCAGTTGATGTACTGGGTGTTACTTCAGCATCCCCCTGCCGTGACCTTTTCTTGGCGCTTTTTTCTGGGGTTGGTGTGTTGCCCCTCAGAGCGACCCCTCTTTGCAGAGGATTTGTTTGCAGGGGTCCTAGGTTTACCTGATGCTCCAGGCTCTGAGGCTCGAGCATCAGGTTTCCCAGTGTTCCCTGAGCTATTCGGGAGGGTTCTATTCCCGGGATTTCTATTTGTCCTCGGTTTACGAGGCCGTATAGGCTCTCCCTTGGCTTTAGCCCTCTCAATCGCAAGCTTCCCTCGCTGGGCTCCGGAAAGCTTTGCCATTTTGTTTAGGCTGATCTTGCCAACGCCTGTACTAATGGCAGATACACCGGCACCGGGGATCGCATCACTGCTTCCCTGGTTACCCGTGGTTGGTTCATGAGGAGTTACATCGAGGTTTGGTTGTTCCTCGGATGCCAGAACGTGTGATTGGCCCTCCCCAAAATCCGTGGGGCCAGCGTTGGCCACCCGGTCGGAACCAACGGTGAGATTGCAACTCACTTGGGGTACAAAGTCCTTAGGTTTGTCACACATCGTTCTAAGGTGCTGGTTTTGGTCCACCCCGGGGTATTCCAACTTTCTACGTGTTTGTAGAGTCTGACGTCCAATTTTATAGCCAACGTTGGATTTTTCGACGATTTTTATAGTGAGAGCCACAATAAGAGTGAAAAAAGTTTAAGGACTAAATTCACCACACAATACAATGATACTTTTTCAAGTCCAGCAACGGGTTATGAAATTTTGTCTTATTTAACAGTACATCATCCCTTTAGAACGCTTCAATTTGAGCTCCAATTACCGTCGATTAATGCTCTTGGTACACTGACAACGTGTATCAAATTTGGTGCTTTTGAGTTGAGGTGTGACTAAGATATTGAGTTTTTGGAAATTTGAAACCTCACTTGCCAGGCGTATAACTACTTAGAGGTGCAACTTGGTATACAGGGTGTTACTTAATGGTAGGTCATAATTTTAAGGGGGAGTTCCTGGATACATTTTAAGTCGAAAAGGTCATATAAACTTGGGTCTAAAAAAAAAATAAAATAAAATAAAATAGAAATAAAAGAATAAAAATAAAAAAAAGTGTGTTCCTATACCATTATATCCTGTGGCAAAATTTAGTTCAATATCTCAAACCGTCTTTGGTGAATGTATTAAAAACTGAAAATAAGATGAATCTTTAACACCCTCTATCTTAAAAACCAAGCATTTTAAGACCCAAGTTTATATGACCTTTTCGACTCAAAATTTATCCAGAAACTTCCTCTTAAAATTATGACATTAGTAACACCCTGTATAGGTAAGTTGCCTTCAATCATAATATTTTCAGTCCCCCTATGCCGCTGCTCTGTGTCCGTTTTTATGCGGGACACCCTGTATAAAGCTCCCTTTGTCATTCTCACTACGTTATATTTTTCTGCACTCTCTGTAACGAAATTTGAAATCGCTACATGTTACGTATTACATGCGTTTCATTTTTTCCAATCCACTCCCCATTGTCGACAAATTATAACAAAACCGCAAAAGAAGTTTTACTTCAAAAATCAAGCGTCATGTGACACAAGCTTGGGTCTTCCTCCAGACCCGTCCGACTCGTACTTATGTGGGGAGTAAGCTTGTCGCGCAAGTGGTTTATCATTTTAATGCAGTATTCTTTGTTAACGGAGGAAAACTGCTAGGACTAGCGGTTCGTAAATTGAAGAATGTCCTATTTTTTTTGTTAAAAAATGATGTCTATACATTGAAAATATTGGTATCTATGTTTTATCATTTATTTTTAGTGAAGTGTACTTCATCTGAATAGCTGCCATTGCTGCATACCTTCCTTAATGGAAACAATAATTTTTACCTTACTCCTAAAACATAAGTCGTAGGAATGTTGGGATCCATATCCAAAATTTTGGTTTGAGTTGCACAATCAACTGCATATCTTCTGTTATCATTTTTTTCTCTTCTTCATCATCAAGAATGGATTCTAGTTCGTGGCATTTGCTACACATCGTTTTTTTTTTTTTAATTTTCATTTCGAACAAACCCCCGAGTCTTGATCGTTCTAGATTGTTCGGAAAATTTTCCATTTAAGCTTTCTTCCAGGCCTAACGGATCATTTTCTAAAGTGCTTAGGTATTTTTTAATAATAATAATTTAAATTTAAAATATCAGAACTCAGCAAAAATCTTATACAGGGTGTACCAGTAGGGGTGGCCACCGGCCATATCCCAGAAACTATCCATCGTAGAAGCTTGTGGCAAAAAATTTTATTACCAAAACGATCAAGAGAAAATCGGGGAAAATATTTTCAAGGGAGAGTTACAACCAACACCAAGTAGAAAAATGAAATTCTTGTAGAATCTTGCCCAATGAAATATATTATTTTCATATTTACGACTTTTTACCTATATTTTTTGTCTAAAACATTTTTTTCTATCCATCAAAATAAAGGGGTGCGAAAAGTTCAATTATTTGTTTAAACAAACGAAGATTTCTCCCGTTTCACTCGACCGATTTCAACGAAAGAGTAAGTAGTAATCGTATATTTAGCAAAGCTATAACAAAACAAATACACAAGTATCAAGAATCGGTTGAGTGAACTGACTTTGGTATTTAGCGGTACTTCTAATACAGATATAAAAATAATTAACAGTAACATACATTATGCTACAAATATAAATAGATAACACAATACGAACAATCATATATATATAAAAAGAAAGAAAAAAAAATACACAAACACAAACAGAGGTGGTTTATATACATTAAATTAAATCACAGTCTGTCTATCACATAAAATGTACTCGCATAGCTTGCTTTTAAACAGGTGAATTGTTGAGATGTTTTTTAAGTCGACTGGGAGGTTGTTAAACTGTGTTAGTCCTCTGTAGAAAATGATATTAGATGTTCTGGTAAGGCGACTCGTGGCAACAAAGAAATTGTTAACATTACGGGTATTATAATTGTGAACATCACCAACATATTTCAGTTCTCTACATAAATACTCAGGAACAAGATCATTTTTCATTTTATATATAAAAACAAAAGTTTGATACAAAATGGTTTGCCTCACATTCATCAACTCTAGAGTGTTTAACATTAGTTTGGTTGGAGTATATCGATTGCACGACAGAATCATACGAAGAGCACGATTCTGAATTTTTTGAAGTTGGTTCAATTTTATTTCTGTTGCGCTATAAAGTATTGTTGAACAGTATTTGAGGTGTGGTTCAATCAAGGACTTGTAAAGTAGTAACTTTATATAAACAGATAAATGTTTCCCCAAACGTCGCATAAAGAATACTTTTTTTGCCATTTTTCCACAAATGTAATCTATGTGTTTATTGAAATTTAGATTTTCATCCAACATTATTCCAAGATATTTGATGGTCCTTGTTCTGGCGATCAGATGCCCATTTATAGATGGATTGATTATCCAATTTCTTTAGCGTATTAGGCGTTCCAAACAAAACCAATTTACATTTCCCACTATTCACTGCCATACTGTTATTGTGTAACCATGTTTCAATTCTTGAAAGATCTTTGTTAATAAAGTCTAACATTTCGTGAAGATTTGAACCGCAAATATACAGCATGGTATCATCTGCAAATAGTTTTATGTTGCAATATTTCACGTGCTTGAAAATGTCGTTAATATATATAATAAACAATAATGGCCCCAAAACTGTACCCTGTGGAACACCAAACTCAGTTTTCTCAGCATCGGAAACAAAACCATCGATCTTTACCTTCTGGGTTCTATTGCAGAGATAAGATGTAAACCACTTCAATGCGGTTTCTCTTATACCCAATTTGTGGAGTTTCTTCAGTAGTAGGTCTCTGTTAATCGTTTCGAACGCTCGACGGAAGTCCAAAAACACAGTCAATACGAACCCACCTCCATCTATGCACTTCATCCAAGTATTGCAAACTTCCAATATGACTGATTCACAGGAGTGACCACTTCTGAATCCTGACTGTGCCTCGTCAATCACTTTGTTCTCCTCACAATATTGTTCTAGCTGATCTTTCACGACAATCTCTAACAGTTTCTCATACGAGGGCATGGTATCAATAGGTCGGAAATCCTCCACTTTGATGCTATTAGGTACCTTTTGAATAGGGGTTATTAATGAACATTTCCACTTTTGAGGGAATACACCATATTTCAATGAAGCATTAATGACGTCCAAAAACCGGTCACCAATCATTGAAAATACACTTTTTAGGATGGAACTGGAGATTTGGTCTTCACATCCTCCGGTATTTTTGAGTTTTCTGACTAGTTTATTCAGGTAACACATGTCCACGGGACTAAAACTGGAGAAAATATTATTGCAATTTACAAAGGACAATAATACGTGATTAAAATCATTCTTTGGCGACGTTGACGATACAATATCCCCAATACTTGCAACAAAATAACTATTGAAACATTCAGCGATATCACATTTCTTATCATAGACTACACCAAAATTCGATTCCAGACGACATACAGATACTTTTTGACCTGGTAACAGATTTTTCAGGTTCTTCCAAAGCTGTTGTGAGTTTTTCTTATTTTCATCTAGTATTTGGAATAGATAATTATTTTTTGAAGACCTAATTAGTGAGACAACTTCATTTCTCAGTAACTTGAATTCCGTCCAATACTGGTCACATTTCCATAAGGCTGCGGCCTTGTATTTCTTGTCTCTTTCTCTCATTTTTCCTATTATTTCAGGTGTAATCCAACGATTATTTTCGTGTCTAATATTTATGATTTTTTCTTGGGAAGTTGTCATTTGTTTTAGTGATTGAGTGATTGACGATATCAAACCTTGTGCCAATTCATTCACATTCGTGATAGAATTATTCCAGTCTATCCTTCTTAAGTTATTTTCCATTATATCACAGTCATAGTCTAATCTTTGGTATTCTATGGTTTTGATAGTTTCATCCAGCATCAAAGCAAAGTTAGTTTTAATTAAAATGATGTTATGATCACTGATTTTTGGTGACAAGAGAACATTACAGGAAATAGCTTTAATATTATTTGTGATTACATAGTCGATTAAAGTTCTACTGTGACTAGTTATTCTAGTATGATCTTTAACTACTTGTGTAAAACCGTTAACACTAATTATGTTTTTGCATTTATTTGTATAGTAGCTGTCTCCAAGGTAATCATAATTAAAATCACCCATCATTAACTGAAGGCCATTGTTTTCACTTAGTTCGTCCATCAGACTTTCCAACTCTCCCATGAAGATACTATCTGAACCTGATGGTGATCTATAAATACCAGTCATCACAATATCAGATTTATCAAATTTAACAGAAATCGTTAAAATCCATATGTTATTAAAATTTTTGTTTATCAAAATCTTGTAGGTCAACTCCTTTTTGATATAAAATGTAACACCCCCAGTTCGACTATTATAACTTATACAGTTAATACATTCATAATTATTAATATTATACTCATGTTCATATATTCGATCAGTAATGTGAGTTTCAGCAAGGCAAAGTATACTAGGAGCGAATTTTTTTATTAATAAATTGACTTGATCGAAGTTATTCAACAGTCCCTGACAATTAGTGTACAAAAACATACCCTTATTCAGTTCACTCTCACACTGATTTTCTAATTGCTATCTGATAAATTTCCTCTTCTGCATCTCCTCGAATTTTTTGTAGACGGCACAGCTCTTCTCCCACACCTCATGGTTAGTTTGAAGATTCCATCCAAGCTTAATATTAGACTGGTGGCAGTTGTGGCATTTCTTCTGATTTGAAGTACACTCCTTGTTTTCATGGCCTTCAGAACATTTTGGACATATGACATTTTTCTGACAAGTTTTCATTAGATGACCATATTCACAGCACTCAAAACACCATATTCTGGGTAGACAGAACATCTACTCCAACCAATGTTGATCTTTTGTTTGTACATGATTGTATTGTACGAGTCCCCGTCAACTTCCATTACTATGCTGAACTTTGTGTTGAAAACATTACTTCTCCTTACAATTTTCATATTTGATTGATCCAGATTATTCTGTTTTCTAATTTTTAACAGAAGGGTTTCATCACTGTCCTCGTATTCATTCTCACTTATTGTTACAATTTTTATACGTTTCTAATGTATTTTAGGTTTGATTATTTCGTATTCATCAACAAGTTTCTGTTGGATTTCGGTTTGTACATTATTTATCTTTTTATCATCAGCGCATTGAAGAATGAGAGCTCCATTTTTTGTTAGTCGACCCATTGAAACGCCAGTACTCAGGTCAGTTGGATTGATTTTTTGCTTCAATACCGTTCGTATTTCATTTAATTGATCCTTGGTTTGTTCTGTGTTACCTTCCTTGTTTATATTTTTATGTTTGATAACAAGAACATTGTTATTAACAGCTGATGCGTACGAGCGAGGCTCACTGGAGTTTTTATCGGCATTGGAATTTATGTAATGTATGGAGGTCGATAGAGTACCATTTAAACGGATGATTTCTCTCTTCAATTCTTTATTGTCGGATAGAACCATGTCCATTTTTTCTTTCAGCACTTCAGTGGTTTCGACTAACTTTTTGATTGATGTCTGCATAAATTGAATCACATTTTCATCTACTAACATTTCTTCCTGCCGACTTCTTTTTTTCGAAAGAGCATAATCTGCACTACAAAATGCTTATTTGCTTTTGAATTTGTGACCTTCGCCGGCGCCGCTAGATGACGTTAGCTGAAACGGTAGCACATTTTTGAGTTTTTCCAAAAAAATCAAATGTAATATTATATTCATTTTTACATATTTTGAAAGGAGGTACATTTTTCTATTGAAAAATTGAAGAAAAAAATAAAAAATTAGATATATTTTTTTATTATTTTTTCAAGTTCTTAATGCGTTCCGTTCCGTTTGTGTAAAAAAAAACAATTATTGAACTTTCCCCACCGCTTTATTTTGATAGATAGAAAAAAACGTTTTCGACAAAAAGTGTAGGTAAATAGTCAGTTAATATGAAAATGATAATATCATCGATGTATTTTCATTTGGGCAAAATTATATAAACATCTTATCTTTCTACTAGGTGTTGGTTTTTACGCCCCCTAGCGAACATCTCAGAAACATGAGAATATTTTCCAGGTTTTTCTCTTGCCCGTCTTAGTAATAACATCTTTTATCGCAAGTCTCTACGATGAATTGTTTCCGGGATATTGCCGGTGGCCACCCTTATTGGAATACCCTGTATATTGAACTTACATATTTTTTTTGTCTAAAATTTGATCCTGTGTTCCATAAAATTAATCCAGTTAAATATCATTTACGAGTAGATCATTTCTATTCTGATTAGAGAGTTGATATGCCGTATCGTGTCTTTGTTCATCGATTATCCTGTTGCTCTTTAAGTCCGTCCCCAAAGGGATGGACGGATGGGCGGAAATGGATATTTGACCTGATTAGTCAGCCGACATATCTATTTTTTAGTCTGTCTCTGCACGCACAAGTTTTTGCTTATCAATTCAAATATGTTTCAGGGAATTCATTGATAATGAAAGATTGTATCACAACATTGTGCTACAATGTAACCCTCAACAACCAGATGCAGGTCAACAAAAGAGGGCACAAGTTAATAATAATATGTATCTCGAAAAGAATCATGTCCAAGGTGATGTTGATGAAGATATTGGTTCTAAAAACTCCTGTGAATCTCGAAAGGACTATACAACCCCAAGAATATTTTTTAGAGATGGCATAAGGTACAAAATCCTCCTCAATTATCAGAAAGTTCCAATATATTGTTTTCTAGGTCTGTAGATTTTGTCCTAGTCTGGGATGCTTCAGAGGAATGCGCTATAACTCCGGAGGCCTATGATAAGCGGAAGATATTTGAGAGAAATCTGCTTTCAGAAGGTGTAGAGTTAGAGTATGAGCCTCAAGAATTGAATATGCTCAACTTTGTCAAAGTAATTTGTTAACAATGGTCTATCATTCAGATGTAAATTAATTTCTAATTACAGATTCACGCACCTCTAGAAGTCCTGAAAAGATATAGCGATATCTTGAAGTTGAGAATGCCAATGAAAGAGGTGAGATATAAATAAATGATTAAGCAAATGTTTATTGCACAATTATAAGCACTGTTCGCAATCTCGTTCTTCAACAGTGAATCTGATATTAATTTACATAGTTTACAAAAGGTAGTCAAAGTATGCTCTTTTGAGATTCCTGATCGATATTGTTAACATTTCAAAACTTACCTGTATATTCAAAATGTCCACAGACATGTGAAAAAACATGAAATTTTTCTGTACGACCAGCAGTTGTTGTTCAAGCGTTAGTATTTTTCGAAGTCGTTTGTTTTTTTTCATCACTAAAAAAAATAGAATTATGAACTTGAAATCTAGATTCAAGGCAAGTTTTTATTGAGATAGAGTTTCTTCTTAGAGTGAATTGTCCATCAAAGTTCATATAAATATCATGGAAGAAAAATACGGAGTGTTATGGAAAAATTGGGAAATAAAAGGATTAGTAAGAACTCTATTTATGTAGTAATCACCTATCAAAGAGCGCCAATCAACATGCACTACGTCACAGAATACAATATATTTCTCCGTCTAGCGTATTGACTGTAATAGCTCTTGATACTATAACAAACAAGATATGCCCACGCGCAGGTTTCGCTGACGTCATTGCGTGTCCGAACCTCAAAATTCATAGGTTACCTAGGTAACTGGGTTACCATGATTCTGAAACAAACATGATAAACTCTCGCACATCCCCCCAGAAGTCATCACGTGACCTATCTCAAACCTATACAATCAATATCACGCGGGGACGTCATGCGTGAGCCAGTTCAAATTTTGACCAGCAAATGGTAACTAGGTATCGTTATGGATGTTTTAAATCCAACCTCACTTTTGGCTCGCGGTGACGACATGCGCGGCTTGGTTCTAATTTCGTCCAGCAATTGATCATATCTTGTGTGTTTTAGTATCATGGTAATAGCTCTCTCTCTCTCTCTCGAGAGAGAGAGAGGGTAATTCAGCTCTACCCCGTTTTCGATCATACAGTGAAATTTGCGTCTTTTCTATTTATTTATTAAATTTTTGGGTATTTCGGAAAAATTTTATTGCTGATGACTTTCAAATATTGTCTAGAATACGTATATAAAATTTCATGTCATTTGAAAATGTATGCAAATTGTCCATTGGGGTAAAATTTGACGAGCTTTGAAATCATCAGTCTCTGTAGAGTTCAAAAAAATAATAATGTCTTCAAAACTTCAAGAGATATAATTACGATTCAAGTAGGTGAATTTTCCATTCAATTACCTATTAATATTATGGAAGAAATGTACCGGGTGTTATGAAAAAAATTGGAGATAAGGGGGGTCAAAGTTGACGAGGTTTCAAATCGCTGGTTGAAAAAAGGTTTTGGAAAAAAACTATTTCTCAAAAACTAGAAGACATAGAGTTACGATTATTTCACAGTTGAATTCCAATTTAATTTTCGTATAATCATCATGGAAAAAATATACGAGGTGTTATGGAAAATATGGACATAATTGGGGTAACAGTTGACGAAGTTTAAAATAATCAATTTATGTAAAGTTCCAAAGAAAAAAAAAATAAACTATGAATATCATGGAAAAAAAATGCGGGGTGTTATGGAAAAGTTTGGAGTTGACGAGGTTTCAACCGTTTTCAATCGTTGGTTAATAAAAGTTTCAAAAAAAAAATATATACAACTGGAAATAATTGGGGTGAAATTCGTCAAAGTTCAAAATTATCAGTTAATGTACAGGGTTATTGATTATAAATGCCCCCCCCAATCTAACTTTTTAATTTGACGTTTAAAAAAAAATGTCCCGAATAAAAGTTTCCTGGTTGAAAATGAAATTTAAAAAAAAAAACCGGTTTTCACATATACAGGGTGTTCCAAAATGTCTGGGCGAGGTCTAACTTTCTTATTTCCAATTAATACCCTATTTTTTTATTTGATATTTGGATTCTCCTTCAAATTCTAATAATTTTCTATGTAGCATAACCTATACCTAAGTTTGATACTTGATACTAAAAGATACTTGATATTTTATGAATTGAATAATACTAATTCATTGTTATTAAAAAGTGAAATATATTTATGGTGTCGGAGTATTGACGTGATTGTGTGTGTAGGATATACCAAAACTTCTCCGATTTTAAATTGATACCCAAAAAATGCAAAAAAAAATAAATAACGTCTTATATAAAAAAAATCTATTGAATTAAATGCAGAATCATTTATACTTTGATACTTCTACACTTTAAAAGTATTTAATGACGTGACATTTTTCTCAATACGAGCGTCAATAATTCGAAATCATAGATATTTTTACAACAATAAATTATTATTATTCAATAAAAAAATATCAAATATCTTTTTATACATTGAACTTAGGTATAGGATATGCTACATAGAAAATGTTAAGAGTTAAAAGGAGAATCCAAATATCAAATAAAAAAAATTGGGTATCAATTTGAAATAAGAAAGTTGGACCTCGCCCAGACTTTTTGGAACACCCTGTATATGTGAAAACAGGTTATTTAAAAATTTCATTTTCAACCATGAAACTTCTATATGGAACACCTTTTTGTAAACCGTCAAATTAAAAGGTTGGAGGGGGGGCATTTATAATCAATGACCTTGTACAGGGTCATTCGGTATATATTGACCCATATGCTAGCGGCGTTATCTATGGAGATATGAAAATTTTGTAAATATGAAAGTTTCTGATATTCATCTGAACTCTTCAAAAATCCTATAAAAAATTACAAAAGACCATCTGAATGTTAATATTTTTCCACAATTGAAACCCCCTGTATATTATCATATATTGTGATAGAGCATGTTTCTCCTGATTTCAAAAATATATAGTTTGATACTGTTCTGATGAGTTGTTCAGAAGATATTCAAGTTTAAATATATACAGTGTGTCTGCTTAAGTTGGCCACATATGGGAAACTTTTTTATTATTAATTTTAGGAAAAAAAGTTATTCTTTATAAAAAGTTCAGCATGTTCCAAAACCTAAAATGCAACCATCAGATATTACATTTTTTCAGTCGTATACGAGGTTTGTCAAAAAATATGAATTTCACTCAAGAGTAAAATTTGACAATATCGAAAATTGTTATAAAGAAAAATAAACACTACCATTAAAATGATTGTTTTTTTCTTTTTTAAATTTATTAAATTTTATAAATAAATTAATATTAAACAGTAATCTCTTATTTTAATTATTGGACATTTAAATCAATGCATTAATTCAAATGAAAAAATGTAATATCTGATGGTTGCATTTTAGGTTTTGGAACATGCAGAACTTTTTATAAAGAATAACTTTTTTTTCTAAAATTAATAATAAAAAAGTTTCCCATATGTGGCCAACTTAAGCAGGCACACTGTATATAGATTATATAGATTGAATCAATAGAAATGGAGGTCAAATACATTTATTTTTTAGATTTTATGCCAAAAATTCAGTTAATAAATTTGTTCAACTTCATCCATGGCAATATGTATCTAAATACAAATTTTTACAAATAATTAAACTTAAATTTCTCCTGAACGACTCATCAGAAAGGTATCAATCTATTTATTTTTGGAATCAGGAAAATAAGCTCTTTTGAGATATATGATGATGTACAGGGGGTTCTATTGAAAAAATGCTACTTGTGGAAAAAATATTGACATTCCGATAGTCTTTTGTTTTTTTTTTAATAAAATTTTTGAAAAGTTTAGATAAATATCTAAAACTTTCATATTCACATAATTTTCATATCTCCATAGATAACACCGCTAGCATATGGGTCAATATTGTATACGGAATGACCCTGTACCTAAAATTCCAAAAAAAAAATTAAAACTTAAGGGTTAAGGTTGTGATTTTTGAACAGGTGAATTCTCTATCAAATTCTCTATAGATGTCATGGAAAAAGTATACGGGGTGTTATGGAAAAATTTGGTGATAGAAATTTGACGAGATTTCCTATTGTTGGTTAGAAAAAAAATAATTTTTCAAAAACTAAAAAAGATGATTTTTGCACAGGAATGCTCCATAAAATTTATTATGCATATCATGGGGTGTTATGGAAAGATTTGGAAATAATTGGGGTATTGACAAGTTTAAAATCATCACTTTATGTGAAGTTCCAAAAATGAATCTCCAAAACTATGATTCTAAAGCCCTTTTTTTATTACACAGTTTTTTGTCCATTCCGTAGAGAGCGCTACTTGTGGTATCTTTGGTGCATTTCAATTGTCATAACTTTTTTGTGCACCGATTTATCGCTAAGCTGATAGTATACATGCAATCCCTGATGTTTTTTTAGAAAAAAAGTATTCATGTTTGAACTCTCAAAACTGAATCGTTTTTGAGAAAAACGCAATTCCATAATCTCATCCATGGTAAATCCTATTTAATAAATTTTTGAAGTACATGAAATCATCGATTTCCTGTCTGTCTCAACTGTCTTTTAATTCTTCAGGTCTTGTGTTTGTTCATTTTCACGTGACCTTTCAGTCGTTCCCCTTTGTTTGATCACATGTAGTTTCTTCACATCGATGAGTCTTGGTTTTAAACCGGGTTTAGTATTGCGTTTCTCTCAAAAACGGTTGAGTTTTTAGAGTTTGAACAGGTTTACATTTTTTTGTGAAAAACATCAGGGATTTCAAGTATGCTATCCTTATGTCTTCAACGCGCAATTTGACCATTTACTTGACTCGTGTAAATCCTACTATAGAAATGTTAGGTTGGAGAAAGTGCATATTATACCGGGTGCCACGAATTCGAATGTATGCATGGGGATCTCCGTTGTTATAAAAGATATGGGGTCGGTAGAATGGAAGCAATTTGCAAAGTAAAATTTAAAAAAATACGACTACTTGTGGAGATATTAAACAAAAACGAGATTTTGCAAAAACGAATTTGTTATTTCCTGAGATTATTTGAAAAGATATTTCAAAATAATACCCACATTGGCATTTTATCTCCCCTAGTAGATGGCGGTATCAAATTAAAAATCTGACTTTTTGTCTTTTTTAAATACGGCTTTGAACTTTTCATTTTATTTTTAGTTATCTTTTGACTTTAACGCATTAAGGTGATACAAAGAATACAAATCAAAATTGGATCAATTTCGGTGCAGTATTTACTTGCCATTTGAAAAATATATTAGAAATAATAATAATAAATAATGATCAAAAATATCACCATCTAGATATTTTTGATCATTATTAAAATTTATTATTATTATTTTTGATATATTCTTTAAATGGCACCGAAATTGATTCAATTTTGATTTGAATTTTTTCAATTTCCATTGTGACTACAGTGTGACTCATCAACACGCCAGCTTGACAATAATAGTAACAACAATAGTAACCGTTAATGAGGTGAATAATTTTCGATTCTGCTGAAATAACCCAATTTTACGTGTTTTTTTTTTTACTCAGCCCGCAACTTTCGCCACTTCTTTATACCGCTGACACATTTTTTTTTTGTAATTTATTATACCTTGAAAACGAGCTATGAATTATTTACAAATTTACATCTTTGGCGAAATGACATAAACAGAAAAAGTTTTTTTGGAACTAACATAGGCTTCTACACTCAAACGCCCCAGAGTCGTGTCAGCTGACTTTTTTTTTGTGAACAAAAATATAATTTGGAAACTTAACAAAACTGCTGGAAGGACACGGAAAACCTTCCGGAACCAATTATCACGAAACCTGACGGAACCCCGTTTATAAGTAGGCTGAATGTTGGATGTGTGATAGGAAGTATATCGACAATGTTTGTGATCCTTTTTCATGTCTGCATGTCACAATTTCTTCTTTACAATACAGGGTGTTTCGTAATACAGGGTATCCACTCTAAAGTATCCACACCCCTGTAAAATCTTTGTTAATTGACCGATTCTCAATTTTTTTTTTGTTTGATATGTCTCGACAAACACTTTTTGAGCATATGTAAAATCGGTTTAAGGTGCGTACTTATGGGTAATTGTGAGGATTAAAAGGGGGTAAAATTTCAGAAAATGATTTCAGGGCATTTTTTAGAAATAAAATGGACAACGGAATCTTCACCAAAAACTCCTCTGTACAAATTTTCAACTCTCTAATCTACAAGGTGCTCGAATAAAATACTTCCAAGTTTAATAAAAATCATCAATTGAACCCCATTGTCACACCACCCTGTGTAAGGTATCGATGATTTTTTGTTTAAAACCCTGTGTGAGTGTCAAATTAACAAATCAACAAAAAAAAACCAACACAGGAATACAAATTTGTACAGAGGGGTTTTTGATGATGCTGATCAAGATTCCGATGTCATTTGTTTTCTAGAAAATGCCCTAATATCATTTTCGGAAGTTTGACCCCTTTGAATCCCCACAATTATCATAGGTACGCCTCTGGAACAAATTTGGCATATGCTCAAAAAAATGTTTGTCGAGACTTATGAGACAAAAAAAAAAAGTGAAAATCGGTTATTTAACAAACATTTTACAGGGTTGGGGACACTTTAGGGTGGACACTCTGTATATGCGCAGGACTTCAGAAAGTGATTGCTCGTCTAAAATTATTATAATACCCTCTGAAATGCGTCATTCTCGAGAGTATTGTTTTGAGACCCCCATTTGAACCGCCAATGTTTTCTACACAAAAAAAGTACTCTTGGTCATAAGCTCTAAAGTTGACCGATTTCGAGAAAAATCAAACTTATGTTGAAAAACATGGTACATTTTTGAAAATGAAATTTTGTTCTTACTAATTAATCAAAATTTATGTCAACGTCAGAACAATTAACAAAACCATGAAAGTTGGACATGTCCGCTGTTAGCATCAACCAATTTCAACACCCTGTATCTCGAAAACGGTGCATTTTAGAAGATAAGTTAGTTGATAGATTTTTTTTTCATAGTTTTGGACGAGCTATCGCATACTGAAGTCCTGCGCATATATTATGAAACATCCTGTATAATAAATTTAGATAAATGCATATTATCATGTATAACTAAAAATTGGTCTTTACTAACATTGAACTTTCAAGTTCACAGTCTTAATCAACTGTTGATTAATTTCTCATTGAAGCTTATTACTTTACTGTAACAATATCGAAATCAGAAGAAGGGTTAGTCTGGGTAAGTTAGAAATGATCAAATGACACCCATCTTATTTTCTCTCGCAGGAGCTATGTAATATACCCAAAGAATACAGACTGAATATTTTCTCTAACGCCAGTTCCTATTTGACACATAAGGTATTGAGTTTTTGTTATTACTGGGTATCTAATATGTTTGGTTTGTCAGAATAGAAACTAAAGTATGTAATGTGTTGTTATTTTTTGGTAGAGAGTCAATGTACAATGTGTCCAAAAAGGGTACCTTCCGACACAGAACAATATTACTCCTCGATGAAAAGTTATTTTTAAGAAGGCAATATTGAGTCGTGTGAATAAAGAATTCTTAAATTGTTTAAAATAAACGTGTAGACCAAACATTAACTGGCCTCCTAGGAGCACCGATCTGTCGCATCTGTATTATTTCTCATGGAGTTACTCAAAGTAAGATTCACGAGAATAGTTCACTTTAAGAAAAATATCTGAAAACAGCCAAGACTAATCTGAAGAGAAATGTTGGATCAATAATCTCCGTTCTCGATTTGAAGAGTGCAGAGTGGTCAGCATTTGGACAATATTTATTTTTTTTTCATAAACTGCCATTGACTGTCTGCCATAAATTATTGATCATAGAAATATGGTGTATTTTATTTTTGAAAAAATCATATTGCTTATATCCTTTTTGGATACCTTGTCTTTGCAACTTTTGTATTCTAGACACAACCGTGTGGAACTGAAAACTTGTGTTACTAACATTTTTGAAGTTTTGCTCATTTTCAATAGTTTTCCATCTGCAGTTGATCCAGCTGATGATTTGGAAATAATTTGATAATTTTTATTAGATTCCAGCTTTACGACAAGTTTCCAGAAGAACTAATTTTATTGTAGATGGTATAGAAAACAACTGGTTAAAAATAAAAAAATGGCTATTCGAAGATAGCGAAATGTTTACTGGAAGAACTGCCCACCGATTCACTGCCATCTATAGTAGAGATAGGGAATACTTGTAAGTGTTGAGTTCCTTTCTTATGATTCATCCATCAAATATTAAGTTTTTGTTAATTTGATATCATCCTGATTAAAAAGTTATTGAAATTATGTGCATCATACCCGGGAATAATGATCAAAAAATTCAGGTGAGAATTCAAGACAAAAAATCAAAGCGACCTCTTCCTATAAGTCTTTTACGAAAATAGATTATTCACGGAGTTACAGGGTGTTGAAGTTACATCTCATTTCCAAAAATTATTTTTTTTTTCAAATTTTTTGACTGACGTGTAATAACTTTTCTCCTATTCATTTGAACGTAAAAAGTTATAGGAGAAAGTTATACATTATTTCATAACAAATACATAGATATGTCTTTTGGCTTTTCGACAATTAGAACCCGGGATACGCATCAAAACGCATTTTCGCGAATGTCTTCGCGAAAAAAAAACGCACGAGGTTGCAAATTTCGATTTAAGCTTTTCAAATGATGGCACTTCGATTGAGAAAAAAAAAGTCAAACATGGCATCTCAACGCAAAGTCAATATACGCTTCTATTATTCGGAAAATTACTTGATAAACCCAAGCCAAAATATAATTTTGATAAATAAACGAAAACCGATTTAGTACGGGACTGGTTCACTTGACCGCCAGAGTTAACATCTGGGCGGATCGATAGATTGAATTCTACTACGCATGATGAACATTCCCCAGCTCTGCTTAAAAATGTCCGTGAATCGGACGCAGAAACATATTTTCGCCCATGCCTCGCCACATTTGCTTCAGATGACGGATTCATTATGCCTATCCATTGGTTTTAGATCAGCATGATAATAATGACTGCATTCCTCAAAACATCTCAATTTATCATTCCACATCCATCACAATCATTTTTGTTCTGCACATTTATAGCCCATAAAATGTTATCGCTTTTTAGATTTGATACTGATGCACCAGGGTTTTTCACTCCTGCTGTCCATTCAAGAATAGTCCAGTTCATCCTAGATAGAAAACGTTTCAGCCAAAATTTTAACAACGACTTTGCCTTTGGAATCGAGAGGCTCATCAACGAGAAAGCGTATAGTGCCGCATATCCCTTACATGATGTACTTATCAAAGGTCCAATTATCAGCATTCTTATTCAATATTTCTAGGGTGATCTGGATGCAGAAGGAACAACACGTAATCTTCTTTATGAAGAATGGGCATCTGTGAGGAAATGGTACAAATATCAACCATTGGACTATGTCAAAGAGTACTTTGGTGTAAAGATAGCACTCTATTTCGCTTGGCTCGGGTATTACACGAATATTTTATTAGCTCCTGCAGTTGGACTTGCATGTTTCATCTATTCTCTGAGTACCTTGTATGACAGTACACCAAGGTGAAGTGATACCATCATCGATCCTTTTTCATAATAAGGAAGGTTTGATTTCAGTAATGACATTTGTAATATGAGACTGAAACATAAAATGTGCCCTCTTTGTGACGATTGGTGCAACTACTGGGATCTTAAAGAAACCTGTATTCATTCTAGAATTACCTATTTGTTTGACAATGGAACGACAGTTTTCTATGCCATTTTTATGTCAATATGGGGTAAGTATTGATCAATTTGTAACACTTATCAAAATTCCAGGGTTGGTAAAAAAAATAGAAGACTTTTTGATCAGGTTTATGCCGGAGATATTTTTTTTAAATAAACGGTGGGCCGTTAGTCGCGAATGAGTTTCAATTATGTAGTTAATTTTTTCTTTGTGCTTAAAATAGAACTGTTTTGGGAGCTTCCTCAACACTATGTACGAAGGATGACATCTCCTAAATGTTAACCATTTTTCAATTCGGCTCTTCCTCTTAGTGAACTGGGCACTATTTCTGCAGAAAAATGGAAATCACTGTGTCCAAATAAGCGAGTTAAGCGGCTGTTTCTCAAAAACCATCCATTGTAGAGAATTTCGGTAAAGAATTATAGAGAAAACTTAAGTGACCAAAAGAAAACCCTAGAAATAATTTTCGGGTCCAAGACTCTACCGCTAGTGTGCGCATTACCTGTGATATGTCTTTGTTCTTAGTGATGCGTGCGTTTTTTGATATGTCAACAGGAAGTTATAAGATTTTCTGGAAAATGAATTGTAATAATGTCACTTTTTCTTCATGGCAATGTTGTAAAATGATACCGAAATAGGCTAGTGATAACCTTATCCCGAGACCAACGGGATCAAGTTTGTAAAAATCTCTTCAGTCGTTTAAGAGTTACAACTGTTTATTTAAAAAAAACACCCCCGCCACTTTTTAATAGATACGCCAAGTGGTGATAGAATTTTTTTCCTGCGTTTACTTGGAGGATTTTAGAGAAAAATCACTTTAAAAGTTTAAGAATCCGCGGTGGTTACGCCTCCGTCTGATCTCAGTTTTTCTTTTCATTAGGAATTGAATAAGATTTTCAACTCTGCAAGAACCTCTCAAAACGTTTTCAAAAACATTTGGAGAATAGAATATAGTAACAAACTTTCGAATATTGAACCACTAGAAGTATAAACAAACAAAATTGAGTGAGTCGAACATGTCATGTAAACATGGGGGGAAAGCAAGCTCCTGGTTTGCCATATTTACTTCTCCGAAATACCCTTCACCAGATTTTCTGTCACCAATTCAATAACAATGACTTGAAGTTCACTATCATCAAATAAATGTATTCCTATCCGATAATCGAGGAGAGTGTAGCCTTTTTTTCATCGCTATCACTACTTGTCGTTTAATACTTCAACGATTTTCCTTGATCTTTTACACTAAAAAGTTGTTAAGAGGAATTTTTATCAGAAACGGCAACGTTGAGCATCAATCGAGCTATTTGAATTACGTTGCCATGACGGTAATAGATGCTTCAAAGTGACGGTTGTTGTCATTTTCCAGTTGAAAATGATTTATTTGTGCTCGAGAAGAGGATTTAGTGTGGCAAGTATGCCAAAAAAGTGCTGTGTTTGTGGAGCTTCTTCATGGACGGTTGGATTTCAGAGACCTTGTCACAAATAAGTTAAAATAACATTACATAAACATAAACAAAAAACAAAATGTTATCGACTGAAACAAAATCGCTTGTTCTATTGGTTTAATGTTCTAAGTAACAAACCATATTATGATTGTATCGCCTGAATTCAATATTCACTGGAATGGCATACACACAAAAATTTTGATTATTTGCATGACCTTATGGATCTCCCTGTATAATCATATTTATTTTTTTCTACGCAAGATCCATCCATATACCGCATCGAAAAATCCCTATTCTTGTTGAAAATATTGAACATACTTTTCCCATCCAGAGCTGAAGCTGGAGAAAGGTTCCTTCTTAAATACAGTTTAGAACAATGAAAAAAGAAAGAAAAGTAGGTCCCTGAACAAAGCTATAAATATTATGCATGCTTCACAACTTCAACATACAAAGAAACATTTATTATTGCGTTGCTGTACCTCCAAAAGCAGCATTAGTAGGACAACATTGTGTTCCAAACCTATCACCAGGTTCAACCAGTGGTACGCTGGCATGCAAAAGGAACAACATGCTGACAATGAGGATAGAAAAGAAAGAAGAACGGGCTAATTCCTGTCACCACACTCGAGCCCCTGTTCCGGAAACTTTGTTAAAGCTTATTTCTTGAAAATGCAAAAGAGATGTCGGAAAGCCTGTGGATGGAAAAAGGCTCGCAAGGCAGAAACGTAAACTATTTTCGAGCAAACGAATGATGAAATCGAGTACGAAGAGGATCACGATGAAACTAATAATCCCATAGCGTGGAATGTGGGAAAAATGTCTGTCTGTGAAGACAATAAACACCTTACGCTCGGTCCATCAAGTACAGCGAAGCGAAGGAAAATACGCTAAATGTTGGAATTGTGAATTGCATTCGGATTGGGCCTACTGGGGAAGAAATACCACGATACAAAAAAACTGCCCGCTTACACTACTTCAAGGTGGTGTGGATATACGTTTTTGGACAAACACTTTGCGGTGCTTGTACGTCAAAACTGTTCATTTCACGGGAAAAAAAAGTTATCACATAAATTTTTTATCGTGATATGAGTCGGAAAGAAAGGAGATATTGGGAGCGGTAAAGATACGAGGTGGCAAATTTGAAATTCGGAAAGAGCACATCAAAATCTATAAAATAACCAATTTTCAAAATGTTTTCTAGGTAAAAGTACCAAATAACTGTACTATAACATCGATATTGAGTTTGAAGGGAGATATTGGACGCAAACCTAGAGATCAGATTTGAGATTATTATCTAGAGGAATTTGAATAAATTAAATAACAAAACACTACTTGATCGGACATTTTCTGCTTCTTCAGCTGAAAAAGTCTCATGATTTGAGATATATTAGCACTGTGCCCAGTGTTCAAACCTTACCCACCCTACATAATGTTTGCCTTTATTCCGTACGGAATGGCTCCGACACTCTGACATATGAAGAAAGAAGGATGGTCTTCCGTGGGACGGCATCTGAAGTGGTCTTCAACGAAGATTACAATGGAATGTCTGGCCGAGAACTATATAGATGCTCGACTCCTGGGTCCACACTTCTTGCATTGAATGGTGACTAACATAATGCTCGTCTGTCCCTATCAGAAGTTGTTCCACTTCAATCAAGAGTGAGAATGTCGTTCCTGCAAGTATTTCCCATTTTTGACATGACATCCTTCATGAGATATTTAACGATTCTTCAAAGATAGACAAGCTGATGGTTTGTACCAAATTTCATTTTGATTCGCTAGAAATTATCCAGGAATCCATAAATCTATAGTATGTCCACGGATAGCGGTGCCGACAAAGGGATCAAACATTTCAGTGACCTACTCTCAAAAAATCAGCCTTCATAGAACACATTCATGCCACCATCTCTTGGACTATAAAATTCCAGCTCAGTATTCCAATTATCGTTTTCCTGTGAAGTCTCATTTGATTTCTAATTAAAATGTTTGCCTTTTCACGTTTTTTCACATATCCTTTACTTATTTTATAATTGTTATACAGGATGTTCCTGAAATGACTGTACAACGCTTAACCAAAAATAAGGCGATCTAGGCAAACTTTCATATATCCAAAATTGCTTTGTTAAGTCTACAGGAGGTCAAAGTTAAAAAAAAAAATCTTTCATTTTTCAAAAACCTGCAAATCGATTTTGATAATTTTTGAACCATCAAATTACATTTTTTGTTTCTATAGCAACAGATTGTAATTAACCGGAAAGGTGACGTCATATGTAGTTATTTCTTTTGATTTTTTTGGCGTTCAATTTTTGATAATTCAGATGTTTTTATCTAATAGTTTAATGTGTGAAAAATTTTGCCAAGATAAGTGGTTGTGCCATAAAAAAAATCTTTTCAGTTAGCTGATATTTTACTATTGATTTATTTTTTTCTAGCATAACTATTAATCCCAGCAAATTTTTTCAAAAGAGGAAAAATTTTTCTCACACATTGCGTTATAAGATAAAAACATCTGAATTATCAAAAAGTCAATTTCATAAAAAAATCAGCAACGTCATATGCGCTATATCTTTTGATTTTTTATGGAATCGATTTTTTGATGGGACAAGTGGTTATGCTAGAAAAAAATGATTCAATAATAAAATATCTGTGTACCTGATTGAAAATATTTTGAATATATTTATCACTCATCCCGGCGAAATTTCTGAAGAGTGAGAAAAACTCCCCAATACATTGAACTATTAGATAAAAGCATCTGAATCATCAAAAAGTCAATCCAAAAGAAATCAAGAGAAATAACTACATGTGATGTAACCTTTCCAATATTTCCGGGTAATCACAACCGGTCGCTGTAGACCGTAATTTCATGGTCCAAGACCAGGTACTAAAAATTAGCAAAATTGATTTGCACGTTTTTGAAAAATGTAGGAAAAACCATTTTTTTTTTAAATCTTTGTCGCTTTCTGTACACTTGACAAAGCAATTTTGGATATAGGTAAGTTTGCCTAGATCGCCTTATTTTTGGTTGAGGAATTTGTTGGTAAGCGTTGTACAGTCATTTCAGAGACACCCTGTATAGGTAAAGTAAATAAAATTTGTCATACTGAGTTGTGATTTCAGAATAATTTTAATAATTAGTCTAGTAAAGAGTATAATAATATGGTGTTTTCTTGATAGTCCCGCTTGTCGTTTTCTTACTTATGGTATTGATGTACCGCGGTGATTGATTTCACGTTTATATATAGACTGTCCGTTTTAACCGGGACGATAAAAGGTCGGTTAAATGGAGAAAAGTGGTTGCACATTCAAGATTATTTTTTCGTGTTGCCAGATAACTGAGGTTTTTTTTCACAAAAATCATACATGTTCAAAACTCAAAGAATATTCAGGAGTCGAAAGAAACCTTTTATTTCAACGCCGTTTTGTGTCCCAATGTTTACGAAAAGATACTGATTCTAAAGCTATTGAATAAGCTAAAAATTGTTAGACTGGTTTGGTTCTTTGGTGGAAATGTTTTCGAAAACTGTCACAATTCCACAATACAAATCCAGCACGCGTGATTGTAGACAAGTCTCACTGATCACTGTTCGTTTCGTTCCGCGGATCTGGTTAAAATGTTGAAAAACATGCCAATCTCACTTGGGACTTGTTTGGTTTTTGCCGGACAACTTGTTGGGTTCTTGCAGAAAAGGTTAATAATATGATACCGCTGGGTGACATGTTTGATGTATGAAGAATATAAATTAAGTGCATCAAAACGTTATGGAGCACGTTGAACTATAAAACATGAAGAAATAATCTGAGCCGTACGTGTAAGAATTTCTTACGATGAAATTTCACTGGGTCGAGACCGAAATGTCGTTGAAGGTAAAGGTTTCATTATCTTTGATAACATTTTATTCAGCTTAAACTCTTTTGTTTTTGAAGGTATCGAAAGAAAACACCATCTAGTTTTTAGATAATGTCTCCTCCTCAAAAAAATAAAACAAAAGAGTAACGATTTTCCGAAATATTAACCTAACTTATTTTTTTTTTCTGAATAGAATACCCTGTAAATTATTGGATATCTCAATTCTACTCAAAATTCTAAAGTGTATTTTATAAAGTATATTCTATCTTCAATTGTTTGCGAGATAATGGCGTTAAAACATGCAACAGGCATGGATGTAGAAAGATCCTTATTGATCGCACAGATCGCATTTTGACATATCACCTTTAAAAAGAAATCAAACATCATACATCAGAGTTTATGTAAAATGGTAGACACACAAGTTGTCACATTTTTTGATCTTTTCTTCTAGCTACAACGTTTCTTGAAATGTGGAAGCGGTATTCGGCAGAAATAACGCATCGTTGGGATCTTACCGGTTTTGATGTTCAGGAGGAACATCCAAGACCTCAATATTTGGCCCGACTGGCACATGTTAAAAGAAAATCCGTAAACGTTGTAACTAATACAATGGAGCCACAAGTTCCTTTTTGGAAAATCAAAGTTCCTATGACTATTTTCAGTTTTTCAATGGTGATACTTTTAGTAAGTTATATAGATTAATCTATATAGTCAGGATGCTTTCATATGAATTCCCATTTTAGGTTTGTCTAGCTTTGGCGACTGTAGTTGCGGTAGTTTTATATAGAATGTCAATGCTAGTAGCTTTGAAGGTCTATTCTGGGAAAATGAATAACAGTCTTGCCATTTTGTTGACAACTGTGACTGCGGCGTCCATCAATTTGGTAGCAATTCTGATATTCAATAAAGTGAGTAGGAATAATATCGTCTTAAATTAGATGGATTTTCTTACCCACACAAGAATCATTACACAAGTTATAATCACCTGATGATGTATGTCTGAGTGTTCTTATTTTGTGGCTTTAAGGGTCTACATATTTTTTTACACGAACAACATAAAAAATTAGTTTAATATAAATCGCTTCCGAAGTACTCTCGTTGAAAATCTTAAAATAAATTGCCATAAAATTTTTTAATAGGTTTACAGATATTCAATTTCAGATTTATGACAGCGTTGCAGAGTACTTGACAGAAGTGGAGTTATTGAGGACTCAAACCGAATTTGATGATTCTCTAACATTAAAAATATATTTACTACAAATCGTGAACTATTACGCCTCGATCTTTTACATTGCCTTTTTTAAAGGTCGATTCATTGGTTCACCTAAGAAATATAATAGACTATTTGGTTACAGACAAGAGGAGGTAAGTGATTTAATACTCTTATTTTGGGAACATGTATTGTTTCAGTGTGGTCCTGGAGGTTGTCTCCTTGAACTCTGTATACAATTGGCTGTAATAATGATAGGAAAACAGACTATGAATTCCTTCTTGGAGATGCTCTTTCCATTATTTCTAAAGTGGATGAATACTTTAAAGGTAATATGAACATAAAGTTCTCATCTTTGAGAAAAAATAACTCATAAATAAACTGCTATTCAAATCAAAGGTCATCAAAGCAATATCTTGCTTATTTTCAATAAGCTGATGTAACTTTGAAATGAATTAACAGGTTAAAACGATTGTTTTAGCATTTTGAGGTTTCCTATGATATACAGGGCGCGAAAAAAAGTGATGCAATGACCGTCCAAATTCGTTTACTCTCTTCAAAGTTACAGCTTTTTGAAAATGGGCAAAAATTTGCCATTTTCTTTACTTTGACGAGTTTAGTTAAGACACGACTACTTCGTTTGCTATAATTTTTGTATCCCAGCTGAAAACGGGGCTTTCAAAAGATCAAACATCCTGTAAAGGTTGTAGACCACAATGGACCAAAGACTTCAAATTGGTAGAATGGGGACCTAGGAGTTTGTTTCCAGAATATTTAGAGATGGGTGAGTAGAAATGAATATCTAAATAGATGATTTAAAACTTAGACTGTATAGACTGAATAGACCAAGATTTGAAACATTAGTGCAGCATAAAGTGCTATTATCTTCTGATAATCAACATAAAATCATAGATATTTCGTTTTCAGTTCTACAATATGGATTTGTGACAATATTTGTCGCAGCATTTCCCTTAGCACCATTTTTTGCACTTCTCAATAATATCTTAGAAATGCGCTTGGATGCGAAAAAGCTCTTGGGAATGTATAGACGACCGGTGTCTCAGAGAGTGAGAGATATTGGTGTTTGGTATAGAATTTTAGATTCAATTGGTAAACTGTCTGTTATTACCAATGTAAGTATTCCTGATATTCAATCAATGTCAATTATGTATACAGAGGGTGATTCACTTAGGTTATCTGTTACGTAAGTATTTCAAGAATGGCTTATGAAAGTGTAATGCGGCTTTTAAAAATATTTTAATGATTGCAGCGTTGCCAGATACTTTAGTTTTAAATTGGATACCCTGTATATTATTTGATTTTTGAATTTTGTATATAAAATTCTGAATAATTCAAAACAAGCGAGTTGACACTTACTTCCGGTATAAGAGGAAGTCTCGCAACGTTGCTATTATAACATTTGAAGGCAGCATCTTTGAAAATCTTACCATACAAATTTTCAGAATATCAATCGCTTCGTTTTTTTTTCCACTTTCTTGACACCCTGTTAACACAATTTTTATATGATTGAAACGACAAAAGTCATCTTTATTTGTGTTTTAGGGCTTCATTATTGCATTCACCTCGGACTTTATACCACGGCTGGTCTATCGGATTTCTGTGAGCTCAAATGGTACCTTGGAAGGGTATTTGAACAACTCCTTATCCTATTTCAACACATCTCACTTCCAAAGCGATTCTATGCCCAGAAATAATACTCAAGAAATCTGTAGGTGAGTGCAAAGAACGATTTTTCAATTCATAAATACATTTATTCACGACTTACATTAATGTGAGTTTCATACTTGTGGTTTTTGCAGTATAATGCCAAACATTATTCCATAACAGCCGTTGCGAAGGTATAATGGATAAAAAAAAACACAATTATGTCACTTGCGGACAAATCACAAAATTTCCCTGAATAATAAACCATGGCAACAGCTCATCAAACCACGATTATGTCACTTTGTTAGACCAATCACAAAATTTCTCTGAATAATACCATGGAAACAATAGGCGGATTTTGGCGTTAACCAGGTTACGAATTTCCTAACCTAACTTTTCTTCGCAGTAGGAGCAAATTTCTTGGGAGGTACCTAATTAAGAAGTAACGTTATACCATAATAATACTTCAAGTAACCAGAACGTTTTTGGGTTTGATCCCGAGCTGGTATCGATACAGTAACCAATTACTTACCAAACCTAATATTGGCAAATCGTTACCTGGTTGACGCCAAACCCCGCCTTATATTAACAATCTCCTGTTGCCCTGCAATCACAGACATTCTTTGATCAATACCATGGAAACATATCAACAAACTCAAAAGTGTCAGTGTCAAACGTAATGCGCGCTTATTTATTTGTATTAAGAAGGATGCAAATGACGTAAAAAACCTCAAATAAATAAATTAGTCGTGAATAAAGTAGAGTATTCTACTCGCAATAATGGCTATTAATCCCGCGGAATGTTACTCCCTAACTATTCTCTGGATTAATAGCTATCATTATTGACTCGTAGTACAATCTACTATTATTTCGGTTTTCTACTATATGCGATATGTTTTTGCATAGGTACGTTTTGTTGCTCTTAAGGAATATGAATTGATTAAACTGTGCCTGTACAAGCATTTTTTCCCGATTTTTTTCAAGTACCTGTATGAAACGAATTCTCGGGATTCGAAGCTAATTGAGTATTTTTTCAGGTTAGTTTCGGCACCTACATATAAATATACAGGGTGTCCCGCAATTGGGTTGAATCATTTGAACAGTATTTTCTACACTGAAAAAAATATTTGTTTGCTATATAAAAATATATTTGAAAAAGCTTTGTTTTCGAGATAAAGGGTGTCAAAGTTCAATTTCTATTTTTGTTTTATCTAAATAAATCCCATAATAATTCTGAATATTTAACAAAAATCGGTATCCAGAGAATTTTTGACAAAAGAAATTCAAATTTGATATTATTATGTAGTGTCATTGTCATAACTTTTTTGCCGAGCCCTGTATCTTTGTACTGGGTAAAAAAATTATAATAACATTATTTTTGAAAACAGAAACGATACTCTTGTTGGAAGTTGTTTTCGAGATATTTGCAATTGAATCAATCTGTGCAATGTGGTTTTCAATGGCAAATTTTGAAAATAGACATAGGTGGCATGAATACGGCGTGACCATGGTTATTTTGACAATTTTTTCTTGGTAAAAAAAGATACATTTAATTTTAGACTTTTTTTTCGTTTTTTCAAATTTTTATTTCATTTTTTTTTGTAAAGAACCGTCGAACATTGAAACTTCTGTCAAAATTAGCATGATAATGCCGTTTTCAACGCCCCCTATGTCTATTTTCGAAATTTACCATTAGAAACCACATTGCATGGATTAATTCAAGTGCAAATATCTCAAAAATGGTTGCTCCTAGCAACTGCCAAAAAGTGTATCGTTTTTGTTTAAAAATAATATTATAATCATTTTCTTTACTGAAAACAAAGATACTGGGTTCGGCAAAAAAGTTATGACTATTAGAAATTGTAAAAATACTTGTAGATGGCGCCACATTCAAGATAGGGTCATAATAGTAATAATTTAGAATTTCTTATGTCAAAAACACTCTGGATACCAACGACTTCAAACCCAATAGACCCCGCATTATTGTTTCCAACCTGTCGTCAACATTTTCGGGAGGCAAGAGGGGCAAGAACCAAAACAAATGTTTTCCGCCGTTGTCGGTTGTAACTAGAGAATTGATTCGAATGATTGGAAATTTTATCATACTGGATGTAAATTATTGAACAACAGTAATATTACAGTTTTAAATTCTTGATTTACCACAAAAATCATCTATAAAGTAGCTAAATATTATTAAAAAGAATTGATTTGATAGAATTATTGTAAGATAACTCCAATCCATACAGGCAATTCATTTAAAGATTGTAATTGGAGCTAACTTGGCAACGCGGCCAGATCTAACGTGAAAGACGAAAACGCACGAGGTCCTATCCGAATATCCGCCATCATTGTTTTGATTGTGAGCAAATCTGAGCAATAGTTTTTGGTATATTTTCTTGTTTTTCCACGGTTTTTCCGAGTATTTCGAGTTTTTTGTGAGTTTTGTAAGGAAAACAATGGGGAAGAAGTGCATAGTGTGCAAAAAGACTTATTTCAAAGGATGCAATCTGTCATTTCATAAGTAAGTAAACAATAACATGTTTGTAAATAAAACATTTTCCATAGCCGTCCCTAGGGGATAAATTGGGGAAAGCGAAAAAATACTTATTTTATGTTTTGCAGTGTGAAGGATGTATTTACTTGACTAGAAATCATTACTTTCAATTTTATATATTTATTATTATATTTTAGCCAGTGGATAACTTTCGTATTATTAATCGTAGAAAAATGTTTAAATCAACAAAGTTGTAGTTTGATAACTTTGATCATACCTACATAAAAAAACTAATGGTGCATTTCAAATTTCAAATGAATTGTTAGTTTACGTGTCCCAGCGTTTTTTTTTAAATTGTTTATTGCTAGTGGCGGTGATAAGGCCCGGGCCCCGTACTCTTAGGGGCCCCTTGATTCTGACAACACAATATAATACAGATACTTACTAAGAATCGAACCGAATCGAACATCTTAACAACTTATAGTGCTGATAGAGTGAATTATATATCTGGTTTTGTGGGAAAATCTTTGACCAAAATCCTGAAATGTACCAAATGTTCCGCCTTGCTAAAAGGAGAAGAAACATTTTCTTTTCTGCAAACAAGAAAACAGTATGGCAAGTTATTTAAGGCTTCCAAATTTTTTATTGAAATTTGTCAACTTGCAGAAAAAACATTGAGGCAATGTCAAGATAATTTCAATATTTTTGGAAATAAGAAAAAGACCGATCTTATTTTCATCTTACCAAGAAATATTTATGACCATTTTGGTGATCATCTATATGATGAAGACATAATAACAGACCATTTTATGGACTTGATAAAGCTTATTTTGAAAAAATATTTCACTGTAAGAATATATCATGATACTGTAAAAAGAAATTACGTAAATATTTCACATAGAGTTAGGAGCATGCTTACAAAAACAATATTATTTAAAAACCAATGATGTTTTTATATTTGTAAAGGTTGTAGTAAATAAATTATGTACTAAAATTTTGAACTGTTATTTCATTTATTTCAGTGTTTTTTATCTCATCATTGTCTGCTTTCAGTCGAAAAAATAGTTTTTTTATCAACCCCAAATATCCTCAGCATCAAACTACTTGAAAACTTAATAAATAAATAAGGACTTCCGCCATTGGATTCTATATTTTTCTTATTGAGAAATTGTAATTACAGGGTGCACATGTTTATGACACAAAGTTCCAAAATATGTTTTTATGTTTTCTAAAGAATTAGGTAGTTAATTATAATCAGGTACACCTACCTCAAATACCGCTAGGATCTAAATTTAAGGCAAATTTCATCAATAAAAAAGGGAATATTTTTTTGAAATTTTTGTACTTTACTAGCAGATCCGTTACTACCAAGATTGTTCAAAGCTACACACATTTTAAATCAACATGATTTTTCGTACCCCCACCCCGTTCACCCCCTTGGGGGTAAAATTTTGCAAAATTCTTTCTTAGCACACATCAACGACTTTGGGTTTTAAGCCGTTGGCACACATAGAAAAGTTTTGCATCAGCATAAAATGCTTTAAAACTTGAATCCTGATGCATCAGTTATCAAAGAAGTAATGGTGCATTTGCTTTTTTCTTTACATTATTGAAAGGCGATTTTCCTTTGATGTAGTGTTTTCGAGAGTTTTTTTCATACACACCAACTGGACCCCCCCCCCCGAAATCAAATCCTGGATACGTGCCTGGGTGCTAGCCATTTTTATCAAAAACTACACAGAAAAAAGTTACTTCTTTGATAACTGAACTGGTATTTAGCAGAACATCTCTTCAAAATTTCATGGCTCTATCTATAATAGTTTCGACTGGGCGTTGATGAGTCAGTCAATCAGGACAAGCTCTTTTATAAGTATTAGATTTGAAATATCAGAAAGTAGAACATAATAGTTTAAAAACGGATTTTTTCACCTCAAAACCCTATCTAAAAGGCATAATATGTACACATGTTGTAGATTCCTCCCCAACTCGCCCTTTCCACCATCCCACTTTTTTTTCTAATCATAACGTAAAATATTCAGAATATATAATTCGCACCCACAAAACCCGTTAAAATCAGAATAAAGGTAATCATCCAATTTAACGCTGCTTTTTAGTCATTTACCCTTATTAATTCTCGTTTAGAGATTTTTCAGTATTTACAGTCAACCTTTTTTATTCTTTATAATAAATGTTTTCATATTATCACGATCGCAAAAATAAAACTCGCATAATTGAATATCTCAATTAATAGATAAAAATACAAATATAAATAAACGCACGCCCCTGGTCTTTGTGTATGTTTGGAACCTCCCGCATCGCCGCGCCTATCATCAATCGTTGTTTATCTGCCAGACAAACAAACCAATGCAATACGTATGGGAATGCGGGGTCTATTGGGTTTGAAGTCGTTGCTGGATACCGATTTTTGTTGAATTATCAGAATTATTATGGAATTTAATCCTTGTATCTCGGAAACAAAGCATTTTCAAAGAAATTTTCATATAACAAACTAATATTTTTTTTCAGTGTAGAGTATACTGTTCAAATATTTTAACCTAATTTCGGGACACCCTGCAGAAGGTCCACTCTAGCGCGGCACTTTGAACCAGCATCACTCAAATTCGTTTTTTAAATAATAGACTTATTATTGGTAAAAGATTTAGAACATTTTCCGTTGGTGTCATTTCCAGTGTTTTCCACTTACATTTCCGTGCAACACTTGCACAGGGTGGACCAAAAGTAATGGGACGAACGGTAACAGCAGATTCCTCACACAAAAATATTGCGATCGACCCGAACTTGTCAATTCCGAATGTTGATATTAACTGAGATACAGGGTGTTAAATTTAAATTAAAATTTTTATTTTTTTTCAAATAATTTTTGAAATAATCAAGTTTTCTCGATGAAATCTGGTATATGGGGGTTGTTTGGTTTGACAGCAATAAAACTAGATTACTTCCAAAGTTATTCATATAATCAAAAATCAAAATTCAACTTTGACACCCTGTATCTCTGTTAATATCAACTTTCGGATTATATGTTCAGGGCGATCGCAACATTTTTGGGTGAGGAATCTGCTGTTGCCGTATGTTCCATTACTTTTGGTCCACCCTGTATAAAAGTTCTGTATAAAAAATATTTAATCCAAGTCATTTGTACAGGGTGATTCATTTTTAGCGACGGGGTGCCAGTTCTCGTGAACTATTCATTATTCATCATAGAGACTTCAGTTGATGTTGAAAAAAAAGCCTATAAGTGAGAATGCCAACTATTTTTCTTTTTTTTTTTCTACGAGCAGCTTACAAGTAGAATGCAGTGCACCACTTGCCAAAAATAATACGTTGGACCAGCGAATATCTTATTCCAAAAATATTGAAAACAAAAATGAAATCAACTAAAAAAAAAACAAATAAAACAGTGCCAATACTCAAAATCCCCGCCGTTCGCAAGGCACTCCTATGTTTTTGACACATTCAAATCTACATGGGCTGTTTCAAAAGTATTCCTCGACGGATTCCTGATGAAGTCTCCGTAACTCTTCTATTTCAAAAGAAATAGAAAAATTACTTTTATGAAAGTGGTGGGAAGTAATCCAAATAACATGATGGAGGCATCTATTTAGTGGGTTTACATTTGAAAATTTCGAAAAAACCTCGAATTCATGTTTGACTTTCACAATTCATGTTTTGTGGTCGGCTAAAGAGAATAAAATGGACCCCGAGTGAATGCACCTGAAAAAGCAGTATCTCCTCTTCAAAATGAGCTTGAGAACAGTCAAATCGGTTAAGTAATTTCGAAATTATAGGCAAATTAGTGACATTGAGTTTGACGGCTTGTAGCTGTCTTATTTGACAACTTAGAGAAAAGTGTCGGGGGGCAATTTTGTAGAGAATATCGTCCAAAATCTGTTTCCATATTTTTATTTGATAGATCACTAGGAAAAATTTCGAAAATGTATCGATTTTCTGTTTTCACAGTACTGTTACGCCCCCTTGCGGCGATCCTAGAAGCTTGAAATATATTTCCAGCATTTTCTCTTGGGCACATTACTCTACAGATTTTTTTCCCCGACTCTCTAGGTTGAACTGTTCATAGTGTACAGGGTTTTTTTTTATACAGGGTGTCCCAGCAAGGGTGGCCACCGGCCATATCTCGGAAACTACTGGACCTAAAAGTTCAGGAAAAAAATATGATCACTAAAGTGGCCACGAGAAAATGCTGGAAAATATTTTTAACTTCGAAATTTTGCCGCTAGGGGGCGCAATCAAAGCTTAAATATTAAAATTCGATATTTCTCCGGAAATTCTCAGATTGAGGTATATCTTTATCAACATGGTTAGAAAACCTAGACAATTTCACGTCTTTTTGGTACAGGGCTCATTGGCGTACCGATCTTCGTGTGAGTAGGGGAAGGTAGTGAAAGTGTAATTGTTCAAGTGGCTGTAACTTATGAACGACTTGTCCGATTTTGTTGCGTATAGGCTTGTTTGGAAGATAAATGTGAGTACTTTCGTATATCGTATCCAGTGATGCGTGATTGTCTCCAGAAAATTTGCTAGAAGGGGTAACTTGAATTAAAAACTGTTATTTTCGTAAATTTTACATATTTTGGACTAGTTATTATTATCAGAATTATACCATACCATTTAAATTTTTGCGGTAAAATGAAAAACACTGTTTTTAATTCAAGTTACCCCTTCTAGCAACTTTTCTGGAGACAATCACGCATCACTGGATACGATATACGAAAGTACCCACATTTATCTTCCAAACAAGCCTATACGCAACAAAATCGGACAAGTCGTTTATAAGATACAGCCACTTGAACAATTACACTTTCACTACCTTCCCCTACTCACACGAAGATCGGTACGCCAATGAGCCCTGTACCAAAAAGACGTGAAATTGTCTAGGTTTTCTAACCATGTTGATAAAGATATACCTCAATCTGAGAATTTCCGGAGAAATTTCGAATTTTAATATTTAAGCTTTGATTGCGCCCCCTAGCGGAAAAATTTCGAAGTTATAAATATTTCCCAGTATTTTCTCGTGGCCACTTTAGTGATAAAATTTTTTTCCTGAACTTTTAGGTCCAGTAGTTTCTGAGATATGGCCGGTGGCCACCCTTGCTGGGACACCCTGTATATTGACACCTCCCTTAACTTTTTTGTTTAACGTTTCTGAAAAAAGTTTCTCAGATAAAAGTGTGGTCCAACTTTCTTATTTCAAATTAGAACCCTATTTTTTTATTCGATTTTTATATTCTCCTAAAAATTCTAAACAATTTTCGTAAAGCATACCCTATACCTAAATTTAACGTATAAACAGATATTGACCGCGGCAAGTTTTTTATGTAGCATACCTAAATTTGACGTATAAATAATTCGCAATGTTGCTTGGTAACCGTAATTGTTCAAATCTCTGACATATTCGTTGTCTGAGACGATAAAAATGCCTTACACAGATGAGGAAAAATGTGATATTCTTCGAATATTTTATCAAAATGACAAAAATGCATGTGCAGCAAGAAGGGAATATCGGCAACTCTTGCCAATGCGAGCGCTCCCAACGCGAACAACATTCAAAAATGTTGAACGTGGTTACCATCCCTATAAAATAATGCCAGTGCAAAAATTAACTCAAGAGCAAAAGGACAAAAGAATTATGTTTTGCCAAGAGATGTTGATATCAAAGGAAGAAGATCACAATTTTTTCAAAAACATATTATGGTCAGATGAAAGCATTTTCAGTACTGCAGAAATTCATAATCGAAAAAACGTGAGATTTTGGGCAACTCAAAACCCCCGAGCAACGAGGGAAACTAAGATCCAAGGTCGAAGTTCCTTAAATGTGTGGTGTGGAATCTTGGAGAATAAAATTTTTGGGCCAATTTTCATTGACGGGCGCTTAAACGGCGAGAAATATTTGAATTTATTGACGAACGAGGTAGAAAATCATTTGGAAAACCTACCACTCCGTCAATACAATCAAATAATTTGGCATCAGGACGGAGCTCCACCACACAACGTTTTTCCGGTTGTGAATTATCTCAATGAGAAATACCAAACGTGGATTGGTCGCACTGGACCGATCAGATGGCCGCCAAATAGCCCGGATTTGACGCCACTTGACTCTTTTTTGTGGGGTTTTCTGAAGAACAAGGTCTATGAAATACCGACCGAAAATGTAGAAGTTTTAAGAAATCGGATTATTGAGGCCATTCAAGAGACCAATCAAAATAATGCTCACTTTATTGTTAATAGCATAAATAAAATCGAGCGAGATTATACGCAGTGCTTAGAAATGGACGGTGGACTTATCGAGCAGTTATAGTGTTGTGTTTAGTTTGATGAAATATAAGATTGTTTATTATATTTGCATGTTTTTTTGTTTCTATCCAATTTCTATGAAACGTCAACATTCAAAGGTCAATATCTTTTTATACGTCAAAATTAGGTATAGGGTATGCTACATAAGAAATGTTTAGAATTATCACGAGAATATAAAAATCGAATAAAAAAACAGGGTTCTAATTTTAAATAAGAAAGTTGGACCACGCCCAGACTTTCTGAGGCAAATTACATGCAAATTAGAGGTTTTTGGAAAATTGACTCAAAACCAATGAACTTACATCCGCGACACTTTTTTCAAAAACGTCAAATAAAAAAAATAAGGGGGGTGTCAATATATAAAAAAAAAACCTGTACAGTGGCTTTGAGAAACGACTAAAAAAAAACGATGTTATACATTGTCCGCCATGAAGGTGGGTACATATGATTTTCTTCTATATCTTTAAATAAGGGGTGTTCCCATAACAACGCGTCCAGTTTGGGACATCTTGTACAGCATACGTTTTTGAAGTTCATTCTTAACAAACACCAGTTTCCATATTATGGCTTGGAGTATGAGGAGGAAATATTGGACTAGAAACTCGTGAACGCCGCAGAGAACATGCCCAAAGCCGTCTCTCTGTACAAATTAATCAATGAAGGCATTGACTGTCCGAACCTGCTCTCGCAGTCTTACTCCGAGTGCCAGGATGACCAACTCGCGATAGGCTGCTGTTTGCAGAGCCCACTCACAGAATTAATTATGGAAAAACACGGGTCATCAACAATAGTTGCTGTGAATTATAATAAGAACTATTTGGACTGATATATTTCTAGAGAAAATTTAGCAAGTTTCAAAACGATTATCAAGAGCAAATTGTGAATGAATGCTCCTTACTTATTTTATATTGAGAACTTTGGCGATTTGTGGTTGTGAACTTGAAATTTTATCTTTTTACTATTATTCTTATCTTTAATATTTAGGCGATTTGCCTCTAGTGTATTGTCTATTATTGTGATTAATAATGATTTTATTCTAAAATTTACTTTATTCAAAAGATTTGAAGATATCAGAGTTGCGTTTTTTTAATGGTATTTCATTGCATTTTTGTATTCTTGGTTCAAAATAAGTGTATGTTTCAACCTGGTTTTTAACAAAAGGTCTATATGATAAACCTAAACCTTGAGTTTTTTTAAATAATTTGAATTTTGTGAAAATCTAATTTTATTTTTATGAACAAAATAAGTATGTAACTTATGTAAGCGAATTTGTTTCTTTTAAAAAATCTCAACTATGATACTCTTAGGGCTTTTGAGACACCCTGTATAATATGAAAAGTATTTTGCAAAGTAACCATAACTTAGCCCCACATCATCAAATATTAACTAAAGGCTAGAAAATTTACTCGTCGTCAAAAGTGACTCCGGCTCGCCGCATTCCCAGTCCCGCTCTGGTCCCAATATTATACCAGGTGTCGCCGATCGGAAATTCCGGCTGAGATTTGTCATGGGAGTTTCGTACATCGCTTGGAAATCGATCGCCTTTTTCCAACTTGTCTCCCTCGTAAAACTTGTTCTCGGCCAGTTCTTGTTTCTTATCCTAGGAATTTCGGCGAATCGCTTTGGAGACACGAGTTTTAATGGTTCCTACATGAGGTGAGCCAACTGTTTATTATACAGGGTTATTCACGTTATTCGACACGAAACATTATATGGCCGAAGTATATGATTTTGAAAAAGTTACATTTCAAAAATATTTTCATGTTATACAGGGTGTCCCCAAAACACGAAACGCATCAAGCTTGTATTTTTTTAAATGGAACCCCCTGTATATTAATTGATATTTCAATTCTTTCTTCAATTTGGAACAAAAATTGTAATACAACTAATGTTCCTTAATTCAACCGTTATCGAGATATCGCGTTTTAAAAATGGCATTTTTGCAACTTTGACATGCTATAAAACTCAAACTATTCAACTTAGAGAAAAATGGATTGCACATTCCTATCTTAACTTTTCAAGAGCTATTCAAGGATTTAATCTCATTCTTGTGAAAAAAATGTCAAAATGTGCCGAAAAAAGTTGACAGTGACGGTACCTTCTATCCAAATGACAGAAGAGCTCTTGAAAAGTTAAGATAGGAAAGTGCAAACCATTTTCCTCTAACTTGAATAGTTTGAATTTTATAGCATGTCAAAGTTGCAAACATGCCATTTTTGAAACGCGATATCTCGATAACG
Source organism: Orchestes rusci (assembly GCA_958502075.1). Classification (NCBI taxonomy): domain Eukaryota; kingdom Metazoa; phylum Arthropoda; class Insecta; order Coleoptera; family Curculionidae; genus Orchestes; species Orchestes rusci. The sequence goes on from OY293310.1 coordinate 8,428,687, forward strand.
GTTGAATCAAGGAACATTATTTGTATCACAATTTTTGTTCAAAGAAAGAAGAATTGGAATATCAATTAATATACAGGGCGTTCCATTTAAAAAAATACAACTTTGATGCGTTTCGTGTTTTGGGGACACCCTGTATAACGTGAAAATATTTTTAAAATGTAGCCTCAAAAGATCCCTATCCATCCAGAAAAAAAAAACCAAAATCATACAGGGTGTTTCAGAATAACATGCTAATAATAAAGGGGGTGATTCTTGGGCTCATTTTAAGAAAAAAACTTCATATGAACGTATGTCCTAAACGCCTTAACTTTTGAGATACAGGGTGTCAAAGTTTTAAAAAATAGATACTTTTTTTACAATAACTTTGTCATTACTGTAGATATCTTTATGAAATTTGGGTCAAAAACGTGTTGTAAACCAGAAAATGCGTTTTGATGAGTACATGGAAAGTGTGTAACAAATCTGAGCTTGCAGATTGTTTACTTCGAAGCTTTTGACTTTGCAGTAAAATCTATTTTATTTTTTAAGCGAAAACTATGCAGCTGACGAAAAAATACCAAGCAAATTTGTTCAAAAATGAATGAAGATTTCAAAAATAATTTTTATTTCAAGAAAAACCAGTGGTGTACTATTTTTTTCCCAAAAAATATGCAAACCAAAACCCGCAGGGACGGCACTGGTCAGAATAATTAAACTGTTGGTGCATCAAAAAATTAGTATTAATGCCTAAAATACATGACCCAAATTTCATAAAGATATCTACAGTAATGACAAAGTTATTGTAAAAAAAGTATCTATTTTTTAAAACTTTGACACCCTGTATCTCAAAAGTTAAGGCGTTTAGGACATACGTTCATATGAATTTTTTTTTTTAAAATGAGCCCAAGAATCACCCCCTTTATTATCAGCATGTTATTCTGAAACACCCTGTATACTTCGGCCATAATGTTTCGTGTCGAATAACGTGAATAACCCTGTATAAACTGTGCACATATACCCTAAAACTCAATATCTTCTTGGAAGTCACGTATTTTAGCCACAATATTACGATCCATATAGCGTGAAAAACCCTGTATATTCGTTAACAGAAATAAATATTTAATTCAAAATTATCTTTTATAGCCTCATTGAATATTGTATATTAAACTTCCCGACAATAAATTCCGGACAAGAATAACTTGAGTCAATTTGATATCCCTGTAATTTTTTTTATTATTATTGTCTGATTTTGGTAAAAGTTTTACTAAAGTGTAGCTCTTTGTCTTGAGATATTACCCTTGATTTTGGTTTTCAAAAAAAACTAATGACTTCGTCATTATACAGGGAGGAACGGAAGCTACTTTTTTGCCCTCAAGTTTTCAACGCCCAGTGGAAAAATATAGAGCGGCAAAATTTGGCTTCATTATGTTCTGTTGTTGAGTGATATTTTTTCTCAACAATTTTTTTTTGTTCATGTCAATATCTGCTTTTTTTGAGAAGATACAGATGTTTTAAGAAAACTCTGCAGTTTTTATCAACAAGTGAATGATCACATTATTAGACTAGCATGAACCAATATTCAACAACTAATAGTGCGTATTGTCACCTCTTATCCTTTTGATTTCTGCCATGCGACATGGCATACTTTCGATGCAGCTTTGAATTGCCTCTTGAGAATATTTCTCATTTTTCAAGAGGGCTTCTCACAAATCAGGCAAGGGTCCCATCATGTTTATTGCGAACATGGCATATATCCCATACATGTTCGATTTCTTATTTTCAATCAACACAAGATCTGTACGGCCATGTAGTGATACCCCAGCCCACAGCATGACACTACCGACTCCAAAGGGTGTTCTGGGTGATATGGAACATTGGGCAAACTGTTCACCTCGTCTCCTCCAGACGCAATGGAAACCTTGATTTATCCTTGAATAAAATACTCTCTGACTCCCACTGGCACTGTCCGAATTTTTATGCTTATGTGCAAAAATATCGAAAATCACAGCATTTTCTTTAAACCCTTGTATCTTCTTCAGAAGAGCAGATATCGACATGATCAAGAAAACATTTTGTTTAGAAAAGATCGAACTTCACAACAGAACATGATAGAGCTTAATTTTGCATCTCAATTTAAAAAAATTTAAGTGTACAAAAGTAGCTTCTCTTGCTCTCTGTATAATGACCAAGCCATCAGTATTTTTTGGAAACTAAAATCAAGAGGAATATCTCAAGTCATAGGGCCACACTGTGGTAAAAAGTTCACCAAAATCGGACCACAATTAAAAAAGTTGTAGGTTATGTGCTTGGTAGTAACTTTACACTAACTTTATTACATAAGTGGAACTGGGGTTATCTCTTATAAATACCTTGTTAGGTTTGTTTAATCACTCTGACGGCAACTTTCAATGCAATTTAATTATTAGAGTTCTAATAAGGATTACTTCAAAGTAAAACGTGTATTATTTGTTCAAGGTATCCAGATTACCGGAATCCTCCATGGGTTGATGACAAATATGAACCAACTGCTCTTTATTGGCACATTTTAGCAGCAAGACTGACCTTTGTTGTGATTTTCGAAAATCTTGTAGTAATAGTTATGATTGTAGTGAAATGGTGTATTCCTGACATGCCTGGAGAATTGAGGGACAGGATCAGAAGAGAAGCTTACCTCACGAACGAGATCATCATAAAACAAGAGTGTCTGAGGGCACAAAACCCCGGTGAGTATGCTGTTTCATATTCATTGTAGATTGTTGATTAATAGGGTATAAATGAATACTTCATCATTCAGAAGGTATCTCATCGGTTATATTTAAGAGAAAAACTTCATATGAACATATAACTTCCGGATAACGGATCGTAAAGTTTCAAGACCACAAGTTTTTCTTCTTATCTGCTCTTATTATTGTTATTGCTTTTGTTCAACATTCCAAAAGAGAAGCGGTTGCAGACCCACCTACATTGATATGCATTATTTTCCACACAAGTCAGTAACTCACTATACAGTGTGTCCAGAATAAAATGATCTACATGGAATATTGGAAACGGTAAGAGATATGTCGTCGCCTAAATGGAAGGCGACGTTAGATCTATCACCCTTCTGCACAAATCATGTGCAGCATCAGAAGTGGAACTTCTTCCAAACTAGAGAATGAGGGAAAAAGAAAGGGATAATTTCAAAAGATATACAGGGTGTCTGTGAAAGGTCTTTACAAAATCTTACCACATATTTATGAGGTCAAAATAAGCCGATTTAAAGCAACTCCCGTCAGTTTTAATACAGGGTATTAAAGTTAAACGATCAAAATCGAATTCTTCAAATTGTGTGAACATTCTGCCGGGGGGTTTTTTGGGTTGCAAAATTTAAATATGTATAGGGTGTCCCATTTTTGGCACTTTTGCGAGGTATCTATCTCCGTTATTTTTAAAGATAGAAAGTTGAGGTTTTCGCAAAACTAAAGTTGCCGCCAACGAAATTTTTATTGCCCTCTTAGTTTTTACGATACAGGGCTAAATTGAAAATGTTGCATTTTCAGGCACGCCTTGTATCTGAACTATCTGATAACTTATCAAAAATGTGAAAACTTTTTCCGTATAACTCAATTCCGCCTTCGGAATTAGTATACAGGGTCAGGTCAAAAAGTTATCGGACTTGACTTTATTTTTTCAAATGGAACACCCTGTATATTTGAAAGCTATAAAATTTGTCTTTTTTTACCTTTTCAGAAATGTATAATTTTTTTTCAAATAAACACCCAAATAAACGACAATTTTCTGAAATTAAATGTATAATTTAATAGTTGCTGTGGCAACAAACAAAATGTACACCTTTTCATTGTGGTCGTTAGAGGGCGCTGCACTAAATTTCTGATGGTTTGAATGGGCCATAACTTTTATCTCAGTGTGGTTTTTCACTTTTTTTGTAATGAAAAGGATCTGATCTGAGCAAAAAAGGTATTTTTTTTTATAATCTGCTAGAGTAAGTAGTTTTCGTGATATTTTGGTTTTTTAGTGTTCGTTGCCACCAGAATATTCAAATTACTCACCTTTAGGATAAAATTTAGTCTGTGAATTAGTAGTATTTTTATTTTTTATGTTGGCATAGCTTTATGAGGTAAGGAAACCATATCAAAACTAAGATTAATATCAATCCATAGGCGTGGACGTGGAACGGTAATAATCTGAATTTTGATATGATTTTTTTGCCCAATAAAGCCATGTCTATTTATACAATTCAAAAACTACTGATTCACTGACCAAATTTTAGCCTCGAAGATAACAACGATTTTTTCAATTCAAAGTTATTTAAATATTCCGATGCGGCATCGAACACTTAAAATCGAAATATCTCGAAAACGGCTCACTTTAGCGGGCTATAACAAAAGCACATTAATTTCATGACGCAAAGTTCGTAAAGAATAATTTTCTTACCAAAAAAAGTCAGAGCTTCAATGGTAAAAAAGTTATGGCCATTTTAAACTATCAGAGGTGCAGTGTATAGCGCCCTCTGACGATCACAATAAAAGGTATACAGGTTTCGCATCTCAAAAAACCCCCGGGTACCAATTTTTAAAAAATGTTCGCACTTTTAAGAAAAATTCGATTTCTATTTCTTAACTTTGACACCCTGTATCTTCGAAACGCCACCCTGTATCATAAGAACGGTTCAGAGTAGTATTGATCACTTTTCAGATCTTTTTCAATTGAAATCATTGTATTGTCATCGGTTCTTGACAAGTGTGCAATGAATCAATCTGAACATTTGAAGTAAGTAAAAATCGAGTTTCAAGTGTTTTTTGGTATACATGGTGCCTCCGATTTTGTCAGCACTATTGCCAACTTCATTATTTTTGCAGCTTCGATGATGTCAAAATCAGCAAACTAGCAGGATTTTTTCTGTTGATTAATTAGCAACCATTCAATTGTTTCTTTATTTGGAATTTCATAGAGAAGTTTTCTGTAAATAAATTGTGGTCATAACTTCTTTATTTTTAGATTGAGGCCGGTAGTGCAAATGAACTTTTTTACCAAGAAAATCATCTGTGCAAAAATTCACTCAACAACCCATTTTAAAAAAATACATTTTATGAGATAAATCGAAAACGCGATGTTCAATTGTTTTTCTATTTTCACCATTTCCATCAGCAGGAAAAATCCTTCTAGTCTGCTGATTCAAAAATCATACTAGCTGCTTGAGCTTAGAGCGCCCTCTATTTTCTAATTCTCAACATATTTTTTCAATGTAAGTAGGTGAATCATCCTTTGTAAAATGAAAGTTCCAATAAACTTATAAGTGATAGTGTTGTTTGAGTATTCAAACAACGGTAATAATTACAAAATATGTACAGTGTGACCCATTTGTTTTAGGGTCACCCTGAAAAAAAGTCTGATAATTGACCGATTTGGCTAGAATGTAGAGCCTGACAAACTGTATCTTGTCACCAAAAATAACCTCTTTGCCAGTTCTCAGGAGCAAAATTTTGACAAACCACATTAGCGATTTAAAAAATAAAAAATCTGTGCACGGCATTGGATTCGGCATCCTTCAAAATGGGCCTTTACCAACTTTTACTAGAAGCATTTTATAATAAGACTGTTATAAAATGCTAGCTATAGAAGGTATCAAGTGGTAACTTTTTCGAGGAAAAAAATAGATTATCCATTTATTATCAAAACTTTACAGTTTGTCATGAAAAAAACAACTGAATTCTGATAATTTTTACCAAGCCACCATTTTCTTCAGGATCATTTTTTACTTTTTTTGCGTTTATTGAAAATTATATCCGGTATTTGAGTGAAGTGATTTCACAGAAAGCGCGAATTGAAAAAAAAATTAATTAATTAATTTTTTTTTTCTCGGTGAAATTTGGTATGGGTATGAGGGATGCTGAATCCAGTGGTGTGCATAGATTTTTTCTTATTATATTTCTAATCTGATTTTTCAAAATTTTCCACATGGGAACTGGCATAGAGGGCCTTGATTTTGTATGAGCGAAGTAATTTTTGATGAGAAGATACAGTTTGTCGAGCTGTACAATTTTAAAGAAACCCGAGCCAAATAGGTCAATGAATAAACTTCTTTTCAGGGTGACCCGAATGACAAATGGATCACAATGTATATTGGAGGTTAATCCACAAAAAAAAAATTATAGAAACTGAACTTTTCCGGCTTCAAGTGCTCCAAACTCTGATATAGTTTGGTGCATGTTTCATGAATGTCCGAATATGTCCGATTGAAATAATGGTCAAATTTTTGAGTGATACTTCGATTATTGTAGACTTCAAATGATTTTTTATTATTTTGAACTTACCGAAGGTCCTATGCAACTGAAATTAGCAACATGAGTGATATTCTCAAAGCTATGGTAACATTTGGAAACATCGACGTCGTTATATGAAATCATCTTCAAGAATTGCATAATTGCTTGAGTCGTTTGAAATCGGCGTTGTAAAATATAATCCCAAAAGCCTTCATTCTATTTGTTTATAAAAAAAAAGTAATAGGATATAAAAAATATACTCAGTGACATTAGAGTGTTACAACGATCAATTTTCCATAAGACTCAATTTGAACATGACCTAATACAAAGCTTCATATCTCCTTTCAAAAAAAAAATATCAAAAATACAAAATGTTCAGAATGAATAAAACTTCAATATTTCAGCATAGGAGAAATTCCATTTCTACTAGTAAACTCTATAAAGTGTTTCAAAATTTTGTAGTCAAACTAGCAATGCAATTAGCATTGGGTGGAATGTGCTGGAAATTCAAAACACTCTATAGAGTTTCCTGGTAGAAATGGAATTTCTCTTATAAAATATATAAAATATTGAAGTCTCATTCATTTTGAAAATGTTGCTTTTTTGGTTGATTTGATATTCTTTTTTCCAAATTGCTTTTTTGATTGATTGATATTCTTTTTTCCAAAGAAGAAATGAAGATTTGTATCAGGTCATGTTTACATTGAGTCTTATGGGAAATAAGTTGGTGTAACACTTCTAATGTCTCTGATCTCTGAGTATACAGGGCTTTTCACTTAAAACTCCCCACGTCAATATCTCGGAAACGAATAGGAATATTTGATTTCTGTAAAAAGTAGTCAATGTATGGGGTCAAGTAGTTATTTTTCACAGTTAAAAAAATTCGACGCCTACCAAGAGTAAGGTGTCGCGACGCATCGAAAATATCAATCGATTGCAGGGACTTTGAAATAACGCGCATGCAAAAGTACGAGTTATTTATAAACTTTTTTGTTATTCAGTCGAACTCATTTATTCTACTCAGTTTTGAGATATACAGTGTGTCCAAGATAAGGATGTCTATCATGGGGATCTTGGAAACTGTGAGAGATACAAGGTCGGTTAAATGGAGGCAAAGTTGCGTATTTTGATGCTTAACAAAATGCCGTTTTAAAAGCCAAGAAATTCCGACTAAGTCCGAAATTATCCGAAAAAAACCGAAATTTTTCAAAATTGTTTTCATTTTTTTCTGACCACATTTGAAGAGATATTTTGAAATGAATGGAACTTCTTCATTGCCACTTTTTGCCCTTTACAAGATAGCGTTATCAAATTGAAGAACCGACGTTTCGTCTATTAGCAGCCATCATCAACTTTGTTTTTTTAAATACGGTCCTGGATTTTTTATGACGGATTTTGAGGGCCTCTTATGTTCCAAAACCAACAATGTATCGCAATTATTCAAAAAAATTACGTTTGTGGATTTTTGCATAAGAACTCATGTGTTAGAGGGAGACAAAAAATACATTTTTAATAGGATCAAAAACAAACAACTTTTTTTTAATAAGTGCGATACATCGTTGGTTTAGGAACATAAGAGGCTCTCAAAATCCGTGATAAAAAATCCAGGACCGTATTTGAAAAAACAAAGTTGATGATGGCTGCTAATAGACGAAACGTCGGTTCTTCAATTTGATAACGCTATCTTGTAAAGGGGAAAAAGTGGCAATGAAGAAGTTCCATTCATTTCAAAATATCTCTTCAAATGTGGTCAGAAAAAAATGAAAACAATTTTGAAAAATTTCGGTTTTTTTCGGATAATTTCGGACTTAGTCGGAATTTCTTGGCTTTTAAAACGGCATTTTGTTAAGCATCAAAATACGCAACTTTGCCTCCATTTAACCGACCTTGTATCTCTCACAGTTTCCAAGATCCCCATGATAGACATCCTTATCTTTTTCAAATACGGTCCTGGATTTTTTATCACGGATTTTGAGAGCCTCTTATGTTCCTAAACCAACGATGTATCGCACTTATTAAAAAAAAGTTGTTTGTTTTTGATCCTATTAAAAATGTATTTTTTGTCTCCCTCTAACACATGAGTTCTTATGCAAAAATCCACAAACGTAATTTTTTTGAATAATTGCGATACATTGTTGGTTTTGGAACATAAGAGGCCCTCAAAATCCGTCATAAAAAATCCAGGACCGTATTTAAAAAAACAAAGTTGATGATGGCTGCTCATAGACGAAACGTCGGTTCTTCAATTCAATAACGCTATCTTGTAAAGGGCGAAAAGTGGCAATGAAGAAGTTCCATTCATTTCAAAATATCTCTTCAAATGTGATCAGAAAAAAATGAAAACAATTTTGAAAAATTTCGGTTTTTTTCGGATAATTTCGGACTTAGTCGGAATTTCTTGGCTTTTAAAAAGGCATTTTGTTAAGCATCAAAATATGCAACTTTGCCTCCATTTAACCGACCTTGTATCTCTCACAGTTTCCAAGATCCCCATGATAGACATCCTTATCTTGGACACACTGTATATCTGAAAACTGAGTAGAATAAATGAGTTCGAGTATATCACAAAAAATTTTATAAATAACTCGTACTTTTGCATGCGCGTAATTTCAAAGTCCCTGCACTCGATTATTATTTTCGATGCGTCGCGACGCTTTACTCTTGGTAGGCGTCGAATTTTTTTAATTGTGAAAAATAACTACTCGACCCCATAAATTGACTACTTTTTACAGAAATCAAATATTCCTATTCGTTTCCGAGATATTGACGTGGGGAGTTTTAAGTGAAAAGCCCTGTATATTGTTTCTGTTATTTTTAAAATAAATATTATACAAAAATATTTATCCAGTTATTTGAGCGCCCCTCAGAGTGGTCCTTGCACTATCGAAATGTGTAACAGCCTGTGGTGTTCAGCAACCGCTGTCAATCTGGAATCGCGCTGTAGGTTCTTCCATTTTGAACATTTGTTTTTCTTAATCACTACTTTATCCAATGATCTCTGTTAATATTGGATATACACTGCTTAATACGATAATGTGATTAAAACTAAAGTTGCCGCCAACGAAATTTTTATAGCCCTCTTAGTTTTTGCGATAGAGGGCTAAATTGAAAATGTTGCATTTTCAGGCACGCCTCGTATCTCAACTATCAGATTACTTATCAAAAATGTGAAAACTTTTTCTAATATTACTTTTTTTGTAGAATTTAATTCCGCCTTTGGAGAATCAGTATACAGGGTCAGGTCAAAAAGTTATCGGACCTGACTTTATTTTCTTAAATGGAGCACCCTGTTTATTTAAAAGCTATGAAATTTGTCTTTTTTTACCTTTTCAGGAATTTATAACAGTAGGCACTTTTTCTGATAAACACCCAAATAAACGACAATTTTCTGAAATTAATTGATTGTATAATTTAATAGTTGCTATGGCAACAAACAAAATGTACATTTGTTTTTTTTATCACTACGTTATCCAATGATCTCTGTTAATATTGGAGATACACTGCTTAATACGATAATGTGATTAAAAAAAAAGGTTCAGAGAAGACTACTGAGAATCCAGGTAACAACTGCTGCTATTCTTACAAATTTCGGAAAAATAGCTTGGTCTCATTGTTGCACCATGTATATGCGTATATGCCGAGGTATATGCTCAAATTTAGTTCTGAATACGCAACTCTGACATAACATGGTAACATTGGTAATTGAGATATTATTAATCTACAATAATTCAAAAAAAAAATCATCAAAATCTAATGATTGTTTCGCGAGGAAGCCAACTTCAAAATTAAGACAAATTTCAGTGGCAATTTTGTTGTCCATGTGCAATTTATGTTTACTTTTTCTTCTAGAAGCCAATGAAACACAAGTCAAGGCAGAAAAATTGCGCAATATCCAAGAAGTGGCTTCAACCCCTCAGCAATGGGATAGATTGATCGACAAATCTTTATCGGCAAGTGATTTCGATTTGATGGTTCATGGTGACAGACAACAAAGACAAAGTGACGATCCAGAAACCCCCTATTCGATATAGCCTCGATGATGTTGGGATGTTTTCCGTAATTGAAATCAACTTGTGCAATATGGCTAGGTATTCAAGCATTTTATCCGTTCGAAGTTCATTATGAATTTTCAGCGGATTGTGATTTGCCCTGAGAACCAGTCAATTGTTTGAAAACTCCTTCCAATTCTGATTAAGTTTTTCACGATTATTTAACCTGTTTTAAAACTCGCACAAAACCGATCAGACAACCAACTTGATCACTTGTGTATCTTCTAATCAAGCTATACATTTCACGGAATGTAGCTCTTTTAACCCTGTTTTATTCTTTGTTTCCATAAGAAATGATGTGTTTACTGAAATGGCTAAAACTAACGCAAGACAATCAATTGCACATGTTGAACCTTGGAAAGGTTTGCGAATTTTTTTTTTGTGCAAATTTCTTAGTATCTGAAAATCTAGAGAAAGATCTCTAGCTGCATAACGTAAAATCGATCTGTTTAGAGGTAAAGCTGAAGTACTTACTAAAGAAGCCACGACAATGGCCGCAGTGTTGCTGTTTTCTCGCCCTTCACTTATTAAGGCATGGGCGTATCATCATCGGGTTATCGATTTTTCACCGAATAACATAGTTACTTAAAACTTTGGCCTCAGTCCTTACAGCCATTTAAAGCTCTGGAGGGCAGGCCAGCTAGATCTCTTTATTTAATATTTTAGTTCGACAAACTACTTAGATCTGACATTTCATGTTTCGCCTTGACCTATAATTTAAAAATATTTTTTTGCTCATAGGTACTTAATTAACAAATTCTTTAAATGATATTGAAAGCTCAATTTTTCGTGGTTGTGATTGAACAAATTCCGAACAAATTTTTGTTGCAATAATCTATGTTTTTTCTTTTGAATTTGAATGAACTAGATGAAAATCAAAATCCCTAGTCAATAATTTGAGCTGTCATGTTGAAGATTTTATTCGTTCCGTTGATGTTGATTGTATTGATATACAATATTTTTGGTTTTTCTTATAGAGCTATAACGAGTTGCATACTTCTCAAGATCGATTCCAGATTTCCATCAAGATCATAACTTTATACTCATCCGAAATCTGTACATAAACCAAAATGTTACATTCATATCCTATGATCAAAAATTGCTTTGAGCAGTGGCGTGCAACCAATCGAAACAAAAAAGCAATGTCTACGGTAGAAAAATTATCGAGGCACATTTTTTATATTAACTCTGTGTTATCTTATTCCTCCCAAAACTGATAGTAATAATAATTCGAATAATAACAAAATAACGTGATGACTTGACGAAATCATATGCACATTTCGTTGTTTTATTTCATTTTCCATCGCGCCGTCTTGTGTGAGTAAGCATCCTATATAAAAAGAAACTCAGGCAATTTTAGCTGGTCAATACGGTTTCTTATGGAGCTTAAAAGCATTGCTTATTTTGGCATACAAATATCGATTCTCGATCCTAGCCGGTCCAAAAATTGACAAACATAAACAATAAACTGGTGATGTGTTCGATATGTGTACTTTTAGGATTTGAATTACATAATTTGGTTTTATATGAGGATCAAGTTTTTCTGACATTTTGACTTTGACTGAGTTTGAGGATAATGAGGTATCGTGTGAATATGTTACATGTACATGGAAATCGTACTAAAAAAGGGGTGTTACCTTACATGAAATGAGGTAGTTCTGATTTTTTGATATGTAGTATCTGATGAAATGATGATGACAAATCCGAGTTTTCGACCTCGAAAGCCTTCCTGATCATCGGAAAAATTTACAAAAACCGCTAAATTTCATCACATTTTTGACATATTCTCAATTTTGTCCAGCAAGGACTTATTTTATGGCAAAAGTCGTTAGTTACAATTTTAAAAAAGACATTTTTTTTTTAAAAAACGAGACTATAGTCTGGTCTTTGTACAGAAAATAGTTTTTAAGATACAGAATTTTGAAGTCTTGCAACATTTCTAAAAAAAATAAACGTTTTTTTTCCAGTTTTTCTCAATATTGACCACTAAGGACTCATATAACGGTAATAGTGATCATATACAGTAATAATAAGGACTAGCTGTCCAAAGTTGATGAGGTCAGTAAGCAAATATTGTATAAAGGGTTTGTGAAATAATCTACGACTGTTGAAGAAAACTTTTTGTAATATGGAATACTTCATTGAATATATTCAGTTCTTATGTACGATTGCTCTTTTCAATTCTTATACTGTTCTGGTGCTCCAAATCTACAGCACTTCGTTTTGGGGCAGTTTGTTTTGTTAGTATTTCTTCATCGATCGGATCAGGCAGGTCGAAATCGTTATCTAATACTGGATCATCGATGAGTGAGTGATTCATCAATGTCGTCACAAGGTCTGCTATGTTTTCACAAGATTTACCGCTACCGTGGCTGCAAACAGCCGAGCATTCTTGCTTTTCTACAGCAGTCTTGCTTTTCAACAACCGTAATTATTAATGGTACAACGTTTTTTGCAGTTACAGGAAATCATGTTTAGCAGAAGCTGAGGAGCTGGTGGTTTCGTCATCAGTTGCGGAATGAGGCCTTTTGTACTTCGTATCCAGCATCAATCGAGGGGATCCTTCAACAACAGAATTAAAAACAATATTTTAGGAAAATCAATAGTGGCAACAAGTAAAATTAAATATTTTCAAAACCCTCTGCATTGGAGATTGAAAAATTATTTTTTTTACTTGTTAGGTTCGCAGAGAGTAAAATATTGATTTTATTGAAATGTTGATCTTGATTTTGTTGTTGGTTTCTTTTCAGATACAGAAGTGGCTGGGAAATGAGAGAAGAATCCCCTCGATTGGGGCTGGATGCGAAATAGACCAGGCCTCATTCCGCAACTGATGACAATCACCAGCTCCTCAGCCTCTACTGAACATGATTTGATGCAACTGCAAAAATGGTTGAACCAACAATCACGATTGTAGGAAAGCAGGACTTAAACGCTCGGCTGCTACCGTGGTGGTCAATCTTGTGAAAAAATACCAGACCTTGTGACGACATTGATTAATCACTCACTCAACGATGATCCAGTATCAGATAACGCCTGATCCGATCGATGAAGAAATACTAATGAAACAAACTGCACAAAAAAGAAGTACTGTGGATTTAGAGGACCAGCCTGGTCCATCAAAAATATACAAGAATTGAGAAAAGAAATAGAACATAAGTACTGAATATATGCAAGTATTTCATTTTACAAAAAATTTTCTTCAACAGTCGTAGTTTTAAAAAAAGAAAATCTTGAAACTGTTTCCTCAGTCTGACCATGACCAATCCTTTTTTTGCTTTCCTGGGAAGTGTACCCATTAACTCGTTGTAGAGACTATATGGCGACCAAATGGTAGATGTCTTTCATTAGATTGATGAGAATTTCCATCCTGAGATTGACAAATTCTGCCGATAGATGGCGTTATGTACTACAACTTTTCACAGTCGTAGTTTTGGACACTTTGGACTTTGGACAGCTGGTCCTTATCAATAATGTATATATGATCACTTTTACCGTTTAATGGGTCCTTAGTGGACAATATTGAGAAAAGCTGGGAAAAAAATGTGATTTTTTTTTTTTTTGGAAATGTAAAACTTCTTTGCTGTATCTCAGAAAGTATTTCATCTACAAAGATCCAATTAATCTTGCATTTTCTAGAATTTTGTTCTCTTTTAAATTGTACATAACGACTTTTGCCATAAAATTAGTCCTTGCTGGTCAAAATTGAGCAAATGTCAAAAAAGTGACAGAATTTTGCGGTTCTTGTAGAATTTAGCAATGATCCGGAGGGCCTTCGAGGTCGAAAACTCAGATTTTTCATCATCACTTCATTAGATTATAACATATAAAAAAATCAGAACTACCTCATTTCATGCAAGGTAAAATGTACCAATTCCATGGACTATAATACCTGTATCCGGAATTTGAAAACAACACCGTTTCACACTCTTGAATTTGATGAAAAACAGAAAGTGGTTGAACTGGGCCGACTTACTCCATATTAAAAATTAATTCAGGAATCTATACCACAAGGTATTTTGATATCAAGTTTTATGAAAATTATAAATGGCTGTTAAATTGTATGAACGATCTGTATCGAATATCCTGGTTTGAGTACAACATGAATTTCATCAATTAATGACATTCAACAATGATAATGATCTTGACATATTTCTTAACCCGTTGATGATTTTCACCTTTTAATAATATGTTTGCCTACCTTATCTCAACCGTCATTGCACGCCACTGGCTTTTAGTAATAACGCTGCATATAAATACAGTGATGACGCGTGGGTTTGAATGAATTCATAATATTATTTTTAGGAAAACCGCCATACAATAAAAAAATCATCATTATTAAAATTTGTCTACCACATATTATCGACCTAAAAATCAAAATCTGTATGAGTATACATTATTATAGCTCAGCTGCAACAAATTTATTGATATTAACAATAACTGTGTCAAACATCTCCATGGCTTTTTGGGGATTATGTTCGTCAGCAATACGGATCATCAAAATATCATATTCTTCTGATTTTTGGAGTTTTCCCCTGTTTCTAGTTAGAAAACGACAAAGGAATAATATGTAAAACTTTCAAAACAACTCCACATATGTTACCATATTTGGAATTTCATTCAAATTCAAATGAATATAACATAAAAACTAAACATTGTTGGTGTGTTTTGTGTACCATATTCAGTTTAAATATTTTATCATGTTGTTTATTAGTTAAGGATTTTCGTGATTTATTGCGCTTCCTACAAAAATGATTGCTATATTGTTGATAATATATAGAAATATTTATGGAACTTTTTAGCTTCTCCATTACTTTAGTTGAAACTATGTTTATATTTTATGGCTGTTTGATGAGTGTTGAATAAATATATATTTATTGGTAGTTGTGTTCAATATAACTGATGCGGGTTAGTGGGGAGAAGGACGGTGTTAAACAAAACACTCAGTTGTATTTTACACCGTCATTCTCCCCACTAACCCGCATCAGTTACATCCAACTTAAGGGCGCAAACCTACACAAAAAAAAGTTTCGTTTGATCTTTTACAAAGCTAACGTCGGAGGTTGAATCCACACTCAAGAGAGTTGACATTGTGAATCGAGTGATAATCAGTTGATGTGTGCTAAAAAGAGTCATAGTATAAACAGGGCCGTTGAAGAAAACAGCGATGAGGCCATCTGATTCTCTATTTAACAACACACTTAAGCCGAAAGAATGAAATATGAAATAATACCAATCCAATCGTCAAACCAACAAAAAGCAAATGTCATATTATGAAAGCAGCTCCGCGTTTCAAGGCGAACTCGTTAATGTAAAATGACTCCTGGACGGCAATCAATGCCAAAAACAAAATAACCATTTAGTTCCAAGTACAGCGTGGTATTTTCGAAGTGATACATATAGTCGTGAAACTTTGTCAATTGCTTCCTTATGTCGAGTATACTAACCCCTGAAAATAGTAACATTAGGGGTGGCCATGTCTTCGCACACGCAACCTCTTAATTTTCATCTGGCGGTATAACGAGGCGATATACAGGGTGTTTATTAATTGAATGCCGATACTTAAGGGTGATAATCCTTGGATGATTTTAAGACAAAAAGTTCATATGAACATAGGTCCGCAAGAGCTTAATTTTCAAGATACAGGGTGTTGAAATATTAAAAAATAAATGATTTTTTTATAATTACTTTGATACTATTCCAGATATCTTTATGAAATTTGGTACACGTCTTCTTGGCTTCAATATGCATTTGGGATGTACAAACAATTTCATTATTTTTACCAGTGGCGTCCGTACGGGCTTTGCACTCAATATTTTTGGAGAAAAAACTTGTACAGGGTGATTCATTTTCAGAGTCAGGGTGCCAGTTCTCGTAAACTATTCATCGTAGAGGCTTGCGGCAAAAAATGTAATTACTAAAACGGCCAAGAGAAAAACCTGGAAAATATAAAGTTTCTGAAATGGCCGCTAGGGGGCGTAACAACCAACACCAAGTAGAAAAATATGATTATTATGATAGATAGAAAAAAACGTTTTGGACAAAAAGTGTAGGTAAATAGTCAGTAAATCCGAAAATGAGCTCATCGATATATTTTCATTGGACAAAATTCCATAAGTGGTGGGGGAAGTTCAATTGTTTTATCAAACAAACGGAGATTTCTCCCGTTTCGCTTGACCGATTTAAACGAGCTTGGGCTCATATGAAAGAGCATTATCTGTACTTAGAAAAACTTTTTTGGTTTTGAATTTGTAACATTCGCCGTCGCCGCTAGATGGCGTTAACTGAAATGGTAGCATGTTTTTGCGTTTTTTCCAAAAAAATCAAATGTAATGGTATATTCATTTTTATATATTTTAAAAGGGGACACATTTTCCTATAAAAAAAAAACAAAAAAATTATTGATTTTTTTTTTTTTTTAATTTTTTTTTTCTGTTTTTTTTTAATTTTTTTAATAGGAAAATGTATCTTCTTTTAAAATATATAAAAATGAATATACCATTACATTTGATTTTGTTGAAAAAAACGCAGAAACATGCTACCATTTCAGTTAACGCCATCTAGCGGCGACGGCGAAGGTCAAAAATTCAAAACCAAAAAAGTTTTTTGAAGTGCAGATCATGCTCTTTCATATGAGCCCAAGCTCGTTTAAATTGGTCAAGCGAAACGGGAGAAATCTCCGTTTGTTTAATAAAAAAATTGAACTTCCCCCACCACTATATTATGATAGATAGAAAAAAACGTTTAAGACAAAAAGTGTAGGTAAATAGTCAGTTAATCCGAAAATGAGCTCATCGATATATTTTCATTGGACAAAATTCCATAAAAATCATATTTTTCTACTTGGTGTTGGTTGTTACGCCCCCTAGCGACCATTTCAGAAACTTGAAAATATTTTCCAGGTTTTTCTCTTGGCCGTTTTAGTAATTAAATTTTTTGCCGCAAGCCTCTACGATGAATAGTTTACGAGAACTGGCACCCTGACTCTGAAAATGAATCACCCTGTACGCCACTGCTTCCTTCCAAAACAAAACTTGATTTTTTTCCGTCCGGCGCATGGTTTTCGCTTAAAAAAATAAAATCTACTTAATTGCATTGACACCCTGCTGTGTCATCCAATATTTTTAAATCAGTGGCGCCCTCTTTAACATTCCCATGCATTTTGATGCATAGAAGACGTGTACCAAATTTCAAAAAGATATCTGGAATAGTATCAAAGTGATGATAAAAAAAAGATTTTTTTTTTTAAATTTCAACACCCTGTATCTTAAAATCTATGCTCTTGCGGACCTATGCCCATATGAACTTTTTGTCTTGAAATCATCCAAGGTCGGCATTCAATTAATAAACACCCTGTATATTTTGGTGGCCAAGTACACCTTTCATTCAAAAACAATATAAAGAATCATTTTTGACGGAAATTTTTGGAAACCAAAAATCACGCATGGTTTGATGGCCATCGAAACCTCAATATGTTAAACATCTGGAGGTTATGGAATTACACACCTATAGTTCTGATTTTTACAAAAATTATTCTCTATATTGTTTCTGAAAGAATGGTATACTCGGCCACCAAAATACAGGGTGCCACAGATTCGAGTGCATGCATGGGGATCTCAGTTATTAAAAGAGCTACAGGGTCGGTAAAATGGTTGCAAAGTTGCACATTTTTATGCTCAACAAAATGCCGCTTTGAAATTTAAAAAATAACGACTACTTCCGAAGATATACGAAAAAAATCGAAATTAAGCAGAAACCTTATAATTATTTCCCGAGTTTATTTGAGAAGATATTGTAAAATGAATTACACTTTCTCATTGCCACTTTTTCTCCTCTACAAGATGGCGGTATCAAATTAAAAATCTGAGTTTTCGTCTTTGAGCGGCCATCATCAAGTTCATTTTTTTAAATACGGACCTGGATTTTTTATTTTATTTTTTATTATCTTTTGACGTCCTTAATGTATTGAGGTATCGCAATCGTCGAAAAAAATACTCATTTGAAAAATAATACCAGAGAAAATTAGTAAGGCAACCCTTTTCTCCCTAGCTCATAGTTTGGTTCAATAATCCATCTTTATTCGACACGTTATTCTTATTTGGGCTCGGAATCGTATTCGAATAATTCGAATAGTCGAATATTCAATAGTCGAATATTTTTCATAATTCATTAGCCGAATGGTCGACTATTCGACTATCCGACTAGTCGATGTCGACTATTCCAAATTCCAAATAACCGTCAAGAATTTCAGATGCGAATAATTTCTATGATTGACGAGGTATTCCAATTCATATATGTACATATTATAGATTTTGAAAGTATATGTGATCAATTTCAAAATGGGTCAACATAAAAAAAAATGTTTGTTGAGCAAATCAATAGTGTCATTGTTTATAATATTTTTCACTGTTGTATGATTGTTTGAGTTCGAAGTATCAATAATCTTCCATTTAGTTTTCAATCTATTGGAGTTGAATGAAGTACTAGAAAACAAAAAATGATGTTTTCAGCGACTTATCTTATAATATATCCAATTAAAACTTCTCTATTCATTTATTCAGGAAACCGAATTATATAACCGAATCAATAATCAAGCAGTAAAATTCGACTAGTCTAGTATAAAACTAGGTACCTATTTGACTAGTCGTATAGTCACGTATCTAGCTGAAAAATCCGATTTCGACCATTCGACTATTTATAAATAGATCCGAATAGTCGATGACTATTCGACTATTCAAATAGATTCGAATATTCGAATAAATTTTTAACAACTATTCGAATAGTTGAGATTTGGAAAATTCCGAGCCCTAATTCTTATGTGAGAACATGCACAACGAAACAAGCCTAATTTACCGAACCAAAATAACATCCAATAACGATATACATTTGATGAAATTTAATTTAATCCACAAATGATATGGAAAATAAAAAAAAAACATATAAAAATCTGGATTGATTTCTGCAAGTGTTCAAGAATATTGCCATTTTAACAAAATTTTGAAAATAACAATAATAGGTGAAAAATAATTGAAAATATTGCTCTACACCCTCATCTAACTACCTCAATGCCTCAAGGACGTCAAAAGATAACTAAAAATAAAATACAAAATCCAGGTCCGTATTTAAAAAAATGAACTTGATGATGGCCGCTCAAAGACGAAACGTCAGATTTTCAATTTGATACCGCCGTCTTGTAGAGGAGAAAAAGTGACAATGAGCAAGTGTGATTCATTTTACAATATCTTCTCAAATAAACTCAGGAAATAATAATAACGTTTTTGCGAAATTTCGGTTTTTTCCGGTTATCTTCGGAAGTAGTCGGAATTTTTCAAATTTCGAAACGGCATTTTGTTGAGCATAAAAATGCGCAACTTTGCAACCATTTAATCGACCCCGTATCTCTCATAATAACTGAGATTTCCATGCATGCACTCGAATCTGTGGCACCCTGTATACAGAGGGTGTTTCATTAATAATGTCCATATGTTGATAGAAATTGGTGTTTAGGGGTCTTTTGTCATGCGAAATTTGAATTTGATCGTAGTATGGCTCTGACTTGTAGAGGGCGCTACCTACAATTATTTTTCCAATTATTATCAGCCATAACTTTTTTGAACGTACCCCTATAACATTTTTGAGAAACAAAACAGATTCACTTGTATTTTCTACGCAGAAAAAGTATACTTGTTAAAAGTCGCTACAGGCAACCATTCTCGAGATATTCGGATTTGCCATTATTTGGCGGAGGTAAAGTTATAAAATCTTTTGTATGATTGCTACATATTTTCAGTAAAAAGATAAAATTCAAGTGATGAGTGATGTAAACAACAACCTGTAGCTTTTCACCGGAGCATTTCCGGACACATGTTCATAGGAATTTTCTTCTTATTATCAACAAGGAAGACTCATCCTGATTTTTTTCTCTGAAAAAATGCAAGACCTTGCTTGACTAAAAAACCCCCAAACACAAATTTTCATCAAAAGATCGACATTGGTGGAGGTACTATTTTGAAAAAAAAAAAATAAAAAAAAACTTAAACACCCTGTAGCTCTGTATTGAAGCATTTCCGGACACATGTTTATGGGAAGTTTTCTTCTTATTTTCAAGCGGGAATACTTCTGAATTTTTTCGCAATATTAATGAAACACCCTGTATATCGCCTCGTAATACCGTCAGGTGATGAAAATCAAGAGGTTGTGTGTGCGAAGACATGGCCACCCCCAAAGTTAATATTTTCAGGGGTTAGTAGACTTGACATAAGGAAGCAATCCACAAAGTTTCACGACTATGTATCACTTCGAAAATACCACGTTGTACTGGGGACTAATTGGATTTAAATAAAAAAGTTGTATTAGACAGGTTGATACCTATCACTTGTAATATCATCGACGAAACTAGAACTGCTCACTTCATCTTGTAATCGCATGGAAAAACCATTCTGAAAAAAAAATTGTGTTTTTTTAGCAATGTCCTAGGACCGCTTTCAGATGATGCGACTTTTAGCCGTGCGCCGTGTTATGGCTTGTTTCACACGCTACAAACATCGGCAACGGACAAGTTCCATTTATTTTCAGCATTGGATTAAATGAGAACACGTTCGACACTAGGCCGTCAAATGGACTCGATGCAGATAAGTGTGTTACGTCCTTCAAAGCCCTAGACGGCCATCGTTGTCTCCACATGGCCGGCCTGGCGCTTTGCCGGGGAAGATTGGTGCAGAACCGTAATAAATTTCGAGAGTGATATCTTATTTGAGTAGTGCCCTCCTTATACCCCTTTCAACATCGTTGATGTAGCTCAAGACTGTGGTGGCCGAGTATCAACCGATTGAGGCCATTTCCCGCCATCTTGTCCAGATTTTCACGGGAGCTGGGCAGCAAAAAAGGGCATGCCCAGTGGTCTCGTTGCCTACGTGGCATCCCGTACAAGTTGGATAGTAACTTACCTCTTTCAATACTGAGAGGGAAGAAAAGGATCGACTTGTTCTTCTCGCATTGGGGCACAGTTGTTGAAAGCTCAAGACCCATGAGAAGCGGTTCCTCTCATGGGTCTGGGATCTTATGGAATAGTTATACAGTGTAATAATTCTTTAACGTCCCTTCTCTCCTAACTTTTGAACCGTTCAATATATTAGAACGAAATTTGGACACCATATGTGAGGACGTTAAACATTTTTTGACATAGTAGTGACAGCTGACAATGTCAAAATTGTCAAAATAACAACTGGGCGCCACTCTGAACGAAAAAGTCACATAGAAAGGGAGGTCGAGTTATACCTCATTTTTAAGCTCTTTTCATGCTCATTTCACTCTGAAAGTTTGAAGCCGCTGTCTCTTCCTAATTTTTCAATATCAAGGCAGAATCTTTTCAAAATGGCACCCAATTGCCGTTTTAACATCCTCAGCTGTCACTACTCTGTTGAGAAATGCAGAACGTGCTCATATACTGGTGACCCAAATTTCATTCTGGTATATCGGACGGTTTAAAGTTAGGGAAGGGACATCAAAGAATTGATGTTGTGATGTGATCCCCAATATATGATCACGTTTTGCATTTCTGAGCACAGTGGTGACAGCTGATGAGGATTTCAAAACGGCAATTGAGCACCATTTTGGAAAAACACTGCCTTGATATTGAAAAATAGGAAAGAGACAGCGACTTTCAGGGTGTTATAAGGATGAAATCACCTTCAAAATGAGGTATCACTCGACCACCTTTTCCATTTTTGAATTTTCCGTTCAAATAGCGCCCAGCTGTTGTTTTGTTTTGACATTTTTAGGTGTCACTAATAAGTCAAAAAAATCACATATATGGTGTGTCCTAATTTCGTTCTAATACTTTATTCGGTCCAAAAGTTAGGAGGGGGGGATATTTAAGAATTTCACTGTATGTTGAGGCCAGAGTCACCTCCACTGGATCATCACCCGAGGAAAAATATCAATGAGAAGCGACAAGACTTTTCTCGCCAAAAAGATCAGGTTGGCGTGTGCCGTCGCAATCTGTCAATTTGGCCCGGACTATAACTAAACGTCACGTCATCCGAAGAGTCGCGAACTGTCAGATTTCAATTTGAAGGCCAATTAAATGCCTTCTCATTGAAGCAATGGGGAAAACAGGTTTTTGTTGCTTCTCATTGTGTTCTCTGTCATTACCCTCTCTTCACCCGAAGATACAAACACCGCAATGGTCTAGAAATATTAATTCATTAAATCAAATTGAATCTTGAATGGATCAAAAAATGCGGAGTTATTCACATAATACAGGGTGTCCAATAAGTCATTGATCAACGGCTCACATATATTGTTATCCAATAATTGTTAATCGTTTTCGAGATACAGGGTGTTGAGATTACCCTAAAAAAACCGTTTTTTTTTTTATTACGAAATGATGTCTTGAAGAGCTTGAATATCCACCAACATCAAGCTCTCCGGTCGACCAGTGGCGGAGATAGGGGTTACCGGGAAAAATGATTTTGCATAAAAATAATGTAATACTCGATGTACGACTCAAAAAAATAGTATTTTTAGACACACATTTTATTTTAAGAGGATAATTTTTGGAAAAACTCCCTCGTATCTGGTACCATTTCGCAGGAAATTAATCTTCTCTTGTTTATCAATATTATTTTCAATCTACTTGGTAACGCAAAAGTGACTTGGGGGTGAAAAATTGAATTCAATTATTTATTTAGTTATTCAAGATGTTCAAAAAAAGTCCCAACCTGCTTTAATGCATAACCTGCACGTGCGAAAAAAAATCGTTTAATTGCGCCAGATTTGCTCCGCAACAGCTATTATTTTTTTAAGGAGTGTCAGCTCATCGTTGGCCATTGGCCCTCTTCTTGTATCTCGAAAACGATATATGTGGTTTTTCTTATTGCAAATGGCATCCTCTATCGCCCAGAGTCGTTTGCTCCATGACTTATTGGACACCCTGTATATTGGAATTTGCGTTCAACGGCAAATTCAATATACAGGGTGTCTGGGAAAATGTGGGAGATCTCTCGGATTCATATAGAACATCGAAAAATAAGATGACAAGTTCCCATACACTTTTTTCCTAGAGGCCCTCTATACGGAGATACAGGCACCGAAAGGATACCACTGGAAATCAATTTATCTTGAATAACTTTTTAACCACTAAATATAATTTGATGAAAATTTAATATAATGAACAGCGAACATTACCTCTTTACATTCTGCCCTTAAAACATAACTAGCTTGTTTAGTTTACCAGGGGCGGACTAGTTGTACATTTTAATGCTTAAATTTCTAACACCCTGTATGATAAAGACTTGAAAAAAATAAATTGAGATTGCCTGAACTTTAAGCTACAAAAAAGATACTTTTGTTCATTATCGATAAAATGAACCGTTTTCTAAAAAAAAAAACATATTTTTATTAAAAAAACCATCGTAAATAGCCATAATGCAGTGCTGTCCCTGACGAATCTTTTTTATAAAATGTAAATCTATATTTTCCTCGAAATGTTTATAAAAATTTATCTGAAAAAACAATGCAAAATTCGAAAAAACAGGTTCACATTTTTTTTAATAATTTCGTCAAGGGCACCACTTCGTCATGAGTCATGACTTTTCTCGATGTTTTTTTCAATAAAAATATATTTTTTCCCGAAAACGGTTCATTTTATCGACAATCAACAGGAGTACCTTTTTGTAGCCTAAGGTTCAGGCTATCTAAATTAATTTTTTTCAAGTCTTCATCATACAGGGTGTTGAAAATTCAAGCATTAAAATGTACAACCTATTCCGCCCCTGGTAAACTAAACAAGCTAATTATGTTTTAAGGGCAGTATTTTAAGAGGTAATGTTTACTGTTCATCATATTAAATTTTCATCAAATTATATTAAGTGGGTGAAAAGTTATTCAGGAAAAATTGATTTCCAGTGGCGTCCTTTCGAGGCCGTATCTCCGTAGAGAGGGTCTATGAAAAAAGTTTACGGAAACTTGTCATCTTAGTTTTATCTGAATCCGAGAGATCTCCCACATTTTCCCGGACGCGTATTGGCATTCCTTACTACGCTACAGAGCATAGATGAGCTGTATCGCAGTAAAGTATGGCTCGACTGGGCGCACAATTTGTTCAGCCATTGTTTACTACGGTACAGATCAAATGCGCTATTTGGACGAAAGGTACGGTAGTAATGGATTCGTTTACTCAACTCATCAATTATTATCGTTCACCACGGAAATTACAAACATGTATAATCATTTCCTATTATAAAGGTGTTTCTAGAAATATTCTACTATCATTTTAATGTGACAATGTGTACAATGGCTTCATGGAGCCATTTTCAATTCCGCCAATTATTAGTAGTTGACAAAGTTTCAATCTACACGGGATGCTACTCAATGATGGGCCGTACTTCCAAAGACGCATTCCTGAGCCCTGAACCAAATTCAAGTTGTAGAAAAGGTCTTATAGGTAAACATATTGTCATTGTGTCTTGAATATAAATATTCTGGTCTTCGAGTTACAGGTTTAAAAAAATATCGGATTTATCATAAGTGAATCGAATTAACTTTGCTCGTTGCTATATTTGTTGTTATGGGCATAATGTTTATGACTGTCCTTGACAGCCTATGATTTTTCATATGGTCAAAAACTAGACATTTTTCTTAACCTCCAGCAACACTGGTATCTCGAAAACCAGACTATTTAGGACACAAGTTTGTCTTGAAACTGTTTCAGAAATGCGTCTTTTGAACTATGGCCTATCATTGAGTGAAACTTTGTATTGGCTAATTAGAAGCACGCCATAACATGCGGATTCAATATAATAGTGTAAACCTCACATTATCATTATGAGTGAAAATAATACTATCCTATACTTAATAGTACACGATGAATTTTTCAGAATTTGTCAACGACGGTCTCCTGAGTGTAAAATTAGCAAAATCGGAAATTGTTCCCCTGCGGTTTTTGTGCAATAGAGGTGGTTTTTTTCAATTGTTCTACAACAAAATAATTATGCTCAAATTGTACATGAGAAAACTCTTCATAACTTTGCATCATGATTTTTTTTTTAATTATTTTATTATTTCCGGCCCATTTGGGGTGATTTCAAAAAGTTAGATTGCTCTCAATTGATATTGATGCATAATGAAAGTGGTTCATAATAAATGGACAAGCAACTTTTCCTCATGGACTTCGTCACTTGATTATTTTTTGAAATAGCCCAGTTCATGGAATTGGGGTAGTTTTGTTATTTTTGTCTAGTTCTGTAAATTTGTCAAATTAAAGGTGTTCGTGATAAAATCACACAGTGATCGGCTAAAATATGGAACACATTTATTTTAAATTCGGGGTTTTAGATTTTTGGAAAACGCTCGGGTATGTTGTTTTTTATTTGTGGATGCGGTCTCTTTAATGACAATTTCTTGTATACAGGTTGAACCAAAAATAAGTTACGATCATCACTTTCCTTGTTTCAAATGGAAACATGTAAGTTCTATTTCATATTTGAATTACACTAACCGACAATAGTGGAGAAACAGCCTAAAATTTGAGAAACCTTGGATCCTGGATCAGTCATCAAAAAAGTGATTTTGCATTTAAAAACTTGAATCTAGTTGTCATTTTAGGTGTCCTGGCGATTAAGAAAAAAAATTGTTTGGTGCCCCTTTTTCACGTTTAAAAAATGGACACCTCTCAAAACTTTTCCTGTGTAGTTTTCGAAAATGGCAAGCACCATTCGAAAGAGGGACACATTAAGTATGTACTTCATGAGAATTTCACAATGATTGAACTTGAATTGAGGGATAGTCTTGTTATAAAATTTTGAACTTGGCAAAAATGACCAATTTTTCATGATTACTTCAAAAAGGTGTCATTTCATAAAAAAAAATTCCAAACAATCGTCAGGACCTGTGAACTGACAACTGGATTCAAGTTTTAATGCATCACGTTTTTGATAATAATTGATGCAGGTTGACAGTTTCCTCAAATTTTAGGCGCTTTCTCTAGGTTAGTGTAGGTATGGGATGTATAACCTGACATATATACTAGGGCTCGGAATTTTCCAAATCTCAACTATTCGAATAGTCGTTTAAAATTTATTCGAATATTCGAATCTATTCGAATAGTCGAATAGTCATCGACTATTCGACTCTATTTATAAATAGTCGAATATTTGACTAGTCGAATAGTCGAAATCGGATTTTTCAGCTAGTTACGTGACTTCGACTAGTCAAATACCTAGTTTTATACTCGACTAGTCGAATTTTACTGCTCGATTATTGTATAATTCGGTTACCTAAATAAATGAATAGAGAAGTTTTAATTGGGTATATTATAAGATAAGTCGCTGAAAACAACATTTTTTGTTTTCTTGTACTTCATTTAATTCCAATAGATTAAAAACTAAATGGTAGATTATTGATACTTCGAACTCAAACAATCATACAACAGTGAAAAATTTTATAAACAATGACATGAATGATGACACTATTGATTTGCTCAACAAACTTTTTTTTTATGTTGACCCATTTTGAAATTGATCACATATACTTTCAAAATCTATAATATGTACATATTATATGAATTGGAATACCTCGTCAATCATAGAAATTATTCGCATCTGAAATTCTTGACGGTTATTTGGAATAGTCGACATAGACTAGTCGGATAGTCGAATAGTCGACTAAATAGTCGAATAGTCGAATAGTCGACTATTCGGCTAATGAATTATGAAAAATATTCGACTATTGAATATTCGAATATTCGACTATTCGAATACGATTCCGAGCCCTAATATATACTCGAATTGCACGCAGAATTCAAAAATGAAATGAAAAATTGGGGTGGAAAAATTTTCATTTTGCTAATTTTACACTCAGTAGGCAGTAGCTGACAAGTTCTGGAAAAATTAGCTTTCCCGTTTTTTTTTCCACGTTGAAATTTTATTGGATTATTATTGTTTACCGAAATTCACAGCTGTAGCAGTACAATGTACAAACTACGTTGATTTGCCGCACATGAGAATTTGGCGTAATGAGGATAGAGTCAACTTTATAAGACCAACTCAAACTGTCCTGTGAGTATAGCATATAGTTCGATTTTTACGCATGATGATAATGTGAGTACCTACGTATTTTGATTCAAAACATTGAGTTTTACGCTATCAAATTGAATCCTAGTGCGTGCTTCTAATAAGCCAATACAGGGTTTTATTAAATGATAAGCCATAGTTACAAAGACGCATTCCTGAACCAATTTCAAGATGAACATGTGTCTTGAATAGTGTGGTTTTCAAGATACATTGTGTTGGAGGTCTACTTCTTGACCACATGAAAAATCATAGGGTGTCAAAGAAAGTCAAAAACATTATGTCCATACCAATAACAACAGATATAGCAACCAGGAAAGTTGACTCGATTTACTTATAATAAATCCGACTTGTTTTCCCAAAACTATATCTCAAAAACCCGAATATTTATATGCAAGACACAATGACAATAGGTTAACCTATCAGAACTTTTCTACTTGAATTTGGTTCAGGAATTATGGTCTATCATTGAATAACACCCTGTGTAGACGAAGATTATTGTTGTTAAATTTGTTCAGTTCTTATTTGCGAAATCAAAAATGGCTACGTGAAGCCATCGTCTCATTAATGTGATATAGTAGGATTTTTCTAGATTCACCTTTATGATAAATAACTTTTATATACATATGTATGTTATCAATTTTCATTATATGTATATCGTATGATAATAGTTAATGGATTGAGTGAACAAATCCATTCCCACCGTATGTACCTATTTCTTACATGCAGCGCATTTGGTCTGTACCGTAGTAAACAATGGCTGTACAAATTGTGCGCTCAGTCCAGCCATATTTTACTGCGATGCAGCTCATGTATGCTCTGTAGCGTAGTAAGGAATGCCAAAACGCTTCCCGCGTACCCTGTAGATGCGTAGGATATACTAATATGATATGATCCATTTGGCAGGCGGACATCTGTCACTTCCTCGAAGTGAAATTGAATGTAAATGAGGATTAACGCTCCCCGACTCAAGAGATTGGAACCAGATATAGATATAATTGTCTTAGTTGTAGCTCATGTGCCTAATTTAGAGTTAAAATTGTCAAGTGAAATACTTGCACATACATACACAATAAGAAATATTCAAAACAACTTTATTCACAACATTTAAAACAATCAACGATTTATTATAGGTTAGGACTAGACTACTAATACACAATAGAATATAAAAATAACACACTTTGAAATTTCATGTTGAAGTGAATAAATACTTTTTGGTACATCCTAAGATATCTTAAGATATTATCATAGGAATGTATGCAATTTTGTGAGCTAGTAATCGGGTAAGATTATAAAATAACATGGGTGTAATAGGGAATTATTTATAATAAGTGTTAAGTGATGGTTCTTTTCAAGTTTTGACTGACAATTTTGAATATCGTTGACAGCAAATTTGAAAGTCCTGTACAACGTCTATTGCCTATTCATAGCTTGCAAGATTCTCAAAATATACAAAAAGAGATTAATAATATCCATATACAAGTTAATGGTAGCTAAGATGTACTCTTCTGGAGAAAGTGTTTCCATTATCATCTTCGTATCAAATATTATAAAAAGACAAAACAAAAATGCACCTCCAAAACCAAGAAGTAGTTCAAAAATCGGTGACTGTAAGAATACTTGTAGAAATCCTCCAACAATCAAAATCAATAAACCTGCAAACAAACTTAAAACACATTGTTATTTATATATGTAACAAAATATGGTAACTCACGTTGAATGCATTGCGGAGAAATCATGTTTGGTCTGAAAAGTGTATAAAGTGAGTCCGCCCAAAACCAGAAGTGTTAGAAGAAGTGCCTCTAAGACTATGGCTTTCGAATAGAAGGTCACAATAACTCCAACGGTATAAGCTTGCACCACTGTCTGAAATATGTGTGCCGATTCTGTGTTTTCGAACTCTGAGTGTACTTACGAAAGCAGTCAATAATATTAAATTCGTCGGTGATTCTCTTCTCTTGATATGAAGAGGAATTAGTATAATTATGCTGGCGAAAAAGCTCATCATCATCATCCATTGACTAAAATATAAAGATTTTCTCATAAATTAATCAAAATTTTTAGAGTAGAGTATTTTGAAAAAATTGGACCATGTTTGATGTGGAATTCTTTCTGATAGGATCATGGGGCCGATTTTATTTGTAGGATCTCCGAGAGAGGATATATATTTTAATTTCTTACAAAACCGAATTAAAGCTAAATTTTTTTGATTCGGTTTTTTTCAATACAAATGTAAGCAGAGACGGCTAGCATGTAGCGACGTTAAATTGAAAATGTGTTTTCCAGTTCAAATTCTAATTGAAGATAATGGTGTCATACATCATCGAATTTCTAATAACAAATGCTCTCCAAAAAGTAAAAAAGGGTTCTTATTTGAAAAATCAAATTTGATGATGTTCCTCGAACGACAAAACGTCGGATTGAAATATCGATGACGACATCATGTAGAGAGAAAACTGTCATGAGAAAGTATTATCTTCAAAAAAAGTCAGAAAAAAATAAAATCCAAAATTACCAAATTCGGTTTTTTTTGTTCCGTTATTACTCGGTCAGTGTATCAGTGTTGCTGATTTTATCCGATTTATTTGATTTAAATCGGATTTTTTTTATTTAAATCGATTTTTTTGATAAAAATCTTTTTTTCATATGTATTTTTTTTTTAAATGATAATATTCCAGATAGACTTATTTTGAACATAATATTTCATTTCAAGTTTTGACAGACAACACAACGCAAGTCAACTACTGTCATACTTGACTTGTCATATTTAACAAAATTTATGAAAAATAACTGAACACCAGCTCAACTGACATTTTATCATTTTTAAAAAACAAAACCAATAAATAAAGCTCCGGCAAGACTAAATAATTGTAGTTTGATGACTCAATTAAATTTTACTCTTCAAAAGAGAAGGGAAAATATATTTTTGCAATCATGAAATTTAAATCAACGATTTTTTCAAAAAAATCATGTGATCAAAATCGCGATTTAAATCACTGATTTAAATCAACGGAACCCTGCATGCAACTACAAAACATTGCCCTGATTTGACGTCCCTCGTATATCTCACCGTTTCCAATATCTCGATGATACTGCTCGAATTTGGGACACCCTATATGTATATGAATAGGTACAACATGTTTGAATTTTTGGTAAATTGTAGTTTTATTCTATGACTTTTAGTGTTTACATGATACTAACAAGTTCTTGTGTTTTCTTTACTCTACAAAAAAAAAACTGTAATTTTTCATGATAATGAAGCATATTATGTTTGTTTTGATTCGATTAGGATTTCTCATTCTCACATACCTACTAGGTACCTGTACCTGCTCTTTCTCAAATAAAGTGTGAAGTCACAAAAACTCCCTTCAAGCATTCCACAACTCACAACTTGTGAAACTAGGTCTTTTTCAAGTGTAAGTGACAAAGCTTCCTTCCCCAAATATTTGAACTTCATTTTTTTTCATGATATCTCAAAAGGAGTGTTTCTACATAACATGTGATGTGGTGTTTACGCATTATTGATACCCTGGTTCGTTTCCAGGATGATGAAATATTTTTTACATTTCCCAATTTAATTTTTTATTCTGCAGTGCTGTTATCTTTACATATTTCGTTTGTTTCTTCGTCCATATACTCAGCATAATATTGTGTTTCTTGTACATTTGTCTTATTGTCCAAGGTATCTTATTTTGTTTATACTTATGTTCTTCTGTGTAATCTGCTTATTTTTTCAATATCTTAGGTCTGATGATGCTATAGATTGGCGAAACACGTGTTAACATTATTGGAATTAAATTGAAGCCTGAAGACATTGATTTGTTCCTTTTTCAATTTATAGAGGCCCTCTTAGAGAAAATGGACGATTTTCAATTATTCAACATGTGAGTAGGTACTCATCCCCGGTTTTATGGATAAGTTAGAATTCATTTTTTTCCACAGCGTTCGTGAAATCATTTTATAATAAGAGTCAAGAAGGTTTTTTTGATCCGTGATCATTGATTAAAAGCGGGATATACCTGAATTCTAAACTTGGCAAAATTACCTCAGTACATAGTTACTTTTTGGTGAAACAGCTCGAAAATCGGTACATGTGATGATAATTGAAAATTAATATTAGCAAGGGCTGTAGTCAAGCGGCTGTTTTAAAAGTGGAAGGGATTTGCTAGACCCCGCCCCGTGGTACAGCATAATTTTTCCCCGCTGGCAGCACCACCCGGCGAGTCGGCAGAAAACGCACTCTTGAACCACCCCCGTTACCAGCCGAATTTTTTCATTTGTTGCGCCGTAACTCATCAAGTGTATTTATAAGGCAAGGTTGTTCAGTTCTTGGTCGTCTATAACTTTTATTGAGGTCATTTTGCTCTAAATAAATTTTCAGGAGACCACCTCCTTAGCGCAAAACGTACCAGGAGTTCGAGCCAGATCTTTTGGTTGGATGCTCATGTGTCAGTCCTCGATATCATTCTGTTTGGATTTTTTTTGCCGACCCCTATAATAAGCCGACTACAACTTTACTGTGCTAAAAATATGTCGGGTGCATCAACGTGAAACTACCCGTTTCACATCTGGCACACGGCTCAAATCTTAAATAAAAGTCGTTCCCGAAGAAACCAACTCTATTTATGAGAGCGAAGCTTTACAACAAAATATGGTGCTGGAAACCCCGACTTTCTTGCCGATTTTATACAAAAACTTTTACAATTTCAAGTGAAAAACATGTCAACCCTTTTCTCCCTTTTTAGCCTACTTGAATAACATCATGAAATGCGCTCAGTTGTGAAATAATAATAATAAAATAATTATGATATGGCTCTGACAACGATGCTCAATTTTTTTTTATCAGCATTACCCTCATTTAAACAAACTCCACCTTCAATAATAAAGACGTTAGCAAAAATGAAAATGCGATCACAATGTTATTTGAAGTGCTGATCGCACTTTTGCGAATACGTTTTAAATTTGCGAAGGCTCAAAAATTGACTACCAGTCTGATGCCCGTCTGCACAGGTTCGGCTTGAGATATAAGTGGAGATTTAGATGGCCGGTCTGCTAAAGTCATGCAGAACCGAACTTAAGTGGAGAAACCGACTAAAATTTGATAAAACTTTGATACTGCATCAGTTTTCAAAGAATTAAATTGTGCATCTAAAACTTGAATGCATTTGTCAGTTTACGTGTCCTGTTTTGGAGAAATCATGAAAATGGCTCATTTTTGCCAAGTTCAAGATTTTATATCTCGATTATCCTTTGTTCAATTATTGTGAAATTTTCAGGAAGTACTTACATATTTTTTGCCCCTTTTTTTATCAAAAGTTGCACAGAAAAAAGTTAGAAAAATGGACTATATCTAACGCATGATAGTTATAGGTGTCATTATTGATGTCATTTTGTACAAGTAAAACGTCAAATAACACACTAGTGTGTTATAATCCATAACTCACTAGTCACTAGTGAGTTATGGCTAATAACCCACGTTCCCGTGGCAATCAAATAAACAACCTATCACGTTCCCGTGACAAACAAACAAATAATAACCCATTTTGACCACAATGTAAACATGTCACTGTCTAGTCATTCTGACACTAAAACTTATATTAATATTATATTTAATAATTATCTCATAAAAAAGATTTCCTCCATTTGTTAGATAAAACATTGAATGGCACTCGTGCGTTATGTTTCACAAGTCACTTGAGAATTTATGCAAATCTTTCTCGCGTGACTTATTTTCAACACAACGCACTAGTACCATAAACAACTATTTTTTTAACGTTAAAAAAGGGAACTTAACAAACACGTAAACTGACAAACGGATTCAAGTTTTCAAATGCACCATAATTTCTTTGGTAACTGATGCAGTATCAAAGTTTTATAAAATTTTAAACAGTTTCTCCCCTTTTGGTACTGTACAGGGTCTTTGATTATATTTACGTGGCTTCTACAGCGTTTGTTTTTCAAGATGGAAAAAATACTTCATATAAAAATTGTAGGTTTTTTTCTATGTAATCTTCTGCAGTTTTCAAAATGAAAAAAGAAAAGCATAGATAAATGGAAAATTCTGGCCAACTCCATATATATATTATGCTCTAAAAGGAAAGACTCATTTTCCTGATTCCAAATACATACACCCACCGTCAAAAGTGGAGAAACCGCCTAAAATTTGCGAAAACTTTGACCCAGCATCAGTCATCAAGGAAATTACGGTGTTTTTAAAAACTCCAATCCATTTGTCAGCTTGCGTGTCCTGGCGATTTTTTCCAAAAAATTGTTTAGTGTCCTTTTTTCACGTTGAAAAAAAAACACTTTTCAGAACTTTCTTCTGTGTAATGTCTAGCACAATTCTAAAGAGGGGGTTGAAATCATGTACTTTCTAAAAATTTCATATTGATTGAACAAAGGATAGTCTAGTTATGAAATCTTGAACTTGGCAAAAATGACCCGAATGACAATTTTAAAAAAAAAATCGCCAGGACACGTAAATTGACAAATGAATTCAAGTCTCTAAATGCACCATCAGTTCTTTGATAACTGATGCAGGATCAAATTTTCGCGAATTTTAGGCGGTTTCTCCACTTTTGTCGGTGAGTGTATATATTGATGGTAATGAGGGAAAGAAACTCAATGTCTCGGTCTCAGTCGATAAAACTATATTGGGTCGGTCGTCCGTGTGTTTTTAGCAGTAAGTTCTGGTGAAATTGAGTGATAATTATTCTTAACAAACCTAATTGTGATAGGTCTGATGATGCCCTAACAGGCAAAACCCGGGTCACCCAATATAGTTTTATCGACAGAGACCTAGACTTTGAGTTTCTTTCCCTCATTATTATAATCAGGTCTCTTAGAGCATGGATGAGTTTTTCCAGTATATTGATGGTGTTTAGATGAGCCCGAGAATGAGCCATTCTTGAGATATCCTAGTTTTGATTTATACATACTTTACATTGAAATTTAATAAGATCATCAAAAAAACCATGAAAAGAATTCCTGTATTATTTCTTTGAAAATAAGTGTACCAAACAAAACAAAAATGCTATTGTTGCCATGGCTTTTGTCAAACTTTTTCCAATTTATTTTTCATAATTTATTCGAAGATAAAGATATCTCAAGAATGGTTGATCTAAACATCATCAACATATATACAGTGTGTCCCCGGATCGACGCATGAATAGGTGAAAACAAGGGTGAAAAAGAAAAAAAAAATTGAATTGAGATTTCATCTTCTGCGGTTCGGCCCTGCTTGGATAGAAACTAATTTGTGTCATACTTTAGTTTCGGAAAATCAAGCATGTCCTGGAAATCAACCTAGAAGCTATTTTTCCTACCAGTAAAGAGCTTCTTCTATAGGAGATACGACAAAATGTTATTTAAGAAAGTTGTTCAGAATAAAAAACTGAGTTAGAATGCGAAATTTCAGAACCCTTCGCCTACTTTGATTTTTTGAAGATATTGGAAAAGTTTATCACCAAAAACTCTTTAAATGATGAATCACGGAATTTTTAAAATTAAAAACGAATTTTAATATAAAAAAAAAACACAAACTTAAAATATCAATATTGAATTTATTTTCATGCTATTTTGAAAACGGAATAAAAAACTACAAAATATCAAAGTAGGCGGAGAGTTTTGAGATTTAACTTCCTCATTCAGTTTTTCATTCTAAAATACTTTTTTCAATAGTATTTTTTCGTATCTACTAGACAAGAAACCTCGGAAGAAGCACTTTATAAGTGAGAAAAATAAATAGCTTCTAGGTTAATTTCCAAGATGCTTGATGTTTCGAAACTTAAATTATGATACAGATTAGTTTCTATCCAAGCAGGGCCGAACCGCAGAAGATGAAATTTCAATTCAATTTTTTTTGCCTTTTTCACCTTTTCATGCGTCGATCCGGGAACTTTTATATAAGACATTTTTTTCCATACGAACCACGTAAATATAAACCTGTAGAGAGTTTCTTTGAAAAAATAATGAAATAAGGTTAATACAAAACTTTCATGGTTTTTCATGAACTTTTAGAATCAAAAATGTCAAAAAAGTAAGTAAATGTTAATTATTGACAGGTTGATGATTTTTTCAAATGGAACACCCTGTATTTCAAATTTTTGTAGACCTTTTCATTCTGTTTTCAAATATATATATACATATATATATATATATATATATATATATATATATATATATATCAAGCTTATATAATATAGTTCTTGGGGATGCAGTCAAAATTGGCCTTAGGTTTAGGTAGAAAAACCAAACCCTTTTTTGTTTGTCGAGCTTTCGGAAATTTTTATTTCCTTCATAAGGACATCTATAAATCAATTACTAGGAAGTCGTCCATTTTCTCAAAAAGAGCCTCTTATCGATGAATCCAATAACAATATGTCTAGGCCTCATATACTTGTTGAAAAATTGTATTACTTATTAGAAGACGGTGACATGTTTCGCCCACATCTTAATAGGTCTGATGATGCCCGGTGGGCGAAACATGTCACCGTCTTCTAATTAGTAATACAATTTTTCAACAAGTATATGAGGCCTAGACATATTGTTATTGGATTCATCTATAAATTAAGGTTTGTGTAACAGACACCGTAAAATACAATTTTTAAATAATCTACTCACCAAGAAGAGTTTATAACAAAAGATAGCATCTTATGAAGAACATACTTCCTTCTAACTGAATTACAACAAAATTATCTTACATCTTATTACTGTCGCGAAAGTGAGCTAAATGATGGTTAAAATATGTGAATTCACATGCATCGGTTCATAGCTGGGCTTCTAAAAAACTTCACAAAAACCCTTTTACTGTTAAACAATTCCATAAGACACTAAATGCTAGAAATAATATGTTGGAAAGAGACAAAGAACACTTCTGGGATAAGTTTGCCTATTACAATGATTTTCCAACAACTAGATATAGCCCGACGTCTCTTTGTGGGGAGAGAGGAATTCTTGCGAGAATTCTTGCGAGTTTGCCAAACTGCAAATTTAATAAGTAGCTTCCTTGTATTCAAGGTATTTTGATTCTGATTAAAAATACTCTTTAATCTGTGAGTGCATCTCCGGTGGTTACCAATTATATAATATGTACATTTTTAGATCACTAGTGATTATAAAACATTTTCAATGAGACCAATATTTTTCCATGAACCTTAGTTACTTATAGACACGATGCAACCAAATACATCAGGCAAAACAACACAAATGTTTATTTGAGATCAACCAATCACAGCTGATAGTCATTTTAACCAATCATATCCTGTAGCTCCCTTGGGACACTGTTGTCGGCTTGTTCAAAATTCAATAATTTTGAAGGCCGAACAGCTGATTTATGTGAACAAAACTTATCAATAATCAGTAAATTCTAACTGTCCTATAACACCAACGATATTCTATTCCCTCGCAAACCATCGTTGATTTAATACATACATGTAGCCATCATCATCCAACGGGAAAAAAAAAGGGGACAAATTGTAACCCCGTTCCCGTTTGTTCGTTGTGATGTCACTTATACAATTCATGTAATGTGTATTTCCTGTGTGATCCTACTGTGTTCCTGACTGAAGTAAGTTTAGTAATTAAAATTCTTAACCTTAAAAATGTTTTCAACCTTTTTTTATTTTTTTTTTCATTCTCCTTTGTTTATACTATCTTGAACCATTGTATAAACTTTCGCCCCTATGACTTTTTTAAATTTTTGTTTCCCTTTACTTCTTTCAGGAGGCACTGATGATGGCAATGTTGCCGAAAGCGCTCTGCAATTAATTTTTTGAATAAATTTGAACGAAATACAATCCCAGATCGACTCCTTTTAGACCTAATATTAATCGTCACTCATAATAAGTGATTTTTAGCTTGTATAATATGTAAAATAATTATCAACTGAGATATATTATGTAGTAATAAAGCAGACTATAAAGTTGCAATAAGTTGCTTTCTCACAAAATTCGCGAAACAATAATAATTATCCAATAATTATAATAATTCTCACGTTCAAATGACTCGACGAACGAACGAACGCTTGGCTATGTTTATGCTACCATCTACATTGAATTTGTGTTCAATCAAAGTCACGCTTACGCTGAATTTGGCGTAAGCGTGACTTTGAACATGTGGATGTTTGCATATGATATGATGCAGGCGAATTTGTCACTTCCACTTCGAAGTGAAAACAGCTGAGTCAAGCCAAGACACACTTTTTGGTCAACGTCGAGTCCAATATGGCGGCCCCCATGGTGCAACCATTTTCACACGGGGTTTTCGCAGTACAGATATATTTAAGAGACGACACTAAAACGCAACAGGGTACGTGTCATCAAACAATAAGGATGGCGCTCGCGCGACATCCATTTGTTTACCAAACCCAAACTGACCTAAACTTTTGTCTAATTCAACATTGAACACAAATTTAATAATATTGTCACTTCGGCGATCACCATGTTGCCATCTATGTCAACCAATCTGACCAATCACGGGCGACGTCCCTGTTGCGTTTTACTGTAGTCTATATTTAAGACGTATTTGGTGTGAACCTACACTAATAGGTTGCCTCACTTCTACGGTCACTGCCATGTGACGTCACTGGTGTGTAAATTGCAGCGCCAATGCGGTTAATTCTCGAGCCATTTCATCATAAAATCATAACCTCACTATTTATTCCATTGAATACCGAACTATTTTTCGTGTTTTGATTTATATGTGTCTTATCCTAAGATTTGACAATCAATTATTATAGTGTTTTTGAGGTGTCTATATAAAATGATGATAGTTTGTTTACATGAGTCCCTTTCAATCAAAATATTCAATAATAATAAAGCAAATGATCTTGAGCCTCGTCTTGAGGTTTGCTAACCAAAACTGAAGCAACTCAGTCTGCATAGTTGTTCAAATTAATGTTTTTTTGAATTTATTGAGACAAATCCCACTTACTTGGTCTGGACAAATTCTTTAATCGGAGGTGTGAACATGAAAATACCAGCAATCACCATTGTAAGAAAAATTTGCATTGTCAATAGT
This sequence comes from Orchestes rusci, assembly GCA_958502075.1. NCBI lineage: Eukaryota > Metazoa > Arthropoda > Insecta > Coleoptera > Curculionidae > Orchestes > Orchestes rusci. Next base: position 8,467,066 of record OY293310.1, read on the forward strand.
CCATAAACCTTCCTGAGAAATGCTAGTCGAATTGCCTTGTTTGCATTGGCGACATTATTTCTATATGCAAAATCATTTTCTAAGCCATTTTCGTCATAGTCTTTTCCGCCATGTTCAACGTCCTCAGATAGAATCAAAGGTACTGTCTGAGACATGTTAGTATAATAAGCTGCTCTGATGAGTGATGAATACTGAAAATAAATAATCAATACCCCTTGAGCCTGTGCCTGTTTGGAAAAGATACAGGTTTACAACTTTCTGCTTTGTAAACCGTTGTCAAAATGCACTTTCTTATTATTATCATAATTCAATTGTATTGTTACCTTGAATCTAGAAAATTGGTATGATTAACGCTGGCAAATTGAAAAGTATGTTTCAATATTCCTAATAATAATTATTAGAAAATTAGTTAAGTGCCAAGTCGTTTTGACAAATCAATCAAAAATCAGCTGGTTTTGACTTTTGACTTTTCCATCACTTTCTAATTCTAGCTCAATGCTTTTCTACAACGTTTACATTCAATTTCATTTCTAAGTGGAGCTCTCAAATTTCGCCTTGACAAATAAGAATCATATGTCACCATTCAAATCCAATTTTTGTTCAAAGTCACGCTTTCCCCAAATTCGTTGTAGATGGTACAATATAATTCCCATTTGGCAAGTGTAAATATGACAGTTCCCTTTCGAAATGAGATTGAATATAAGCGAGGAATACACAGCCGGAATAAACACCGACGTTGCCACAATGCATACAAAATTTATGTTGTTAATGTTGTAGTTTTGTTTGGATACTTTCATGAGGTGTACAGTGCTTTTTTTTTTTAAGACGGAACATAGGGATTCCCACGTTAAATTTTCAATCCCATGTTAGCAGTACTTCTATTCGTAGTTCACAGCTGAAACTTGCCGTAGATGAACTCTGGTGCTCCGAGATTAAGTAATTCCATCAATTACGCCAGAATAACTTGGAAAAAGACCCAAAAAATCCTTTAATTTATCAGAAAGTTATACTTTTAACATATGACGGTGACAACCAATTTTCTGACGTGTCTAACCTCATTGTCAATTTGTTTAACCAAAAAATTTCTTTTTTATTTTTATGACCATTAAGGATACTGCTTGGCCGTTAATAGGGGACATTTTGAACAGTTCATCTGAAAAACAATGTTTGATTTTTATTATCGTATTGTACTGTTAGAAATAAATGAAATCACAATTTGACAATGGAGTTATTGGTTGACAGTGGCATATACAAGGCTAGTAAAAAAGTATCACATTCCAATTGATAAAAGCATTTTTTTTCAATTTATTCTGTGTTAATTGATGAAAAAACATAATCTCTAGGCACCAACGTTTATCTACGCCAAGTTTTAGCCTTGTACTTTGAATAGAAGTACTGCTAACACGGGACTGAAAATTTAACATGGGAGTCCCTATGTTCCGTCTTAAAAAAAACGCACTGTATTTTCAGAGATAAGAGCTCCATACTACATTCTATAGGCAAATCATTAGGCGAATTTTGGGTTAGTTTGGGTTAGTTGCTGGCGAGTACCGAACCAAGAGCGGACCAGCTTAGTCCGCAACTGTTTACACCATTCGAACCAAATGTTTGGTTCGGATATAGTCCGAATTTGGTACTTGGTCCGCGGACCAAGTTGTCGGTATAAACTAGGCTAGTAACTCGTATAGTTCAACTAATAATCGACCGTTTTCAGACTTCTCACTAACCCTTTATTATACTATGCCAACCCTGTATTTTGAACATACCAAATGAAACGAATCACAGTTCCATATATCTGTTATTAGCCTAGTTTACACCGATAAATCGTTTAGTTTGGTCCGATAGGACCAAGTGGGTGGGGATAGTACGGTAGGGCCAATGCAGATTGGCTTAGAAACTGAGAACCAACAAAATTCACAATAATAACAATAAACATAGCCTCATAATTTTGACCCAGATCGAAGCAAATTTAGTTCGGTACACCTGCTGGCGAATACCGAACCAAGAGCGGACCAGCTTAGTCCGCAACTGTTTACACCATTCGAACCAAATATTTGGTTCTGATAAAGTCCGAATTTAGTACTTGGTCCGCGGACCAAGTTGTCGGTGTAAACTAGACTATAGATATATGCCCAGTTCAATCCATGACCAGTATTAATTTGCAACTTGACAACGTTAAAATTAGTTGAATGCGGAACATGTGACATCTGTCATCTGCCATCGATTCGGTATTAGGTGTCAATGTCAATGTTGTCAATTTCAAAATTTCATTTGTTATTAATTATTGTTATTCCTCTTGTTGATATTTTGTAATGCTAATATGTTTAAGAATTTACTATTAAAAAGATATGCCAGTCAAAATGCCCCGGCATTTAAAGATATGCAAAAAATGTTGGCTTGGTCAGTTCATTCATACGGCGAAATTGAAGAGTTGCAGCTCGGTTCGAATAGATGTCCAATTATTGGAAGTCCCGATGAAGTTTTAGTAGAAGTTAGAGCTGCCTCAGTCAATCCGATTGACTCTGCTATGATTCGTGAGTTTTCCTTAGCGTAAACAAAGACAAAGGACAGTTTTGCTCTTGTGTGACTGTGAGTAGTGCCATGCTGCCTGAGTAATGATTCCTTTTCGGGATTAAACCGGTATCAGGAGTCGCTACTCACATGAAAGTAATTCCCGGCATTTATCAGGGTTCTGTACCAACCTTTTCGTTTGGACAAGGGTTTTGGAACAGTCCCGGCATAGTTTATCTTGAGCTAATCATAAAAAATATAGGTAATAATAGTAATAACAAAGCCGCTCAACCTCAAAGTAATAATGGAAGTTGGGAGTTTACAAAATGGTGTTCTCCTATAGCACTATTATGAACAATTTTGCCTTTATAGGCACTTTTCTTTGTTCACTTACAGAGAGTACAAAATCACTTGCGCAGATGAAGAAAACGGCTGTTTAAACTCTCACTCTCTCTAATTCTGAAAAAAAAATCGGGCTCATAATTGAAAAATCAGAACGTGACAGTGACTTCAAACTTTCAGGTTGTCAACAGGATGAAAAGACCTTCAAAATGATGTATCAATCGACCCCCCTTTACCATTGATTTTTTTAGCGCCCAACTGTCATTTTGACATTTTCAGCTGTCAACCATGTCAAAAAATGCACAACGTCATATACTTATAAGCAGCCTTATCTTATAAGTATATGCAGAACGCCCCCACATAAGTATTATGGTGTGTCCCAAATTTCGTTAAAATATATCAAGCGGTTCAAAATAGTGTTGCAACGAATATTGATTTTGCCGAATACCGAATATTTGGCAGAACCGAATAGTGAAAAAAAATTCAATGTGCCTCGCAATCGAGCTCGCAATGTTCATTTTGCATGAATTTGACAACACCTATCGAAGTATAGTACCATACTGTCTCGATGAGCTAGTTTAACTCCAGTGCAGTTTACTGTCCATCCCATCTAGTTTTGAAAGTTAAGATTTATTGTTTTTTGTTTGATTCCGTCGGATATCCGTCCATATGATAATATGATGCGTCGGTATTATTGCTTGATATTGATATTGATAAGTTTAAATGAGCAAATTTGCAGTATTTCCTCGAGTATTTCTCATGGACATTCAGAATCCGATACTAAGAAAAGCGAAAATGCATCGAAAATCCAAAAATTCCACACAATATAGTATTTTATCAATGAAACACCCTGTATATTTTTGGCTAGAATGATAAAAAAAAAATCTGATTCTAAATAGGTATATCATATATGTTGGTATTTGGTTCAATATATGATATATTTGGAATCAGAAGAAAAAGATCTATCATTCTAGTCAAAAATATACGCGTTGTTATATTTTCAAAATACCGTGTTGTGTAAAATTTTCAGGTTTTTGATGCATTTTTGCATTTCTTAGTATCGGATTCTGAATGTCCATGAAAAATACTGCGAAATTGCTCATTTAACTGTTTTGTAAAACCAAAATTAACTAAGATATCTATTGAGTAAGATATAAACAATCACCCTGTACAGACAGTGCAAAACTGGTGCGATGTAAATTATGTGATGAGAAGATTTCAATAGGAGGAAAATGTGGTGGGTATTACTTAGTTTTCCGCTTATTGACAATTTGTCAGCTATTTTTCAGTAATACAGTCAATTTAAATCAAAGGAATTGTTTTATTTTGTTCTATAAAGTAATTTCTAATTTATAGATTTATTTATAGAAGAATTTGGTATTAGACCGAATAGTTGTAGTTTTTCGGGATAATAAAAAACGTGCCGAATACCGAATAGTTGCCGAATATTCGGTGCAACACTTTGAACACTAGTTCAAAAGTTAAAAGGGGGGGTCCTTTTTGAGCCGCACTGTATACGCCAAACGGAGATTAAATACATCGTTTGGTGTCAGTATAACCATTATTGGATGTTGATTGGCGTACTTTAATCGGTGATTACTACATTAATGGAGGAAGTAGATTGATTTTTCAATCATTAATGGCATTATCATTATGAAAAATGAATTTATTAAGTTTTTGCATCGATTCTTTTTTGTCTCGCTAGTCAAATAGACGGATGATTCTACCCTTAGAACCGAGCTTATAACCCACTAGAACTAGCGTACACCCTAGATTCCGTGCAAATTGTTTGTCACTTTAATAAACATGTTATTATTTACATCTCATCCGTTGAATTCGTTCAACGTTCGTTCAACGTTGACTTGTTGCAAATGAATAAATATTCATTATATTTTGACCCCCACCCACAGTTCTTATTATGAGTGGTAGAAAAAAACTTTAAATTTAAAAGTTTTAGGTTTTTTCACGTTGTATCTTTTGGTGATAGCGGAAATGAAAAATCGACTTAACAACATTGAAAAAAATGATAAAGTTATATTTTTTTTTAATGGAACACCCTGAATCTTATCGGCTAAAATGATAGATCTATTTCTACTGATCCAAAATATATAATATAATGTAATATTTTTCGCTATAGAAAACACTTGTCCAGTTTTAATAAATTTATTCAAAGTCACTACAGTACAAACACAAATATCTATGTTCACAATCGCAGCCTATTTATGTTTTACGATTTATATTTCGCGGCCAATCAATATCATCAATAGGCCCCTTGCATGTGTTTCAATTTCCACCTGAAAACCTTTTAAAAACCTTCTAAAATGTAAGAGATACCCTTTTCCAATGTTTTTTCCTAATAAAATCGTCGAATTACTGTAAAATTGTTAAATTAAACTTCACTCGGGACCTTTAAATTTCACGTGACACGGAAACACTATGCTATTGGTCCTAAGCCGGTGACGTCAAACCGGACTTGGATCCGTTGTCTACAACAGTTTTCAGCTGGCGTGAATAAGTGAGTATTTTATTGGTTTAAATGGTTTGTGTATCATGATCTTTCTTATATTGTTATCCTACTAACCTTTTAGCTTCAACTCTCCGATGTTGAGCACATGTAAAGAAATCATTTTTGGCAAAAAATCACCACAACATCAATAAATTCATCAAAGGCGATTCTTCAATTTTGCCTTTACAAACCCTTCAGACATTATCGATAATAATTTTCTTTTCAAGAAGATTGACAGGGACGAAACTACACTAAAAAATCACGAATATTGAAATTCAAAAAAGTTGCGTGTAAGTGACAGCCCACATAACATTTGTAGGTTAAATGTCATGTCTAGGCAGAGACGGATTTTAATCGAGGTTGGGCCACAATGTTGCCGTTCCTCTGTTTGTAGTGTCGGTTGGGGTTGGCATAGGATTGAGATTTCAATTTTATCAATATGGGATAGGATTGTTAAGGTGAGTGGAGGAGGTTGTTTGTCTATTTTGATATTTCAATTTTTGAGAATCATCAAATAAAATAGCTTAGTTTCGTGATTTGATTTTGTTATTAATCATAAATCTAAGATGGATAATAACTATAATTATTATTGTGCAGTGTGCTGTGTGTCAAAAGTCAAAACACATTTTCAACTAAAGGGAACCTAGTGTACAGTATGGTCAATTTATCTTGTCCACGTTTTGAACCTGTCTGACTCGTCATATCTAATATCTTATCGAAGTGAAGAACCAAAGAATATGTTGTAGGGCTACCTGGCAAGTTTTTATTTTGATATCGAAACCAATGATATACAGGGATTTAAAAAAATTATTCACCTGACCGACTTTTTTCAAATGGAAAGGGGACTAGAGTGATACCTAATTTTGAAGGACTTTACATCCTTATTACACCCTGAAAGTTTGAGGTCGCTGTTTCGTTCCAATTTTTCAATTTTGGGCCAGTATTATTTTCCAAAATGACACTCAATTGACGTTTTGACATTCTCAGCTGTCACTACTGTGTTGAGAAATGCAGAACGTGCCCAAATATTTTGTTTTGTTAGTTGAATCATCAAGGACACGAAGTACTATTCACATGAATATTTATAATTTTCGTTTCAATTAAAGTTGAACAACATTTCAATCCCCAATATATGAGAACGGTCTGCATTTTTCAACCAGTATATAGTGACAGATGAGAATGTTCACTTGAAACGCCGATATCTGGGAAACAATGAATAATTAAGGCATAATAATACCTCAAATGGAGAAAAATATGTGATTTTTTTTTATTGACTTGACTAAATTTTACACCCAATATCAATTTTGTCAAATGAATAAAATAAAGATTGTCCATTATTTGTAACCAATAATGTGTGAATCACGCACATCAAATTTTTTCATTTCGATTTTGACGATCACTTCAAAATAAAGGTAAGTTTTATCTTTTTATGAAAAGAAGAAAAAAAGAGTTTCTTTATTTAAAAGAAAAACAGACTTAAGAGCAGGGTATTTTATCATATAAAGTTCACAGTTTCAAGTCATTTACACATTAATAGTTGAATAATCTAAATTCTAAATACAAAAAGGAAAAAATAATGTGCAGCATCGTACACGTGGCAGAAGTGAAACATCTTCCCTCACTATTCAATTTTCTTTCAAATTTTTTGATCAAATTCCAAATAGAACCTACATACCAGATTTCAACAAAATCCTTTGGAAAATAAAAAACTTTGTAAACATAACCTAACAATATATTTTTTTTATTTTTTTTTATCAAATCGCAAATAGAACCTCTATACCTAATTTGAATAAAATCCTTTGGAAAATAACAAAACTATGCAAACATAACCTATGTAACTTCCTATATGTATTTTTTTTCAATCCCTTAATTAGATCCCAAATAGAACCTACATACCTAATTTGAATAAAATTCTTTGGAAAATAACAAAACTATGTAAACATAACCTCACTAAGTTATTTCCTTTTCAATTTTTTGATCAAATCCCAAATTGAGCCTACATACCTAATTTGAACAGAATCTTTTGGAAAATAACAAAACCATGCAAACATAACCTAGTTACCTATGTATTTTTTTTTTAATTCCTTAATCAGATCCCAAATAGAACCTACATACCTAATTTGATTAGAATCCTTTGAAAAATAACTAAACTATGTAAACATAACCTCACTAAGTTATTTTCATTTTCATTTTTTGATCAAATCCCAAATAGAGCCTTCATACCTAATTTGAACAAAATCCTTTGGAAAATAACAAAACTATGCAAAACTAAACCTGACTATGTAATTTTTGTAAACATTTTTTGATCAAATCCCATCTGTGGAGAGAAATGCATGTCTTTCGCAACCCCTAGCCTTTAGGCTTTTGGTTATAGCAAAACTACGTTAACATAACCTCACAAAGTTATTTTTTCTAAAATTTCTAGATCAAATTCGGAACTAGAACCTACATACCTAATTTGAACAAAATCCTTTAAAAAATAACAAAACTATGCTCTCTTTAACGAAATCTGAAGCGGTACCGTTACATCGTTACATTTGCGTTACATTTTTTGAAGTTCACCCCCCATTGCCGACAAAATATCAGAACGCCGCAAAAGAAGTTTCGCTTCAAAAATAGATGCAAAGAGAAAATGAAACGAATAAAAAAGTTCGCATAAACAAATTGAATTAATTTTCTTTTTATTCAATTGATTTCAATTATTAAAAAATCATTGTTTAATATACATTTTTTCCTCTCATTTCCCTTAAAAAAGCTGGCGTTCTAATGGCTAATAACCAGCTTTCTTTTTGTTAATCTTCGTTTGGTAGGTTTTTCTAGGAGGGAAAGTTGTTGTATTTTCACAATCTGGCACGATAGAATAATGATAAACCATTATAAATCTGGACTCAAAATCATACACAAACCACAAAGCACATACCAATAATAATAACCAGTTTCCAAGAGAAACATAATGAAGAAAAAATGTACAAGGAAAAATCCGGCCCTGGACGACACGCCAAACGTCAGCAATCCGCTGATGAAAAAACCTTCCACTCAATCGGAACGCAACTTAGGCCGATTGCGTCACTCTCCGTTTTCGCGGGTATTTGGCCACTTTGAACTTTAGTTATTTATTGCGACGTTAATATTTTTCGTTTGCAAAAAAAATTTTGTAGAAATACTTTTCAAGTCTAATTGATCATTTTGATGCAATAAAAAAAATACGTGCAAGGGGCCTATTGAAAAGTTGATGGTTTAGCTTTGAACACCCAATACAAACATGTCAAAAGTGAAAATATTGGTACTTTTCAGGTGGATATGGACGAGCATCTTTTCATGTTCTTAGGAATTTTCAGATTGAGTTTCCACTCATTGTGGGGAGAGACTTTTCCGGTGATTATCTAAAATTTTATAGGTGATACGTACTGACTCAGTTTTTTTGTATTTAAAGGGATTGTGATATCGAAAGGCCACAACGTGGAGAATTTCAAAATCGGAGACGATGTATACGGATTTATTCCTATTCACAAACAAGGATCATTTGCAGAAGAGGTTTTGGTTTCAAAATGTCATGTAAGGGTGTAACAAAATTAACACAAACAGAACAGTTTTTATCAGACATCAGTTTTTTACATTCAATGATTGATTTCGCTTGTTTGTTTCAAGATACTTCCAAAACCTAAACATCTGACGTATGAAGAAAGTGCGTCGATGGTTTATTCAACGATGACAGCGTGGAGTTCATTGTTTTTAGCTGGAAATTTATTACTCAAACAAACAAGGGGTTTGCGAGTTTTGGTTTTAGGTGGTTCTGGAGGCGTTGGTAATTCGGCCATACAAATACTCAAGTCACAGGGTTGTGTGGTAAGTAATTGACAAGATGTAGACAATTTAAATCCTTCTCAAGGTCTTCACAACGTGCTCTACAGATGCTGTGCCACTAGTCCAATCATTGAACCCAGATATAGTTTTCGATAGAAATGATCCCGACTTCGTTAAAAATGTGGAATGTGAAGGCAAGTACGTATCTTAATCAAGCCACATCATTGTTGTCTTCAGGTCTACTTAAGTTTTGAATGTTTTGTCTGATCTTGATCGTTTCATGCTTCGAATAATTTGATTGCATTCACGAAAAACATAGACACATTTCGTTGAAAATTCATATTCTACTTACTCACACAAACTCAAATATGCAGATTTCACATGATCCTGGACGCAGCAAATATGGGTTTACATAATATTCCTCGGAGTTGGCAGTATGAGGCTTACATAACTCTCAATTCGCCGCTTTTAGTAAATAATGATAAACATGGCTTGTTCGCTGGTTTGTTCAAAAGCGCTGGTGAATTAATAGAGGCAAACGTCTCTGGTGTTTGTTCTGGAAAAACTGTTCGGTGGGGCTATTTTGTTCCGTCCAACACTGGTTTCAAATTTATCGATCGTTTGATTCGAGAAAAAAGGGTGAGTTGCATCTATAAGCTTTTGGAGCTCAACTATCAGCGTCATTTCTTCCAGATTAAACCTATAATTCAAGAAAAGTTCGACTTCAAAAATCTTCCAAAAGCATTAGAGAAAATCAGAGAAGGCCACTCAAGAGGAAAAATTGTCATTTCTTTAGCGGACTAGATTGTTGACTGAATTGTATTTTTATTGTTGAATAAATTTTCTTTACAACATTGGAGTTTACATGGAAAAGTTTGGGTTGAGAAATATTGATATTTCTTGTTGTATTGAAAGATACCAATACTAATCATGTAACGAAGTTACCGAAATTTTGAATTCTTTTTGCCGAATGCCGTCAAGTCATCTTCCATCATGAATCAAGTAATTCTCTTTTTCCCGTATCTTGGTTATTCATCTGTCGAAAGACCCCGTATTTACTCTAAAATAATAGTCATCATGAAACGAGTTTTATTCTGACAATAAAATTCCGATCGAAATAGTCAAACTTGGTTCACCGGCAATCAATAAACCAATTATTTAATTTCTCCAGTCACGCTCGAACGCGAGTCGTGCGTAGATTTAACAGTACCAGCCGGCTCCCATGCACCAAACGACGCAAAAGTGGAGAATCGAAACGAGCTGAGAGACGGAGATGATTAAAATTGAGCACTGCACTGGTCCGCGAACCATCGAACCTGTAACAAGTGCTCGACCCGACCCGTTACGAGATATACGAAATCCGCGACTTTTTCTAAATTTTTATTCGATTGCCACGAGGTAAGACTTTCTGAACCCGTAAATGTGTCCGATTTTGTCGAAATTCTCTCAAGTAAAGCTGCGTTGATGTAAAATAATCAACCATGTGGGATTAAAATATTATTTTTCAAGTTACGATCAGGTGAGTTTTCTTGGAACAGACGATGGGTTCGATGGGTTAGATTACACTTTGAAAGCAGGTCTGTTTCTGGGAAAACTCATGTAGGTTTTTCCGGGATAAAGTTGACGGATGGCTGGAATTTGTTTCGGTGTGTTTGCTTTGAGTTTGGAAAAATTTCCCAAGGTCAAGGTTTGACTCGCAGAATTCCTTTTTTATTGCTTTCTGCTTAACTGTTTTTTTTTTAGATTGCTTAAATAATGTGTTTTCAGGGAAACGATTTTTGCCGGGTGGGATATTTCAGACAAAAGTTCAACATCGCGTTTGAAGCCGGAATATCGTAAATATGAATAACATTCTTGAGATAGTTCCGACAAAAACTTATACAGAGAGGCTTCTGGAGTTACCACACGAGCGAGTAACACGTTTTAGCAAAGCATACATACGCCGGGAAACCAGTCAAAGTCTGAGGAAATTCTTTGAACAGCGGACCTCTCTAGTTTCATTTTTGTGTCAGGAAACAAACTGATCCCATCTTGTGGCTTTTTCGTATCTTTTTCGCTCTACGCCGTCGGAAAAATTTATCTTTCATAACCGCTATTAGTCTGTTTAAAATTTCGCCGTGAAAACCCGACCCGTCGCTGAAATAGCTTTGTTACACACACGCCACCTTTTCTCGTTCTGTTTAAGCCGATAGGAGGCTGCCATGAGTTTGTGATTTATTTAGCTGTTGGTTGAACATCCACCGGAAGAGTTTTTTTTTTCTAATAATATTCCTTATGTTATAGTTTAGTTCATTTTGCTGAATAAAGATCAGCCCATTGTTGATTTTTGTTTGTTATTTCATTGACTGGTTGGAAACCAGTACATTGGCTTAATTTGGGACAAATAGACTGTGGTATTATTTCTACAACATCGTGTTTTTGTTCACAAGTTCAGTGGTCCATTTCAGAGCGGAAGTTTGCGGAGTTTTGGAAAAACGAGGCTTGGACTTTCTCCACTGTTTCAAAGCTACCCGATATGCATTGTGGGCCCTCTACCACCTAAAATTCAGAGGGTGGCGCCCGAGTTTTAATAGCAATTACCGTTTTGGAGATAGAAATAATGATGGTACACGTTATTTAGAACACTGTATGTACAGGGTGTTACTTGATAATAGGCCGTGATTCCAAAGACGCATTCCTGAATCAAATTCAAGCAGAAGACGTCCTACAAAACATGTATTCTAAATAGTCTGATTTTTGTGATACAGGCTTTAGAAACAAATCGAATTTATTATTTTCACAAAATGGGCGTCACTGACTTTCTGAAAATTTTATTTTGTTCAGGTGAAGCAGCTGAAGGTACAACTTTCTTGTTTTGGTATTTTTGCGTATCTTCGTCTTCGAAGAAAAAAATAAAAACCACTCTATTGCAACGAACAAATTCTAACAATTTTTGACATGCAATAAAGGTTTCGGGACGTATAAGTCGGTGGGCATCAGGAATAATGCTATGTTACAGAAATCCGTCGACAGCATATTAGATGACCTGGTCGAAATATACTCTGATTGTCACAAATCCGGATACACACCAGGTAGATGGAGGAAAGTCAAAGTTGTTTTTATACCCAAATCGGGAAAATCAAGTAACTCATCTCAAAAAGAGTACAGACCAATCAGCCTATCATCATTTTTGCTAAAGACACTGGAAAAGCTGATTGACCTACACATAAGAGAATCTACTAACATAGAAATGCTATGTCCGGATCAAAATGCTTACCCAAAGGGAAAGTCAACTGACAGCGCTTTGTATGAAGTTTTGAGAATAATAATTGAAAAATCTCTCGATGACAAAGAATACACGCGGGGCGCGTTTCTATACTTAGAGGGAGCATTAATAATGTCACGACCAAAACTGGACAATAAAATGCTGAAAAGCAGGACTATAAACTTAGAAAATGGGAATTGTGCTATAAGGAAAAGAACAACAAGAGGGACACCGCAAGAAGAAGTTATCTCTCCACTCTTGTGGTTGATCGTAGTAAACTCGATCATGAAAACCTCAGAGAACAAGGTATAAAGATGGTAGCGTATGCAGACGACGCACAGAGTGATCGATCTTTAATAATTAGCTGGACAAAAATATGCAAGTAATGAATAAATAGATACCTATCATAATACACATAAATATTTTATGCAAAAAGGGAGTGTACCGTCTAAAGGGCGTCACTGTATACGCGCATTATGTGTACTTATTGTTATTTTTCGAAAAAATTCGTCATCGTTTTTTTTTAGCACATATTGGAAAATATATCTAAAATGTGTCCCCCTCAAAAGCAAAATTTTCTTGTGGGAACATTTGAGTGTTAAACTAGGTGCATAATATATTTTGCTGGACTGCTGTTTATATAAAATAATGAAAAAAAATACATTTACCTAATTGAAATCACTTCATTCGCACCACGATTCTGACGCCAAATCTCAAAAAGCGCTCTCCTTTCAGGTAAATCCATGATACTGAAAATGAAAAATATATTTTTTTTACGGTTCGCTACGGGTTTTAGTACTTCATCTTCATGGTTATGAAGATTAAGGCTATTTTTATATAATTTAATAAGTTATATTTTCAGGTGGAGAATGGTGAAAAAAAATTTAGAACCCTAATTGATTCTGGATAGTAATTAAAAATCAATTCCAATGAAAAGACTCACTCAAAATGCTCACTTTTAAGTATAATCTACAAAGAAAAATAATAAAATCCGTTATCAAACAATTCACCTTTTGGCACTCTTTCGCACAGCTAAGATTCTTATTTATTTGTCGACGTATTGAGTCTTACCAATACTATAATATAAACGGAGAATTATATGGGGGTGATCGTTTTTCTCTCTCGTATGACCGTTCTATAGGTCCCAGAATCGCTTCCTGGAAGTAAATTAGGCGAGGATCTGAAATTATCTCTATTTAAGCTTATCCTTGAAAGTAGGATCAAACATTTTCTCGTTATTTTTGAAGTCTGTTCTATTGACTTGACTTATCTATGTAGAAAGGATAAAAATGGAGTATTGGCGCTTGCGAAGAATTAAAAACATTATTATTCTTTCTACATAAATTGTTACACCGACTCATGTCAATAGAACAGACTTCTAACAAATATCAGGAGAATATTTTTGATCCCACCTTCAAAGATAGGCATAGATAAAATTAATTTCAAAAGTACCTTGCCTAATTTACTTGAGGATCGGGCCCCAGATGAAGACGAGACGAGGCTTACACACCAAATAAGAAGCATGCAACGAACGACTTCCCCCCCAGTTGTTCAGAAAAATAGACTGGTAGGTATACCTAGCCGAGAAACAAATAATGCGTTATTAAAATAATAACATTATCTTGAAAAATACACGAAGGGGCAAAGCTGAATTCCAAAAACTCAATAGAAAGGAAATGATAAACTTCGTTGCATTCATCGAATACTCATCGATTGTCCCAAATGCCGATATCATATGCTGTAAGTAATCAAAAGCCAGATTATTGAATTTTGAACTCGTCCTCACACCCAACAGTCTCTATGGTTACTCAATTGTTAAATCGATTCAGCTAGTTGATTAATTTGACAATGATAGTTGTATTCTTGACTGTATTATAATATCTGTTAAAATGACTACTTTGAACGAATTGCAAAACATCCAAGATGCCTATTCATATAAAAATATGGGTGGCGAGTCTTTGCTGCAAAAGTACAACATTCCAATTCAACATTTTGATTTCGATTATATAGCGATGATGAAGAATCCAAATGAGCTAGAGAAAATTGTTGAAGTATTGAGGTCAGGACAAGAAGGACATTTCCCCGATTTACTGAGGTGAGAATTGAATGACGGAATCTATCAACTAGCTAAACTTCAATGCTAATTTACAAAATAGAAAGTGGAAAAAATGCAGTTTAAGCGATTATTTGTGATTTTGTGCAATCATTGAAGTCGGTTTATTCGCTGTCATCTTTCAAAAATATAATTCGCCATTTCTTATATCTACCTAATAATATGAAACTTTATGCATTATGCAATACAGGGTTTTACAAGTTCGATGTTCACCATTTTGGAAACATCAAAGTGGAAAAAAATTCTTGACCGACTTGTAAAAAGCCGGTGACAGACGATGCTACGAATTGACTGCGTTCGTAGCATCGTTTGACGATCGATGGTTCGCCGAATCTCTCGTCCGTTGGATCCAACGTGGGAGCAAATGTTTTTAGCATCGTCTGGCGCCGGCATAAGATACTCCAAACTGAATCTATTGAGGTTTACGTAAAATGGGTATGTTGAGGGTGCATAAATCCGCTGGCAAAAAAAAAGTTTTCTGTGTGACAGTGCTGATAACCTATCATGTAATTGTGGCCATTGCCTGACAAGTTATCGTAAACTAAGTCGGAAACATCCGATCCGTGTCGAGATGAGCATACTTGAACTTGAAACATCAAAAACTGTGCAAACGTTAATTTGGTCCAACGGATTTATGCACACGACTGTACTTCAATTCTCAGTACACAGCTGAAACTTGGCGTGGATGAACTTGAGTGCTTCGAGATAACCTATTACCATTTTATAATAAGACTACTATTACCTATCTTAGTTCATCAATTACGCCAGAATAACTTGCTTCAATTTATCAGAAAGTTATACTTTAACATGTCTTGTATATGACGTGACAACCATTGCCTTGTTTTTTTTGTTAAAATATTTTCATTTTTATGACCGTCCAAGGGATACTGCTTGGTGGTGAATAGGGAACACTTCGAACAGTTTATCTAAGAAATAATGTTTGATTCTTATTGTTCTTTTATACTAATAGAAATAAATGTAATTACAATTTGACTATGAAGTTATTGGTTGACAGTGGTATACAAGACTACACAATTTCCAGCAGTATTCAAGAAAGTATCATTTTGGTTTTGGAAAGTATCATTTGTATTCTAGAATAAACATAACTGTATTTTAGAAAAATTCATTTGTATTTTTGATTTGTCAAGTGTATTTTAGAAATATTCAAAAGTATTTTGGCAATAACAATAATTGTATTTTCTATAATGCCAAATGTATTTTAGAAACCCCACATGTATTGTATTTCAGGAAAGCCATAATATGAACTTTAGAAAAGATCAATTGAATTTTAGATTCCAAATTGTGAGGACGATGCTTACAAACCTTTTCCTTGAAGTATCCCCACATGACAAAATCAGTGTGGAATGTTAAAGTGCCGACAAAGGTATACTGATTCGTACAGAAAAGATATCTTAGAAATAGAGCCATACATATGACAATACTAAACTACAATTGAAACTTTCTAAAATACAAATGGTTTGATCTAAGATACAAATGCCGGTTTTCCAAAAAGAATTGGCTATTCGAAAATACATGTGTTGCTTCCTAATATTAAATTGGTTCTTCCAAACTACATTTGAAGCTTTCTCAAATTGAAGTGGTTATTCCAAAATACAAATAATGATGTTTTCTAAAATACAATTGACTATTCCATTATTCATATGCAGCTTAAATACAAATGACTATTCTAAAATACAGTTGAAGGTTTCTAAAATACTGTTGGAAATGGTGTAGTAAAAAAGTATTACTTTCCAATAATAAAACCATATCTCAAATCTTTTTTCAATTTGTTCTGTACTAATTGATGAAATAACGCATAGTCTCTAGACACCAAAGTTTCTACGGCAAGTTTCAGCCGCGTACTTTGATTAAAGACGCATTGAATAAACAAATTATACCTGAATGGTTAATAATTACAAAAAGTGTACTTACTCTTACTACCATATTGCTCTCTGTTGTTCAAGATTTTTCTACTATGAGAATCATAGTAAGAATATTTTTCTCATTCGCTGACTTTGAACTTACTTATTAAATTGTTATCCGATTCAATTTCAAGGATTTTTTTTGCTATTTGATGACTTTTTTAAGTTCATGTTCAAAATCAAATTCACAGAGCTGCAGAATGTAAGTTAGTGAATTTGAGGCCCAACAGTGAATACCTTAGAAGAACAACGCAGGTGCTTAACAGAAAGGATCTTGCTATCCATGAATCAAACCAGATAACAGATGATCTTAGGCATTGGGTGAATGATATATCACGAAACAACAAGGAACTAGAAGAGAAAAAGTGTTTTCAGCCTGGGTAAGGAAAGGAAGAATTGGTTAAAGCTCTGAAAAGAATAAGGGATATGATATTGTTTCATCGTGTCTTTTTAGTGGAGCTGTATAGGCAGGGTTGCCAATTTTTATTTTGGGTTTTTCAGGATGAGATAATTACAGATTCTGGACAACGGTAAAGAATTATGAACATTATTTATTTGTGTCATATTTATTTCACTTGAAAAATCACATAAAATAATTCTATTCCTAATTTTATTCTTCTGTAAAGTTTCAAAATTTTGTTTCTAATGTATTTTTTTTTTAGATCATTTCACGTACCTATCCTTTACCTAGGTATGACAAAATATGTAAAATATGTAAAAAATACAAGAAATGATCCAAAAAAGTATGAATTAGGAACAAAATGTTATCTTTTATTTTTTCAATATTTACCTTATAACGAAAATATTGACAGCTGTATTAAAATGACCCAAAAAAAAAAATTACAGCCTCCCAAACACGCCAGCTGATTTTTTTTTTATTTTGTAAATTTGGCAGCAAAAACAAAAGTATTGAAATGACACGTTCAAAAGGATGTTTTCATTCATAAATCATGCTACATAATATGGTCGGAATTCCAGAGCAGCAGCGACTGACTTAGGAGGCTTAAGGTACGTGTTGTTAGGGACGACTCTTGCGACTATCGTTGAAACCAAATGGTGCAACGATAATCGTTGAATACTATTTCGTAGTGTCACTTATGCACCTGTGTTGCTACGAACGACTACGACGATTAATGTACAACGGTGATTGGTGAACGATGATCGCAATAGTCGCCCTAAACAACACGTACCTTAAGAACGTATACGAAGCACCTCCCGCCCTGCCTAGGAGACGATTTGGGAAGTTGCCCCTGTATGCTTTTACATACATGAAAAAAAGTCAATTGAGGAACATTTCGACTCCTGCCTCCTATATTGCCACTGCTTCAGGCTTGGGAGTAGGAGCCTTATGTTACCTTGACACTAGAAATGAGATTGGTCAGTTCTTCCCATTCCTTTTGACCCTTTCTTCTATGGGATATTAATCCTACGTATATGATTTTCAGATGTGGTATCAATATCCGCCAGCTCTCTACACAAGCGAGCGGTTTCGACATCAATAAGAAGAAGTCAGACAAACGTCTATCTTCAACAGATTATGAAGGTTGGGATAGATATGACCCAGATACTGAAATATTGAAACTGGAACTAGAAGAAGAAAAAATGCTTAGACGGGCCCAAAAAGCTTCCGAAAAGATGAAATATGATGCTGACAAATATATCTATGGAGGAACAAGTCAGACTAATTTATTCTTCGAAGGATTCGATAACGGTGGTGAATTGAAACCGATTGTATAAAAACACGCATATTTTTTGACACTCAAGTTAGTTCTACTATGTTTTAGATATCAGAAGCTGAAGCAGTTTATTACTCGAGCAAAGAGCTGGAGAAAGGCCGAGAGTATTTTAAGAGCAGTGACTACGAGCTTTCATTGAAATATTTCACTCAAAGTATCTTATTCAAAGCTGATGTAGTGAACTTGACGGAGAGGGCAGTCACGTTTATTAAGCTGGAAAAATATCAGGAGTGTATCAATGATTGTGACAAAGCCCTGATGATGGACAAAAATAATATTGAGGCCCTTTTGAGAAAGGCTCAAGCATTAGAAGGTTAAACTGGAATTGTATTAGTATCGATGCATCAGAGAACAAAAATTGTTTTAGGTTCAAAACTGTACGAAGAAGCATTAGAGTGTATCCATGTCTTGATCAACATCGATCCCAACAATCCTCTTGCTCAGGACTTGGCTAATAGAGTGCGACCGTATTGCAGACAAGTTTTGAGAAATACCAGGATAAAGATCACGGAAATTGAATAGCTTTTATTTGTTGTTTTAATTTTTGTCCACTGAGGTTTATTGAAGAATGTTCTACCACGAGTTTTGTTCCTCAAATTACTTGTCTGTATCATGGTACCAAGAAAAAATTGAACGAAAAAAAATATGTAGGGAAACTCAAAATAAAGTGTTGTACGGTATTGCAACATTGAAATTTTTACCCAAAAACCAATCACGATATTTCCGAAAAGAGATACCGAGTTGCGTTCTTTTAGAATTTCATGACCTATTCTTCGAGATCTCGTACATGGTTGGAGCGGTGTATTTCTTTTATTTATCCATCTATACGGGTGGACAAGGGTGACATGTCTTCTCAGCAACGTTAGGTGCTATGCCAGATTCCCAGTTTTTGATCTTAAAAACTGTTCTATATGTGTGTTTGTTTTAGTATCATGGCTTGTTGTTGTTATACTCGTACGAGCGCCACAAAATTTGTATAGAACGAGGGAAGGATTGTGTTGAAAAGTGAGTAAAGAGGTTTTTCAAAACTCGGTCTTATTACGTGAAATGAATTAGTCCCGGAACTTTTTGAATGAACCATCAATGCACCTAGGGGATTGCGAGACCATGGTCTTGGTCTCGGAGACTTTTACCAAGACTCTCGATCTTGGTCTTGAAAATAACATTTTGTTTGTTGACTGGTTGGAAAATGTTGAGTGACAACAACAACAAGGTAATAGTCGCTTTAAGCAGCCTCCAAGAATAGAGTTTCTTTCTTGGACGATTAATTGTAGTCAAGCTTTACCAATTCAGCGTAGGCGACAACGCAGTCGTCGAGCCACAGCAATTTGACTTGGGCGATAACGTAGCCATAAGGGCGGTCCCTCTGACCGCCGAACAAATAACAATAAGAAGGATCACTCTATTGTGTAGCAGCATCCAAAGACAGCTCGCCAAAGCATTCGGGAGCACATCGTTTTTGTAGCGCAGAACATACGTCCGATATTTGAACATCACGATGTGACTTCTTTTAATAAACCGATAACGTCCGCCGTTGAATAAATTTAAGTAAATTTTCAATATTCAATCATTTGCCTTTGTCCATTAAACCTCTACCAGGAAATTCAGGAAAGAGTCCAAAGAATTAACTTTTGGATAGACCATTCACTTTCTGAACTTCATCAGAACCAATTTTTTAAATACTGGTTTTATGTCGGCACATTTTATCTCATGCAGCCTTCCCGTTTCTATTTCTAGGTTTTTCTAAATTTATTATTATTGTGTGATTTTTCTGCTTGTATTGGTTTTAGATTATTGTAATGGTGATTGTCTTGCTTGTGTCCATTTCTTTTGTAAACCTTAGTGTTGTTGAATATTTATTTGTCACTTAGTTTTAGCCTGCTGTGAACAAGTTTTTTCATTTCTGTCGATAAAGTATTTTTTATCGATTGATTGAATATACTGTCATTCTCGCAGCGGGTGAACGGGGCAAAGTGTTGGGAACTTCGGCGGTCATTGTCGGTTCGGTTTCGCGCGCTTGGCATCAGAGTGATCCTTCTATATTGCTATTTGTTCGGTGCTCTGACCTCTCTCGAGTCTCCCGTATACCGTACTTCAAACTAAGGTTTGTGCTAAGGTGATGATTGAGAACATCACCTAGTTCAAGTATTGAATATGCATGGATCCATGGTACCATAACAATGCAGGAATAACTTTCCGTAATCAATAATTCTACAGCCTGCTCATTTTCATGCTATCAAACATTTTTTGTTTTACATTAACTTGATAACATTTTGATAATAATATACATTCGAAAACGAAAAATGAAAATAAAAATGGACAATTTTCATACATCTTCAAATGACTTGAAATTTTATATACGTATTCTACACAATATTTGAAAGTCATCAGCGAAGACATTTTTCCAAAATGCCCAAATATATACTTAATAAATGAAAAAGAAAACGCAAATTTCACTGTATGATCAAAAACGGGGCGGAGCTATATTCCCCTCTCGAGAGAGGCTAGAGGGAGTTATTATAGATAATACACCATGATGGAGAGAGATAATGTATTCTGTGACGTAGTGGATGTTGATTGGCGCTCTTTAATAGGTGATTACTACATTAATAGAGGTCGAAGGTTTTCAAACATCAATGGCATCAGTACTTACTAATCCTTATATTTTTCATATTCCTAAAAAATGTGCAGATTGTCCATTGCTCATTCTTATTATTGAAAGCAGCTTGAATTTCATGTATTGTAGAATAAGTTTTTTTTGTAGTACCTTCCAGAATAAATGGTCCAGAAAGTTTTGAACCCATAACACCACACCTAAGTAAGGTAATAATATTGATGAGCAATCTCTTAGAAAGGCAACTACTTCAGTCTTAAAAATATGCATCAATATAGCGGTGGCATTTGCGAAAATCTTTTGTACAAACTGAATATGTTACTATGGTAACAATATTGGTAACAACATATATCTATTAATAACTAAACTGCTCAACAATTGAAATGATCCACTCTGAAAAATGCTGTAGAGGAATGGAATCAGCTGGATCAACATTTCATATCTAACCTAATAAACAGCATGCCAAACAGGTGTCAGGAGGTTATTCGTGAACGAGGAGGACCTACCAAATATTGATTCGTTTTCAAGATTGTTGCCAGGATGAGATAGAAGATCCCACTGTACTGTATGTTTTTCGCATAAGTCCTTTTCTATCGCGAGGAGACGGTCCCCTCGCGATAGAAAAGGATAGACTAATGCGAAAACCAAGCCGAAACTATACAGTACAGCGGGATCTTCTATCTCATCCTGGCATCAAGCGTCGCTCGTTGTTCAAATGGGACGGTTCCCATACAGAGTTAATAGATATATGGGTAATACTGTCGATGCTTGATTTCAATTATAATCTTTTTCCTTCCATAGATAACTAAATTAACTACGTTAAGGGGGAATGAGGATAAAAAGGAATACAAAAAACGCTCATCTAAAGTTTATTTTTAAAAATAACCCCATTGTTATAGTCATATTGTCATGAGAATACAAACGGATCCAAAAAACAGCGAATAAATCAATCAATCGACGAACGACGCGCAAGAAGGTCATGCTAATTCAGCACTCTATGAGTATAAGCAAAGTCTTTATATTCCAATAAGTCCGGTCACTCCTTTGTTCTTTTCGAAAACGCCGTCGTTTTTTGCGTGAGGCCATAAATCATAGTCATTGCTGGTTCACGAGCAAATACGAGGGGTCGGGCGACGAATTTATTTCGAATGAGTTTACAAGGTGCACTCGAAATGAATAGAATAATGCAATAGCAAATGTATGTATTTTGGTTTTGAAAAAACAAACATTTTTTTTAATTTGTTTCTTTTTTTCCATTTATATTGTCAAACATAAAATAATCCTAACATTCTATATTCAATATTTCATCTCATTTTATTTTGAATAATTTCACAATATGGAGGAAAATGTACTTGATAGAATTTTCTCGATGTCGAAAATTGAATTAAGTACAATCTATAAGTAATCTATTTAAATATTGCAACAATTGCGAGCGACGATCTCGCCTATGAGCCAAAGTTGTTTTTTAAAATATGATTTCCGGAATAATTTGATTGACAATATCATAATATAATCGTTTTTATAATTAAATGTTGACTTCAAAAAGAAATTGCTAAAATTTGGGATGAACGATTAGATTAGCTGAGTTACCTTTACGAAAATGAAAGAAGGGAAAATTGGGAATCAAATGAAAAATACAAATAGTGTTTATTTACATACAAATTTAATTCTTAATAATAATAATTAGGTACTACATATTTTGCCAAATTTTCAGTTTTGGATTTTGCTTATCCCTTTTTTGGGTCCTTAATGAAGTGTTTGCAAATTTTAAGGAGTAATAAATTCGTACCCTTGTATATAGCGACAACAAATAGTCATGTGGGAAACTGGGACAAGGATGAGTATATGGTATAGTAGAAAACATTTCTTTCAACTTAAATCCTACACTATCCTGAATTGAATTAGTATTTTCCCGAAAAATATTTTCCAATGATATAAGGTATTCATTGAAGCATCGTGGGGGAACTGTCAGTCCCCCAAATCGTCCCTGATTTCCTTCGTACGCTTTTTTTTCACAAAATTTTGAGGATTCGTCAGAACTGTCCTTATTTACAAAGTTCACACAAATATCGCACTGATGTTTAATGAGACATTCGTAGGAAATATCCACCTACATAAACCAATGCATTGCCCTCCTCTGTATGTAGATTCCGGAAGTCATTGGTTTGAATATCCAAAACTGGCACATATTTTCTCCCCGTCGTACTCAAAAATTCACTTTTTTTTAGAAAATCTGGAGTAATTGTTAGCAAAATCTCATTTGCGTCCTCTTAACAATTAGAACCCTCTTTTTCATCACAATATCGCAAAGCAAATAACTTCTTGTAGGCCCGAGTAAATTGAATAGGAGTTGGATTTTTTACATTACCAGAAGCATTTCTGATTTGACCGAAGTAATTTTCCAGACAGTCCTGGTTCAGGTTACGAGTAAGAAGAAATTTATAGTTTTTCTTCTGCAGAACTTTCCATAAGTGCAAGATTGAAGAAATAGTAAGTCTCCAGCCATAAATAAATTTGAGGGTTCTGGTCACATCCGTCATTACAAATTCTTTGTTTTTATTTTTCTTCCTCTTCATCACCTTTAAATTCAAAAATAGCTCATCCATCTCTTTGAGAAACGCAAGCTGTTTTTCTGTTACCATAAATGCTTGATAAGATTTTAAGGAGCTAGAGTTTAAAACGTCAAAAAGCTTGTTCATATTATTAATGAAATTTGCTGTCACTTTGACTATTTTAGGGATTTTTTATTATATTCAATATACGTATGCATAGCAACAGCAACTGAGTGGCTGAAGATTTGAGAAGCAAATTTCACCCTCATTTTTTGGAAACTATTCGGGTTTAAATGTACATCCGTTAATCTTGGTGCTAGACGGAATTGTTTTCTTTTATCCAGATCGTACGTTTTTTGTAAAAAACGTTTGTCCGTGATACAATCTTTAAGATGGAAATGGGAAGAAAACAAATTATTCCTAGTAGATTTCAAAAGATGTGGCACATCGAACAAATAGTAAATCGGGTCTTCGTCAACCAAGAAATAAGGTGCTTCCACTGTTAATTTCAAGCAGGTCTTCACTAATTTAAAGAAGTTGGGGCCCTGGTCCGATGTAACAGCGAGAACATTTAAACCTATGCTCTTAAGTTTCCTTATTGCCTCAAATATGATTTCTTTCAAATCTTCACAATCGGTGGAATTGTTTGTAAAGAAATATGCAATAGGCTGTTTCCACTTTGCGGATATCCCTCTTGCCATAACTACCAAAGCACTCGTAGCTATATTTGAAGATCTCTTGTTATGAAGTTCTTCAAATCCTACTATTTTGTCTCTAGTGAGATTATAGAACAGATTTGGTTTAATTAACATTTCGTCAATACAAATTATACAGTCCTTAGATTTCTCCGACATTGATGGAACCCTCAACTCTAGAATTTTGAAAACAAATTCTTGGAAACCCTCAAAGATATTCCAATTTTGGGTGATTCGTCTTAGAGTGCTTGGTGAGGGCAGTCTTATCCATTTTAATAGATTTTTGTAGGCTTTAGGTCCCAGCAAATATATAATTAAAGCAAATTGTTTGAAATCGTTCGAATACCTTCCTCCTTTCGGGGATTTATCCAATAGTGATAATTGATTTTTTAATACCATAATAGCCTCAGGCGGATAGCGTTCTTCCAAATATTCCGGAATGTTTGGAAGACGCGTCTTACTGCGTTTTTTAAGGGATCTTTGTAGCTGAACTATTTTCCTCTTCAGGGCTTGCTTTCTGGGAGTGTCGCTTGAGAGATTAGGAGTGGTTTGACATGATTGATCTGCAAAAAATGTCATATTCACTTTTTTGTAGCTAATATCAACCATGATATTATACAGTATGTCCATTGATAGGTGTTACAAGAGGACAGATGGACTGAAAGTTTAAAGATACGACAAAAAGTAATTCTTGATAAAGGTTTTTGCTTGGTCTAAAAACAACACCTCTCGTGAAAAATATATCAAAATATACAGGGAGACAAAAAAATGATTATTCTCTATCACATCATGTGATCAGAACACCTAATAATTTCATGACATAATAATTACAACAAACCTTGTCAATGTCAACTAGTTAATCGTCAGACCACTCGGTCGATCGATTGACTCGACTAGCACAGCTCGTGTCAATGTCAAATTATTAATTTTAGCATTGATTTAATCCAGTACTATTTTTTTCGACAGATGATATTTTTAGATCAAGTAAAAACTTTTATCAAGAATGACTTTTTGTCGTATCTTTAATTTTCTTGTCCATTTTATGTCCTCTTGACAAACGTATCCGGGGACATGCAGTGTAGATGAAAACATTGACGATTTAGGAAAATGTAGAGTGTAATAAATTCAAATTAAATATGCGAACGATGTACAAGGCAAGATTTAGTAATTTTATGATTTTTACAGAAAAATGGAGATTGGTATTTTAACGTACACCCAGACTGGCGCGAATTATTCGCTGCCATGGCGAATGTCTCTAATTTTTGACATAACTTTTACGTATTTGCATGTAGAATGTGTCAAAGATCAGATCAATCCGCCGCGACTGCGAATAGTTCGCGCTAGTCTGGGGGTAAAGATAGATTCAAAAAGATAAGGGCCATACATGTCTAGACACAAATTCAATGAATAATGGGCCAATACACAATATTGCGTACCTGTTTCAATTTGCAGGTACCAATATTTCCTGTCTTTGTTCAGTATGGCGCTCCTGGCTCATACTTCTTTGAATTTATCTCTACCTTAATTCGCGCCAGTCTATGGGTACTTTGTATAGCCATAATATTAAAGGACCCGCAAAATATCTTACCAAAGATCTTCCCTTCGATAAATATCTGCCGAAGGCTGCTTTGGGTAGGGACATTGGGGTTATCATGTCGTAAAGGCGGCGACAGTTCTCCCTTTACTTCCAT
Organism: Orchestes rusci; assembly: GCA_958502075.1. Classification (NCBI taxonomy): domain Eukaryota; kingdom Metazoa; phylum Arthropoda; class Insecta; order Coleoptera; family Curculionidae; genus Orchestes; species Orchestes rusci. Next base: position 8,492,796 of record OY293310.1, read on the forward strand.
CAGATGTTGATACTGAAAATTATGCGTTGTTTATTACTTACGTTTTATGATTAATAAGAAGTCCAATTATTGAAAAATACCTTTTGTCGTCAATAAATAATAGAAATTTTACCTTCAAAATTTACTGGATCTGTTTGAGTATGATGATCGATTGGGAACCTGGAAAGGCTGGCAGGTTCTTTGGAAGAGACAGTCTCATGTGTTTGTTGAACGTCTTCTATAAAATAGTTATATGAAAATATAGACAAATAACATAAATCAAAAATAATAATTTTAATATGCATATTAGGTATACAATGCGAAACACGCAATCTCTGCCGGCAAGAAAAAATGCGAACTCTAAAATAGTCTTGAAGAAAATTAATTAAGTATTATAAAAAATATGTATATCTATATGTATTATATACAATATAATGAAAACATCATACCTTCATGTCGTAGAAGTAGCTTTGTAGGAACGGCAGTACTCAATAAACGTTTCCCAGACAAAGTGAATGAATTTTCATCAAAATGAATGCTACATATTCTGATGTTGAAAGCTTCTTTAGGTGTTACGTTTGCATACTTATGCTCTTCAACAAATCCTAGGACGTCTTTCCATTGCTGACACCTTAAAATAACGAAGATTTCAATAAATGTCACAATTTATCCAGCAATTTATACTTTTAATACAAAAAATAATTTTGAGTTTCAGATTCTCATAGGCTTTAATTAAGTTTATAGCTTACCTGACAGGATCCTTGGGAAAACGAAAATTGTCTATTAATCACACTATGATTGTTACATGAATCCACACAACAATAACTTCCATGAGGAGCCATCGCACACAAATAAAAACACCACAAATAAGTTCCAGAAAATAAAATTTAGGGACACTATTTTTTGACGCACTCGATACAACGCTTGGCTGAGCCACCGTGTAACAGCCAACTGATAAAATGACCAGCCCGGCTGGGAGAACGCCGGGCGAGACGAGGTGGGAAGGCAGGGTGCGGAATTTCGGGCTGGTCGAGAGAGTGAGCAGACTTATTGGAATATATAGACTTTGGTATAAGTACAAGCACAGAACGCTAGTCAAGGGGTTATTGGAAAAGAATCGCAGTTTCAAGTCCTCTCTCCAGCTACAGTCCCCACGAGCAGTGTCAGTCGCAAGACAACAAGACCTCTTCGTATCCACGCTTCACATTTGCTCTCCGCAAGTCTGCTACTGTCGAGTCTCGGACTGGCTAAGGTGCAACATGCTCATCCCATTGTGTATGCTAGAGGCTGTATTTGAGAGGACAATAGATGCTTTTATCTCGTACCCCTAGTTAGTTCCCCTTTTGTCTGACTGCTTCGCCGTTGGAGCACTATAGTTGATGGTTTAGTGCCCGAGTGCCGGATGCTTACAGAGTGAGTACATACATTATGATCTGTCTGTGACTCAGGAATAGAGATGATAAGGCAGAGGAACTCCGTCCGGGTCAAGGAAGCTTCACACTGTCGGTGGCATCCGCAGTGATGAGTAGCTTGACTGGCACTGCTCTTCCAACTTTTTGATAGAAATAGTCAGGTATGAAGTAAGAAAGTTAGAAAAGTGGGTTTGAAATTTTTTTATACGATTAGATCCTGCTGGAGATCAATCTTATTTTTTGTTTTTTTTTTTATGTTATGAGCAACGACTGCGACCAGGCATCTTGGTCTCGATCTTGGTTCCGGTCTTGGTCTCGTTCAGTCTCGGTCTCGAGATTATAAAAAGGTGTCTTCCAGTATTAAGTTCCACAGAGCAAAATAATTATATTTTTCAATGTATGTGCTGTTTGTAGTCTCTTTAGTGAGCATAAAATAAAACAATATTTTATCAAAATGATTAAGACCATCTTCAGTGACGTCACATTTGCGTTCGTGATTTAACAACGAAAATGTAGACCTTCGCCATCGAAAACCTTCACGATATAAGCAGATTGAAAAATACAAACTCATAAAGTTTAGGTGGTGAGACGTTTGCTGCAAAACAACCTTTGTATATTCTGGTGTTCATTTCTTAAGCAAAGTAAAGCCCTGTTTAGTTCTACTTCAATTTTGCGTCCAGAAATCCATGCATATATCATTATGTTTTGACGTTTTGTTTTCGAATGTATATTATTATCAAAATATTATCAAGTTTTTGTGAAAAATGTTGATGTAAACAAAAAATCAAAAATGTAATAGTATGAAACTGAGTAGGCTGTAGTATTATTGATTACTGACAGTCGAAAAGTTAATAACTTGCCTGAATTATTGGATCCTGAATGTTCAATATTAGAACTAGGTGATGTTCTCAATCAGCTCCTCAGTTTGATCTACGGTCTACGATAGAGGTCAGAGGACCAAACAAATAGCAATATAGAAGGATCACCCTGCCAATCGCGCGAATCCGAACTGACAATGACCGAAGCTCCCAAAACTTTGCTCCGTACACTCGTTGCGAGAATGTCAGTCTATTCAATCAATCAGTCAAAAAATATTTTATCGACAGAAATGAAAAATTCTTTTGACAGCAGGCTAAAACTAAGTGACAAATAAATATTCAACAGCACAAAGCCTTACATACAGTGAGGACGTAAATAGTCCCCCCCCCTCTAAATTTTGAACGCATTAATATTTTTGGCTCAAATTTGGAGGTGTTGTTCAGGGTAGGCTTTACTAAGTTTTGACCTCCAAAAAAAAATTTCAACTGTCAAACTGACAGCTGGGCACCATTTTGAAACAAATTATTAAATGGAAAAGGGGGTCATGTGATACCTTATTTGAAAGGTCCTTCCATTTTCTTTTCACCCCCAAAGTTTGAAGTCCTTAGCATTTTTCTTAAGGAAATGGCGCCATATCGAAAATAAATTATTTGGGTCAAAATACTATCTCTAATTCTTAAAAGAACTTTATTATTATTATTATTATTATTATTATTTATTTATTACTGTATCAATCTGTGCTACCATAGTTTCTTAAACAAAATAAAAGATAGTATCTACTTAGACACAAATAATTTATTTTCGACATGGCGCCATTTCCTTATGAAAAATAATAAGGACTTCAAACTTTGGGGGTGAAAAGAGAATGGAAGGACCTTTCAAATAAAGTATCACATGACCCCCTTTTCCATTTAATTTTTTGTTTCAAAATGGTGCCCAGCTGTCAGTTTGACAGATGAAAATTTTTTTTTGAGGTCAAAACTTAGTAAAGCCTACCCTGAAACACACTTCCAAATTTGAGCCAAAAATATTAATGCGTTCAAAAGTTAGAGGGGGGGGGACTATTTACGTCCTCACTGTATATACAAAGCCATACATAAAACAGTCGTCTAATGTGAAGATGTTTGTGAGAGAACTTGAAGCATATTATATGTGTAACTTATAGGCAGGAAAGCAAGAACACGGTTTGCATTAAGTCTGTACCGAATTGTATATTATTGCATTGATTTTATGTTTGAAAAATTGTAATTGCTATTTTTGCTAAAATAAAGATCCATTTAATTTCATTTCATTACAAAAGAAATGGACACAAGCGTGACAATCACTATTACAATAATCTAAAACTAATACAAGCAGAAAAATCATACAATAATAATAAATTCAGGAAAACCTTGAAATAAAGAGGGAAAAAATAGTTAACTGAGTTAGGGCTTACAAGGCTGAGATAAAAAGTAGGAACCAATGATTTTGTTCTATGTTCTAAGGTAGCAACATAAAACCAGTATTAAAAAAATTGGTTTTCATGAAATTCAGAAAGAGAATAGAATGGTCTATCCAAAAGTTTATTCTTTAGACTTTTCCTGAATTTTCTGTCCAAGGTGGCGCGTTCAATGGACATAGGCAAAAGATTAAATATTTTAAATTTATTTACATTTATTCAACAACGGACGTTATCGGTTTATTAAAAAAAGCACTGTCAACTCGTTAATGTTCAAATATCGGGCACGTATGTTCAATGCTACGAAAACGATATGCTTCCGAATGGCTCGGTGGGCTGTCTTTTGATGTTGATACTTCATAGAGTGAACCTTCTATATCGTTATATGTTGGGTGGTCAGAGGGACCGCCCTTGGGCTACGTACCTAAGCTAAATTGCTGTAGCTTGACGACTACGTTGTCGCCTAAGCTGAATTGCTAAAGCTTGATCACAATGGTCCAAGGAAGCCCCTCTCCTCTTGGAGGCTGCTCACAGCGAATATCACCTTTGTCATATAATCATCTTATCTGAAGCAAAACAAAGAAAACCTCATTGAATTAGAAGCTATAAATAACTTTGAATTGTATCGGTTGTCAGTTTGTCACTCTTCTCGGGAAAAAGAAAACATTTTCCAACGAGCCAACATACAAAATGTAATTTTTGACACCGACGCCGACGCCGAGATCAAAGAATCTCTGTACCTTACCTTGGTCTCGGTATCAGTCTCCGAGACCAAGACCATGGTCTCGTTATAACCTAGGTGCAATGATAGTTCATTCAAAAAGTTCCGGGACTAATTCTTTTTGACGAAATAAACCCGAGTTTTGAAAAACCTGTGTACTCACTTTTGAACATAATCCCCCCCTCGTGCTACACAAATTTTGCTGCGCTCGTACGGGTGCTTGGAACGATCTGGAGAACTGCTCTTCTGGAATGGCTTTCTAAATAGCCCAAAAACGGTTGAAGAAAACATCAACAAGAAAAAGCTCTTTCGTTTTATAAAGAATTATCAAGGGCATTCTATCAAAAAATTATAATTTTCAAAATTGCCACATTTCCAATATTGATTTGGTTTCTTTTGATACCAGATTACAAAAATGTGACCAAAAACATATACAAATTTTGTATTTATCATTTTTTTATGAGTAACTCCCAAAACAACGACTATAGGGAAGTGACAAATTATAAGGAAAAACCCTGTACAAGCATAGATTATTGTGAATATACTTGAAATGTGTAAAAATATTTGGGGGTCTTACGGAGAAAATATTGTAGACTGATAATTGCTGAGAACAATAGAAATCAAAGAATACAAAACATTTTTTTTAATCGCACCAGGATTTCAAATACAAACTATTTCTTAGACAATCGTCGCTCAATTTTCTTGAGGGTAAACTCAGCTTCGCCCTTCAAGGCGTCATCATTAAATAATGATCCTAGCTTGAAAGCTTCCTGACAAGCGTCTTTAGCCTTTTCCAGTGCATCTAGATTCATGTAGATTTGAGCAAGTTTAAGGTAACATCTAGGAATATCTGTGCTTCCTATTCCTTTTCCTAAAGAGATAGCACTGTTCATATTTTGTAAGGCAAGATTATTCTCCCCAAGTTGCATATGAAGATCTGCAAGTGTGTATAGTATGACCATCTCTTGATATGGACTTAGTCCTTTAATCTTCAAAGAGTATTCATATGCAGATGATATGAGGATCTTAGCATCAGCATGTTCCTTACTTCGAATTTTATGCAGCCCATACCAAAATAGAACGTTGACATACAACATGCCAGTTTTGGTGGAGGTATCGCCGTCAAAAATTTTTTCTCGTTGCTGCTTTAGGCATTCTTTGAATCCTATCTCTGCCATTGAACCGTTATCATATCCGCTATAGATACGTGACAGTCTCAGTTTAAAGTCCACAACTTGAGTATCATTTTCGGGATATCCAATTTGCACTAGTTTTTCAATGGCACTCACTAGAAGATGTTCGGCTTTATCTAGATTGCCTAATGCAAAACATATCGATGCCAGAAGATCATAAATAAACGGTAAGGCAAGGTATGATTCATGTTCTTCACAAATTTTTAAACCCATTTCCAAAATTGCCGTAGCCCTATCCGTGTCTCCCTTTTCTAGGGCATGCCGAGCAAGTGTCATCAAATGAGATACATTTTCTTCTACATCAACGGGGTTGACTGAATTTGTGATATGCTTAACATCCAGTAAGGGTATACATTTCAGAACAATGGGTACTGGTTGGGATCTTGAATCGAAACGAAATATACTCCAATATCGACTTGCCTCTCGCATGCTATTAATTCCTCTTCGGATAAATTCATAGGTGTGAGGAAGATATTGACAGCATTTCATAAAAAATTGATTGATGAACATGGAATTTAGAGGATGCGGACCAAGACGCAAGTTTCGTTAAACACTTATTACCAGCGAAAACATTGACTTTGATTGGTTGACAATGTCAAAAAGACATGGTCGGCACAGCACACATATAGTCCGTTTCACGAGGGTTTGTACTCACGTCATTGATTGTCTCTCCTTTTCTAACTCATGGAGAGGTTTAAAAACAGACTGAAACAGAATTAATGACGTAATAAACATCGGTCGTTACTAGAATCCAAAATGGCCGCCGAGCAACAGCTGATTTCTATCATCTCTGAATAATAATAACCTAAAATTTGGTTATGTAATCAAGTAATTAATCAAAACAATGTTGTTGTCAAAACACAAGTCAGTTAACTTCTCCAATGTCACAGTTTTGTTGTATAAAATACCTCGTCGGTATTCAGAATGTGAACAAAATACGATAAAAAAGCTTGTGGTCTACTTTACAAAGGATGGAGATGCTGAAAAACCTTTTTTACCACTTGAGGCAGTTTTGGAGGTGAGTTATTTCATAAAACTAGTTCTTTGTACCTATTCATTTCCTATTCCATCTCCTGAACTTTTGTAGAGAGTATCTGATGCCCTTTGAATTGAAATTACAACTCCTAAAAGATCAGATCTCATGGAATCAGCATTGATCAGGACTTCAAGGCATCCACGTCAATTGCAGTCCAGAGATCAAAAAGGTAGATGGATTATTGGAGCAGTCATGCGTTGTTGAGAAAAGAAAAAAAGGGCTAGTATTGTTATTGAATGAATATTTTGGGCAGGCAGAATTTGACATTATTTTAGTTTATATTCAGTTCGTGTTCATGATTTCAGTCTCCTCATCTATGTTCCGCTGGTACTTGTTTGTAATAAAAATACGTTTATTATTTTCTTCTCCTATAGTAAGGAATGTGACTTATTTATCACCTTATGATTGGGCAGGAAGTGATGTCTTGCAGTTGATAACAGATCTGAAAAATGTTTCCATTTTTCACTCTCCCTCAAATGGCCGTTATTTCATGAGTTTGGTATAAAAAAATTATTGATAATTTATCATTTTTTTAAAACTTAAAATAACGGCTATTAAGGCGGTTTGCAAATTACAAGGAATATTCCACTCATGTACAAAAAATCCCATAAGAGCAGTTGAATTTTCGGAGGCTTACAGCGATAACACCAAATCGAAAATACCACTCTGTCATGGCAACACAAATAAACACGTTGTCAGAGCAATCGATATGGCAACGACAATTTTTCGACACATATAACCACGTTGTCAGGGCAATCGCCATGGCAACGCAAATTTAGTGAAGTTATATTCTAGAATTCGTGAAATATTCTTCTAAATACCATTCGTGCTTTAAAATTAACCGGATAAATTTTCGCTCATGCGTGTTTTCTCTACAAATTTCACTCGACCTTCGGTCTCGTGAAATTTTGAGAAAACACGCATTCGTGAAAATTTATCGGTAATTTTTAAGCACTCGTGGTATTACCTTCGAATATTCCACTCATGTACAAAAAATCCCATAAGAGCAGTTGAATTTTCGGAGGCTTTACAGCGATAACACCAAATCGAAAATACCACTCTGTCATGGCAACACAAATAACCAGGTTGTCAGGGCAATCGATATGGCAACGACCATTTTTTGACACAAATAACCACGTTGTCAGGGCAATCAACATGGCAACGCAAATTTAGTGAAGTTATATTCTAGAATTCTTGAAATATTCTTCTAAATACCATTCGTGCTTTAAAATTAACCGGATAAATTTTCGCTCATGCGTGTTTTCTCTACAAATTTCACTCGACCTTCGGTCTCGTGAAATTTTGGGAAAACACGCATTCGTGAAAATTTATCGGTAATTTTTAAGCACTCGTGGTATTACCTTCGAAAATCCTTTACTCCGCATTTTCAAAAACACAATAGTCTGATGCTTTGTTCTTTTTGACACTATCATAAAACTTGGAAAAATACATACACTCTGTAGAATCAAAATATACACTCACGGTCGGATAAACAGCACATGCCTAAAATTTGATAAAACTTTGATATTATAATATAATATAATATGATAACCGTTTATTAAGCTAATAAGCTTTACAAAGTCATCCTGCTTCAGTTATCAAAAAATTATTGGTGCATCAAAATGGTTCAAACAATCTGTCATTTGATCGGTCATGGCGATTTTATTCAAAATATGGTTTAGGTCTCTTTGTTCACGTTACAGAAAAAATGTGTAAGTTCTGGAAAAATTGGTTAGCACCATCCCAAAGGGAAAATTTGTGTACCCTATGAAAATCGACAAGAATCGCTGGTTTAGTGAACTGACAAATGGATTCACTCTCTTTAATGCACCATTACATCTTTGATAACTGTTGCAGTATCAAAGTGTTATCAAGTTTTAGGCTGTTAATCTACTTTTGGCCACCAAACTGATGTATTAAATTTCGTTTACCTAATAATTCATAAAAAAAAATGCTGACTAGCTGATTTCTCGTGGGTTGATGTTCATCCAGTGATGGGGGGACGTCTACTGATAAGAATAAAACTCGACTATTGTGGGTTTTTGCGATAATGGTGCTTTCTTAGTTTTTTATTCAAACGTGTCTATATAGCAACGATTGGTTATTATCATACTAAGAGAAGTCCGTTTTGTGAACTATTATAAATAGAAAAAAACCCTTTGCAAAAACACACAATTGTGGCGAATGTATCCCCCAAAAAGATCGGCTCTCCAGCATTTTTTTTTTTTTTTAATAATGATATTTCTACTGGACTTCTATATGAATGTATTTTTTCACTCTCTCGAGCTTGCAATCCCTCTGAGTGAGGATTTTTCAAAAACTACATATCTTGCAATTTCATTCTACATGATTTTCTTGATGCACAAACAGAAGCGAACTGGAATAGCGTTGAGTCTAATGGTAGAGTCACAAGCAGTGCACGCTGTAAGCTGCCCAGTCTAACGATCGCTCGCATCCGGATGGCGGATATATACGCGACTACGCTTCCAATGGATGACCAGCCTGAATCCAAAATCTAAATGGAAAACAAATCTGAACGTGTTCTGGAGAGCGTTCTGGAACATACTTGTTCGGCTTCAATACAAAATTTGAACGCTCTTGAAACTATATGAATTAGCTACGACATACGTTTTTTTTCAAGTAATGACGTCATCTATGACGTGAGTATGAACCCTCGTGAAACGGACTGTATACAAAGTTTAGAAGTCAAACTGACGTATAAAATTTTACGGAACAATGCGCCACGGAATGAAGTGGATGCGAATCGAACTATCAGACTTGGATAATTTATTATTGAAGATCTCTGTAATATATCGCCCCCTTAGTGCAACAACTAGATAATTTGAAATTCATAGTTTTGAGAAAATTCACTTTAATGATTCGAAACGCAAAAAAAATCCGTGGACTGATCAAACAGACTTGATATCTATACAATACATATGTTGCAAATCAATTAAAGATTTGTTAATTTTGGACCCATTAGGTTTCATATCTTTGGTCAAAAACTTGAGATAGATCTAGTTGTTGTTGGAATTCTAGTCTTAGAAATAAAGTTATGTATTTATAACCACTTCCAATTAAACCCAAATCACCTATTCAATACAACTTTATTTGGAAAGAAAAATTAACACACATTAGGAAGTTTAAATAAAACCTAGAAGATTGCTTACTCAAGACCACTTGAATGTCAGTAACACTGATGTAATTTTCGGAAATCTCCATGTTTTGGGACCTTTTACATTGATCCCTTTGAAGTGGGAGATTTTCAAAAAATGCCTTATACATAGGTACTATGGAAAAGCTGGAAAATAAGGTCGTCATATTGTTCTTTTATAAGAGGTAGTTGATACAGACTCTAGGTTATTGTTTCTAGGGGATATACGACATTTTTATATCAACACTGTTTGAAAAGCACCGTAAAACAATTTAGCGACACAGAAATGTACCTGTTGTTTCGAGAACACTACTAGATATCTCATATAAAAACCAAAAAAAAGTACCGGCTGGAAACTCAATAACCCCAGTGCTACAACTAGATATCTCAAGATGTCTAGTATTAGAATGTACATCTTGAAAGTTGTCTATTTGTGATCACTCTTTAAATGAGTTTGGTTGCTCGTACGAGATATCTAGTTGCTGCATTAAAAAGAGCATACTGTATAGGTCAGATTTAGCTGGATAACTCAGAATACGTAAATTTCGAGTTATCTATAGTTGTTGCACTAAGGGGACGATATTATACAGTTCCCTTTACACAAAAGCACTGACATTGACTTTGACTTGACATTGAAAATGTCTTTGAAACTTTGAATAAATATAGCATGGAGGTAGAAAAGAATGATTCTATCTCGATGAAATATAGTTTTTTCGGTTCTCTCTTGAATGTTCAGCACCATCTGGGGATGGGGTCAGTGTGGGCTTCCCTAGTTGATGTGTTCTACGCTGCGGGGCGCTGACCCTGTGTGATGGTGACTTTGAGAAAATGATGCCATTCACTCCGCAGGTCTCGGGAAGCGGTGCATGGCTCCATGTGGCGTAGGACGGCTGGGCTGTACGAAACTCCTCGAGGAACACTTCTTCTGTTTCTCCCCCTTTGGTCGACCATTTCAGGATGGTGTCAATTAGCCTCACTGTTTGATTTGTTGTAGCATACACTGGGCGGTGACGTTCAAATGACTTCATCTATCATCATGACAAGCTAATAAGCTGTCATGTGGCATCCCACATACCGACATCTTCTCGAGATCAAACGAACTTAAGGCACATCAGCGACTCTCCGTGGATGCGAATCAAAGCTTCCACTTAGGCCCCGCCACAGAACACATATACAAAGTTTAGAACAAAAACGTGAATGGTGGGCGTGGCCTAAGTGAAAGCTTTGATTCGCATCCACGGAGAGGCGCTGATGTGCCTGAAGTTCGTTAGATCACGAGAAGATGGCGGTATGTGGAATGCCACATGACAGCTTATTAGCTTGTCATGATGATAGATGAAGTCATTTGAACATCAACCTTTATCTTCATGTTGTCTTTCATGCTTTGATTCCTCTCTAAGTGAAAAAATGCCCTGGTAATCCTCATCAAAAAACCTTTAAGAACGCAGAATACAACCCGGAATACTAGAGGCTCATCAATGTTCCAGCCGCCATCGGAAAAGTTCCGGAAAAATGCATCCTCCACTCCACCAAATAAGGAAAGTCACGATGGAAAAAAAATGTCTGCCAGAAGAACAAATGGGATTTCGCCGAGTGTAATCTACAACAAATCAAACAGTGAGGCTAAGTGACACCATCCTGAAAAGGTCGAACAAAGGGGGAGAAACAGAAGAAGTGTTCCTCGAGCAGTATCGTACAGCCCAGCCGTCCTACGCCACATGGAGCCATGCACCGCTTCCCGAGACCTGCGGAGTGAGTAGTGAGTGGCATTTTCTCATGGTCACCATCACACAGGGTCAGCGCCCCACAGCACAGAACACATCAACTAGGGAAGCTCACATTGACCCCATCCCCAGATGTTTCAGGACATTCAAGAGAAAACCGAAAAAACTACAGTTATTCAGAGTTTTTGTCTTTATCTAATAAATAAAGACATTTTCAACGCCAAAGTCAATGTCAGTGCTTTTATGTGAAGGGAACTGTAGAATATATCACAGAAATCTTCAATAATACATTATCCAAGTGCGATTCTGTTGGAATTATTACGTTTGTTTAATACCTCGTATAATCCAGTAATATTAATCCCGAACTACTCAGAGCAGTTCAGGGTGAGTTATGTTGGTATTGTGTTTATAACAGTTTGACAGTTGCAATCTTTGGCCGCTGTTCATGCCGTATTATAATTATTCATCTATTGTTATTTTCGGGTTAATTGCTATAAAGTTACAAGAACCGAGTTACGACTTTCATTTACATCTCTCAGGTTATGGGCCCAGAGTGTTTATGCCTGTAATTCGGTCTGGACTCTCGAAAATTCAGTGTAAAAGGTGAAGTGTTGTTGGTTTTCTCACCAAAAATGGCAGACTCTTCTTCAAGCTTGATTGGTTTTGAGAAGTTAGCTGGTCGAGAAAATTTCAATAATTGGAAATTTGGGATGAGAATGGCACTAATACATGAAAATCTCTGGCGTTGCATAGAGGGGTATCCTGATGGTGAAACGTTTTCTGCTTCAGAAAAAGAAAGATGGGAACAGAAGGCTCTTGCAAAAATATGCCTTATGGTCCAGCCGACAGCATATCCACACGTCAGGACGGCAAAAACGGCGAAGGAAGCATGGAACAATCTGGTTGTAGCATATGAAGATAAAGGCTTGTCTAGGAGGTTAAGTTTGATTCGTCAGCTGGTGAGGATCAAATTACAAGATTTTTCAACGATGGAAAAATATGTAAATGAAGCCATGTCATTGGCACAAAAATTGTCAGACATGGAGCATCCGGTTGATGATGAGTTTTTGGGAGTGATAATGCTTAGTGGATTGACCTCAGAATATGATCCAATGGTAATGGCCATAGAGAACTCGGTTACGCACATAACTAGTGATTTTGTCAAGACAAAGTTATTGCAGGATGACAAATATGGAAAAGAATCACAGGAAACAGCCATGTTTTCAAGTAAAAAGTTCTCAAGAAAAAGTGTGAAGTGTTTCAAGTGTGGACTTATTGGACATTACAAAAATCAATGCAAAAATAAGTCTTTAGAAGAAGAAAAGAATAGGAAAGTTCATGAAAAGAACAGGAATTCTTCGAAATTTGAAAAAGCAATGCAAGTTGTGCATGCAAGTGATTGTAAGGAGATCCCGCAGTCTTGGTATGTGGATTCTGGTGCAACAACACACATGACGTATCAGAAGGAATGCTTGGTGGGGTTCCAGAAAGGAGATGAGACACAGATTACAGTGGCCAACAATCAGAAATTATCAAGTTTTGGGATTGGCAATGCACATGTTTATACGTCAAATGGAATTAAAACAATATCAGAGATTGTACTCGTACCAGATTTGAGAGCTAACCTTCTTTCAGTGAGCAAAATGGTGGAGAAGGGACATGCTGTTGTTTTTGACAAGGATGGGTGTACAATTTATGATGAAGAACATTTTCAGGTTGATGGTGAAATAGTAACCACAGCCAGTAATGAAAATGGGCTATACAAGTTGGATGTTGTAGAAGATAGAAGTTTTTTGACTGTCAAGAACGAAACACAAGAATTATGGCATCGAAGACTAGGGCATCTTAACAGAATCAGCATGGCAATATTGAAGAAAAGTATGTCAACCGGCATACAGTACAATGATGAAAATGGAGGTGATTGTAGAGTTTGTCTCTTGGGAAAACAGGCCAGACAACCTTTCAAGAAAACTGGAGGTAAACGAGCAAATGGGGTTCTAGAACTGGTGCACACTGATCTATGTGGGCCAATGCCAGAGTCATCGTGGAGTGGAGCCAGGTATGTGTTCGTTTTGGTGGACGATTATACCAGAAAAATATTTGCCTATTTTCTACAATCAAAATCAGATGTTCTGGAGAATTTCAAGAACTTCCAGAACCTAGTAGAAAATCAGACTGGCAAAAGAATCAAGAAAATTAGAAGTGATAATGGAACAGAATATGTCAATGATATGTTCAAGAGATACTTAGACTCCAAAGGCATTATACATCAGCTTACAGTTAGGTATACTCCTGAACAAAATGGGGTGGCCGAGAGAACCAATCGAACCATAGTGGAGAAGGCTAGGTGTTTGATGCAGGAAGCAAATCTCAATGAGAAAATGTGGGCTGAGGCAGTAAATACAGCAGTATACCTGAAGAATCGATCACCACACAAGGCAGTACAAGGGTGTACCCCAGAAGAAAAATTTTCTGGCGAAAAACATCATCTGAAACATCTTCGTGTGTTTGGGTGTATTGCGCAGGCTCATGTTCCAGATCAACTTAGAAGAAAGTTTGATCCCAAAAGTAAAGAATATATTTTCGTCGGGTATGATGAACATACCAAAGGATACAGACTATTTGACATTGACAATCCTGGAAGAGTAATTAAATCCAGAGATGTAGTGTTTTTTGAAAACAAGTTTGCATCAAATGTTCAAATCAAAGATAGTCAAAAACAGTTTACTGAAGAAAAACTGATTTTAGACAGTCAAGAAGATAAAATGGATGACAGAGAAGAAAATTCCAGCGAGAAACTAGATGATGGGGAGATTGAAGAACCAGAAAAAGAACCAGCTCCAAGAAGTTCAGGCAGAAGAAGGCAGAAAAAGGAATTTCCTGATCATATAATATATTTGGCTTCAGATTATTCCTTTGAGCCAACTTCAGTGCAAGAAGCCACAGATAGTGCAGAATGTGATGAGTGGAAACGAGCTATGGACGAGGAATATAGATCTTTGATGGAGAATGCAGCTTGGACATTGGTGGACAAACCAGATGATCAAAAGGTGGTTCAGTGCAAATGGGTTTTTCAATTGAAAAGTGATGCTAGTGGAGGCAAGAGATATAAAGCACGTTTGGTTGCACGTGGCTTTACGCAGCAATATGGTGTGGATTACACAGAGACTTTTGCACCAGTTGTCAGGAACTCTACATTAAGAATGTTTTTCGGATTATCTGTAAGTCTTGATTTAGATATTGAACATATTGATGTGACAACTGCATTTCTTAATAGTGAACTAGATGAGACTATTTTCATGACCCAACCAGAAGGTTACAATTTCAACGAAAACAAAGTTTGTTTGTTAAATAAAGCAATTTATGGCTTTAAACAAGCTTCCAGAATGTGGAATTTAAAAGTCGAGAAAATTTTGACTGGTTTGGGGTATGAAAAGTCTCATTATGAATCTTGTATTTTTATAAAGAAAATGAATCATACAATGGTAATCATAGCTCTTTATGTGGACGATTTTCTTATTTTTTCTAATAATGATATTGAAAAGGAGAAATTGAAACTAGCTTTGTCTAAAAATTTCAAGATTAAAGATTTGGGTCCCATAAAGAAATGCTTAGGATTGAATATTCAGTTGAATAAGGACAATAATGAATTGAGAATCAACCAAAGACATTATATTTTGCAATTGTTAGAGAAATTTGGACTATCTGATGCAAAAAGTGCATTGACACCAATAGAAGCACGTCTGAAACTAGAAAAGAGTGAAACTTGTGATGAAAGTATTCCTTATCGTTGTCTTATAGGCTCATTAATGTTTTTGGCTGTTAACTCACGACCTGATATAGCGTTTGCTGTGAGTTATTTGAGTCAGTATAATAATTGTTATTCAGGTACTCATTTTCAACATGCAAAAAGGATTTTAAGATATTTGAAGGGAACGATCGATAAAGAGCTGATTTATAGAAAACAGGATAAAATTGTTCTGTATTCAATACTACTTGAGTATTCTAAAGTAAAGTGCTCCGAGAAACTATTGATTTAAAGTGAGATAAAGTGATCAGTATTACAAGTTTTCAGTATCAAATTGTGGACAAAAGTGACAAGTTTCCATATAAGACCATCTTGGACACTGAAAAACAACGTAAGCATGTGAAAATTGCATAAATTGACCAATCCATTTATTCAAATTGGAAACTTCACATGTGCTTATCAGTGAGCTCGCAGGTTGTTTATATTAACTGATAACTGTATTTTAAATACATTCCAATACTCGGACTATCATCAAGATACATACTGATTGCACTTTGAACCATTGGCCAGTACCAGACTCAGGTCTTTTCATTTTACTGAAACTTTTGTGAGCTATGGCAAGTGTTACCAACGAAGACTTATATAATCTCATTCAGGGACTCATAGTCAAAAATGATGAACTGAAAACAGAAATAAGAAACGAATTTGCTAGTTTCAAAAGTGACATAAAGAACGAGTTAACAGAACTTAGAGACGAAAATAAAGATCTCAAAGAAGAAAATCAAATCCTGAGACAGCGCCTCAACCAGATTGAGAAAACTGTGAAGAAATACAACCTAATAGTCTATGGAATAGAAGAATCTGATTCAGAAATTGCAGACGTCCAAAAAGTTTTACACATTTTGAGGGACAGATTGGAAATATCGTGCCGTTTTGACGACATAAGAGACGTTTTTCGCATTGGAAGAAAGACTTTAGAAAAACATCGACCCATTTCCCTAGAGCTGGTTCAATATAAACTCAAACTAGAAATATTAGCAAATTCCAAAAAACTTAAAGGCAGTCAAATCTACATAGCCAACGACCACACAGCTGACCAATACAAGAAACAAAAACTTTTGAAGCAGCATTTGAAGATTGCTCGAGAAGAAAAGAAAAAGGCCTACATCAAAAAGCAAGTCCTATACGTAGATGGAGTCCCGAAAACGTATGAGGATTTGAAGAATCTACACGTACAGGAACCAGAAACACAGGAACACCGAAGTGAATCGCCCATCGAGTCAGGAAAAGGAGCCGACGAAATCAACCATAAGAAACGAAAGCAATCTGACACTGATCCATCTTCTGAAAACTCCGGAAAACGCTTTACCCGCCAGAACACCAGAAACAAATAGATGTAAGTTGGAACGATGAATCAATATTTGAAAGAGTTTAAGGTAGAAAAAAAAAATACTGAAGTAATTTTAGAACCACACGAGTTATTAACAAACATAGACATTTCAAAACAATACTTCAATATTTTTCATTGTAACATACGTAGTCTTAGCAAAAATTTTAATGAAATTTTAATACATTTGGATGAATTTAAAAATAGAGGAATTAATTTTGATGTGATCGTCTTCACAGAAACATGGAAGGTGAGAAATGTGGAAATGTTTGAAATTGAAGATTATTTGTATTTCTATAATGAGGGCAATTACAACAAATGTGATGGAGTGATTGTCTATTTTCAAAGAAAATATGAAAACTATATCGAGTCAAAAGTTGAAAAACTAGGCGACATAAAAATTGTTAATACATATCTGAACTTTAAAAAGGATAAAATACTTATAAGCGCTATTTATCGACCACCTGGACTGGATCCATTCTCATTCAATTCAAATCTCGAGGAACTTGTGGAAAATAGTAATCACCAAAATTACATCCATTTTATTGTGGGAGATACCAACATTGATATCAAATCAGATTCAGTATTCAGTATTGAATATTTAAATATTCTCAGTAAAGCAGGTTACATGTCATTGATTAATTCATATACAAGAGTGTTTAGACAATCAAAATCAGTTATTGATCATATATTTGCCAGAAATCCCAACGATGAATTACTGGAGGGGACAAAAGCCTTCATCTATCAGTCCGAAGTCACAGATCACTTTCCCATAATAGCCTGTTTCCAGACCCCAAAAATTGATCGATATTCTCGACCTAGAATGGAAAAAATTATTATTAATACGAAAAAACTGAACACATTTTTAGAGCGGGAAAAATGGGAAGAAATTGGAAAGGTTCAGGACGCAAACACCGCCTTGAAATTATTCTATGAAACGCTAAATAAAGGTGTTCGAATTTCATCGACAAAGAGGTTTCCCAAATATGAAATAAAAAAAAGACAAAAATGGATCACCACTGGCTTAGCAAAGTCAGCACAAAAGAAACAGGAACTTTTCAGGAAGGTACAATCACACCCAGGAAATTTAGAACTGGAAAGGGAATATAAAACATATAAGAACAAACTAAAAAAACTTATCAACAAAGCCAAATGTGATTATTATGAAAAGGAATTAAACACAAACAAAAACAACTCAAAAAATCTTTGGAAAACAATTAATAATTTTACCAATTCAAAGTGAAAGCCTCCCAAAATTGCTAAAATAATCAAAGATGGAAAGGAAATAAACAAAGAAATTGAAATAGCAAATTTATTCAACAAATATTTCTCTGAAATTGGAACAAAACTTTCTGAAAACTTAATACAGTCAACGGCCAATGTCAGGAAAAGGCAAAAAAATCCTCACTCGATGTTTTTTAGGCCCACAGATGAAACAGAACTCCGAACTATTATAATGGAATTGAAAGAGAACAAAGCTCCTGGACATGATAACGTCACTGCTGAGACGCTTAAAGATGTTGTTAATCATGTCACTAAGCCCTTAACCATCATCATAAATAAAATAATGGAAGAAGGCCATTTCCCAGATTCTCTCAAGATTGGGATTATACGACCAATTTTCAAGAAAGGAAATTTACATGAGATATCGAACTATCGCCCTATATCTCTGATTTCCAATATCAGCAAAATAGTGGAAAAAATAATGAAAAAGAGAATGTTGGATTTCATCAAGAAAAACAGCATCGTATCAAAAAGACAATTTGGTTTTATGGAGGGTGTTTCTACAGAAGATGCTATTGAATTCCTCACATCGAAACTCTACCAGAATTTGAGTAAAAATAAGGCAACACTAGGAATCTTCCTTGACCTTGCTAAGGCATTTGATACAGTAAACCATAAAATATTAATAGATATTATGGAGGACTATGGCTTTAGAGGACATGCATTGCAATTGATAGAATCATACCTCACAAACAGAAAACAAAGAGTCAAAATAAATAGCACAGAAAGTGGTGAATTGGATGTCAAGGTCGGAGTCCCACAGGGGACTGTTTTGGGCCCGCTTCTGTTCTCTTTATATATCAACGAACTATTGAAACTCCAGAGCGAGGGTGTGGTCTCGTCATTTGCAGATGATACTGTTGTTGTATATGAGGCCGAATCATGGGAAGAAGTGAAGTCCATTGCAGAGGGGGATTTGAAGAATATAAAGAGCTGGTTTGATGAAATGCACTTAAGTATAAATTTCGAAAAAACGAAATTTATTCCATTCAGTATTACTAAGAGCTGCACAGCACAATATGAAAGCTTGACTGTGAGAGAGGAGGGAAATGACATACTTATACAAAAAACAAACTCTATTAAATATCTGGGAGTTGAGATTGACGAAAACTTAAAATGGAACTTCCATGTGAAATATATTACAAGTAAACTAAGAAGCATTTTATACAAATTTAGACAACTCAAGAATATTTTGAACCTTCCGCAAATGAAAATGATTTATCATACGCTCATAGAACCTCATATGCGATATGGAATAAGTGCATGGGGTGGGGCCTATCGATGTCACACAAAACAACTGGAAACTATTCAAAAATTGTTTATTAAAATAATGTTCAATAAAAAACGTACTTACCCAAGTGATCAGTTGTTTGAAGATGCCCCAATACCAGACATCAATCAATTGTACGTCATTCAAATAATGGTCAAACAACACAAAGACAAACATCAGCTATCGGATATACATCACCAGTACTTGACACGTCACCGACAAAGGATGCAAACTACCACAGTCAGAGTACCGAAAACCCATAGTCAACGGTCATATTGGTTTCTAGCACCACACATTTATAGACAAATACCGCTTGACATTAAATTGACAAATAATCCTCACAAGTTCAAAAGATTGATAAAAAAATGGCTTTGCTCACAGGACCGGTCAATAGCGCTAAATCTAATTAATATAAATTGTTAAGTCTCTTTATTTTTTTTTTTTTTCTCTTTCTTTCAGTTAAATTTTCTTATCTCGAAAAAGTATGAATACTATTAACGACATAAATAATGTATTGCGTAGTGGTTGGAAACGGATGTATAGGTGTAAGAAAAGTCCTGAACTAGTCTAACGACTTCAGGGACATTGATCTGTAATATACCTAATCATAAAATTGATATTTTGTAAGGCTAATGATACTAAGCTGAGTTATTGAGTAGTCATAAATAATAATATGTCATTATCTCAAACTAGTCCTTGGACTTCTGAGATGTTTCTCTTTTTATTTCTATTGAGTAGATTTATTACTTTTGTACATTTTACATGCCTTTCTTTGGAAATAAAAATTATTAATTAAATTATAAAATAGAGATCTTAGGCTACAGTGATGCTGATTGGGGAAACAATTTAATGGATGGTAAATCTTATACGGGATATGTTTTTTGTCTATCAGGGGGAGCTATATCCTGGGAAGCTAAGAAACAGTCAACTGTAAGTTTGTCTAGTACTGAGGCTGAGTATGTTTCTATGACACAAGCCAGTAAAGAAGGTATTTTTCTGAAAAATTTCTTGTGTGAAATATTAGGTTTTGATGATCCAATTTTAATTTTAAACGATAATCAAAGTGCTCAGAAACTTGTGTCAAATCCGGTACATCATAATAGGACGAAACATATCAATGTCAAATATCATTTCATTAGAGAGGCTGTTGAACGTAATGATATCAGGATAGATTATATATCTACAAAAGAAATGTTAGCAGATGTTCTAACTAAAGGACTTCCGAGTCCAAAGCATAATTATTTTGTGAACCAGTTAGGTTGAGAATAATTTTTTTTTTTTTGTATATCACTGGATTAAGGGGGAGTGTTGGAATTATTACGTTTGTTTAATACCTCGTATAATCCAGTAATATTAATCCCGAACTACTCAGAGCAGTTCAGGGTGAGTTATGTTGGTATTGTGTTTATAACAGTTTGACAGTTGCAATCTTGGTTAGTGTATTGTATATCATGGCCGCTGTTCATGCCGTATTATAATTATTCATCTATTGTTATTTTCGGGTTAATTGCTATAAAGTTACAAGAACCGAGTTACGACTTTCATTTACATCTCTCAGATTCGCATCCACTTCATTCCGTGGCGCGTGGCGCATTGTTCCGTAAAATTTTATACGTCAGTTTGACTTCTAAACTTTGTATATGTGTTCTGTGGGCCCCGCCGCCCCGCCCTCCATTTATGTTTTTGTTCTAAACTTTGTATATGTGTTCTGTGATGGTCGGTTTCAAGTTGCAACAGTAACAGTTTTTATAAGGAACGTCTGCGAAAACGTAAAAAGTGTATAGGTAACGAGTACGCATTCTATTTTTTATTTCAAAAGAAAACCGTAAGCGGATGAAAGTCTGAGGCGCCTTCAAATGAACTCGGGTTTGCCAGTAAATACTGCGTTACTTTTCCGTGTAGACAATATGACGAACGCATTGGTTTCAAATGAACACGTATACGTAAATACGCTAACCGGACACCCTGTATATTTTATTTTTCTAGGAAGAATACCTACTCTGCCTCTCGACCGACCTCGTAGCTGTCGTAGCATCTCAAGACAGAATTCTAATACACACATCTCGCCGGTGTCTCGACAAAATAAATACCCGAGAATAAAATACCAATAGATAGGTACATTCTCTTAAAAAAAAAAGTTGAAGGTGGAAGGAAGTGCATATTGTGTTAATGGTGAATTAGTGATAGTCTAGAGCCAGTGACATTTTTCAGTGATAATTTAGTTGAGACGACATATTGAGGGTGATCTGCCACCCTGTAGGAACTTGCCAATCCATCCGCCAATTTTTCTGGATGATTGTGGGCTACCAAAGAACAACAAACTGGTCAAAAATTCAGACTTAACTGAATTATAGACAGTTCATCTGTCCCACAACATATTGAGGGTCATCCGCCACCCGGAAGGAACAGGCCAATCGATTAATAAATAATAAAAAAAATCATATTGGGGACGTTCCATAAAAAAAAGAGCAAACAGTCATTCTTTGGCCTTATAACGTGATATGATGAATGAAAAACTTGCTCCAGATATAGTTAAAACCCTGAATCCGAACTTACTGAAAAAAGTTTGAATCTCTGATAATTTTAAAAAATTAAACAATTTTGCAAATCAGCATTTTACTACCTCCATATTATGACTCTTATACCTACACAACAACAGGTAATAATGTACAGGTATAAGAGTCATAATATGCAAGTGGTAAAATGCTAGATATGCTCTGTATAGTTTTGTGGCGCATCCATGATTTACCAGATTTTTTTGGGTATTTTGCCACAACCAATCAAAAAACAATCAAACTAGTGTTTATTGTTATTTATTATTGATTTTTTTCTTTTTTTAGGTTTCACTGACGACGGAAGGGAAGCAGATTCGCTTTGATATTGATATGATAGGTTTTATTGTTTACTCATAGACTTTTTTTCAGGTAATATGGAAGATCCGGTATATAAACAATAGTTTGATTGTTTTTTGATAGGGTGTGGCAAAATACCCAAAAAAATCTGGTAAATCATGGATGCGCCACAAAACTACAGAGCATAATATATTTATGTTCTGTTTTTAGATCATCAGAAAATGATATAAAGAAACAATCTCATTCAAAAAACTCAATAACTTTTCTTTGTAGATGTAGACAACATAACATCATACCTAAAGCTTTTAGACTCAAAACATCATACACTATAATGAAAAATCAACACGAATTCTTGAAAGAGCTAGTGAATCGTTGATAAGAGAACGAATTCAATTTCAAAGATCTCATATAGAAAAACTTAATTTCAATATAAACATAACAAAAAGAAATATAGAGATGCACGTTGCTTACTACGACTTTGATCATATATGTCATTCTTTAGATAATAGTTTTCAATTATATTTGTCTCAACAAAAAAATATTCAAGTCAATAAATTTAACAAATAATTAATTAACCAAAGCATAAATCATAATATAGAACAAACCGCAAACAATGACATGATAGAAAAAACTATTATAAATTTATCTGATAGAATTCTCTCAAATGATGAAAAGAATTAATGTTTTATCAAGAGGTTTGAATTTTGCTGTTACACCAAAAGTTAGAAATAAATTGGATATTATATCATCTATAGAAGCAACAACACAAAAGTTAACCAAAAGAACAACAAGAAGAATTCAGAATTAGATCAAAATTGATTTTGAATAAATCTTATAACATTAAACAAAATATCAATCATGCAAAACATTCAGAAATACAAAATTTAAAGTCAGATCATAGTAAAAAAATATTTCCTGCAGATAAAAGGTAATGCAACAGTAATTTTGGATAGTACAACATAAGAAAATAAAGTAATAATGTCTCTAATAAATGATGGAACTTACACAAAACTGAATAAAGATCCAACAGAACGATTTGAAAGACAATTATGTTCTAAATTTGAAAAAAATAAAAGATTTTTTCAGATAATGAAAGATCTAAACTGACACCAGTGACACCACATAATAGTAGAGCACCACATTTTTACTGTGTACCAAAAACACATAGACAAAATATACCATCAAGACCAATAGTCAGTAGTATTAACTCACCAACTCATGCATTAGCAAGATTTTCCAACACA
Organism: Orchestes rusci; assembly: GCA_958502075.1. Taxonomy (NCBI): domain Eukaryota; kingdom Metazoa; phylum Arthropoda; class Insecta; order Coleoptera; family Curculionidae; genus Orchestes; species Orchestes rusci. Next base: position 8,516,057 of record OY293310.1, read on the forward strand.
CAATCGTACATAAAAAATTCAGAACATTGCTTAGGGAAATTATCAAATTTCAATTATAATCCGAATAATCTTCTTGTAAGTTATGACGTAGTAAGTCTGTTCACTAATGTACCTGTTGATAAAACATTGACGATCATAAGAGATAAACTTGAAAATGATACACATTTAAAAGAAAGAACAGACTTGGATATTAATGCTATTCTAGAACTTTTAACAATTTGTGTTAAGACAACATATTTTCAATATAATAATGAATTTTATCAACAAGACTTTGGAATGGCAACGGGTTCTTCCTTATCTCCACGTTAAAGTAATATTTTTGTGGAACATTTTCAAACAATTCATGTAGAAACATATAGATACAAACCAATGATTTGGTGGAGGGGGCTCCCGATATAGCTTTTCCTCGTAGATGATTTTTTTCTATATATGAATATGATGAAACAAAACTTAATGATTTTTTAATTCACATAAATGATAGAGGACCCACGATCAAATTCACAATTGAAAAAGAAACAATAATGAAATTCCCTTTTAAGATACCTATACTAAAGAAAATCCGAAAAATATTTCATAAGAGTTTTGTTTTGTCCAAAAATATGTATTCCATAAATTTTATTGAAAAGTGTTTTGATAGTTTTGAACAAACTATACAACATGAACAGAATATACCTATAATTAATTTAATTATTCCAATTATTTCTCCAATTTCTCATAAAATGAAACGTTTAGGTCAAACATTAATATACGGACCGTTTTCAAAACTAATAACACACATCGCTCTAATTTAACAAATACTAGACCTAATAATATTAATGAGTATACAAAAATGTAATTTATAAAGATCCTTGTGAATGTAATAGATTCTATATTGGAGAGACCTCAAGACCTTTGAAAAAGAGAATTGAAGAACATAAATCCTACATAAAAAGAAGGGAATCTCATAGATCGGGAATTTGTCATGTCATTTGATAATAATCATAGAATAAATTGGGATAATCCAAAAATCTTAACAAAAGAACCATATGTTCTAAAAAACGTAAACTGAAAGAAAGTGCATATATTATGTTAAATTCTGATGAATGTGTAGCAACTTGCTATTTAAATCTAAGTAATACTTGGTTTCCTTTATACAGAAATTGAACATAGCCCAAAAAAGTAAATTATAAATACTGAACATATGTAAAGTTAAACAATCAACACCATACACTTCAATGTCACTAAAAGTGACATTTTGTGCCATATAAACAAAAAAAACCAATTTTTACTGCGAAATCACAAAAAAACGAACTATATTTTTCGAATTTGAATTAACTGTTCCTTCTTTGGGTTTCACTGACGACAGAAGCAGATTCGCTTCCGAAACCTTCGATATTGATAGGTTTTATTGTTTACTAATATACTTTTTTTCAGGTAATATAGAAGATCCGGTATATAAACACTAGTTTGATTGTTTTTTGATAGGGTGTGGCGAAATACCCAAAAAAACTGGTAAAATGCTGACTTGCAAAATTGTTCAATAATCATATTGAACAATCCAAATATTTTTATACTTGGCTTCTTTTGAAAATGTTTAACTACAGGGTGTTACAAATTCTGAGTATGCATGGGGGTCTAGTGAACCGTAAGAGAAACAAGGTCGGTTAATGAGGCAAATCAATCTCAAATGCTTGAACTTGGAAAATTCCGTAGACTTCCGGAGATCGGATATGTTCTTTTTTTATTTTGTACTGAATTTATTTGAAAAGATAATTGAAAACGAATGGCACATTTTCAGGGCCACTTCAACCGCTCATCAAGTATAGCATGGTCGAAATTGAAATTCGACGTTTCGAATTCTCGCTACAATCATCATTTTTATTTCAAACACGAACTCAACTTTTTTTATTAATCTTTGAAAAACTCTTTGCTTCCTGAAAATAATGATATGTCACACTTGCCATTTTGAAACAATGCAGAAAGTAGATACGAGAGTTACAGAAATCCAAAGTTGTTGATCATTTCAGAACGTGTCGCGCGGATCGTACTCATGGTAATAATAATAACTTTTAAATTGAATAACAAGCGCCATGTTCAAAAAAAGTAGAAAAAAAAATAAAACAAAAAGAAATTAAAACAAAAAAAGAGAAGAATGGTGCATCACTATTTTCAAGAAGCGAAGACTGATCTAAAAATGAATTTGAAAAATTGATTTCGTATTTGAAAAAAAAAGTTGATGATGGTTGCGAGAATTCGAAACGGCGTATTTCAATTTTGACCAAGCTATCTTGAAAAGCAGAAATAGTGGCCATGAAAATGTGTCATTCGTTTTCAGTATCTCTTCAATAAATTCAGGACAAAATAAAAAAGAGTTTCGAAAAAATCGGTTATTGTCGGATATCTCCGGTCTTTGGAATTTTGCAAGTTTCGAAGCGGCATTTTTTTGAGATTGAAATTGCGCAACTTTGCCTTCATTCAACCGACTTTGTATCTCTTACGGTTTACGAGATCCCCATGCATAAATTCGAATTTGTAACACCCTGTAAAATATCTACGACGCGACAGTTCTAACATTTTCTCTCTGTGCGTATTTGGGTCCTATGATTGAACGTTTACGTTATCTTAACATGTCCATATCACCATGGTTACGCTGTTATCAAATGGAACATTTGCATTAGTAAACAATCTTAACAGATACGTTAAGTTAACGTAAACGTTCAATCAAAGCCCCCAATATCTGCGTCAAAAATATAATAAATAATCGAACAAATTCGCAATGATCAAAGTCGCTGAACAAGAATTCAGTCAGATTGAAATCAACGATTCATTTCAACAATAACAATGCAATTCATTGAAGCCTTCCTCTAACAGGAAGATCACATTGATGATTGCTAAATTTTTTACAATGCATGGCCCTGTAATCATGTGTCACGATTGTTTGAGATGTTTTATGTGATTGAATAGCTCTTTTAACGAGAAAAATATATCTTGGAATGAAGCAATGATTTTAAAAAGTAGAACTAGTGAACTGATCAACATGACAATGTGAAAATGAAGAGAATCTTTCCGTTATAAATCTCAACACAGCTGTTTTTTTTTTGGATAGTAAGATAAGAATGAAATCTTTAAAATTTAATTTTTCCAGAAAAAAAGGTTTTATTTAAATTATACACACATGACTGATGCGATTAATCCGACCAAAGTGAAGTGGATGCCACCGGGAGAAAATAGGAGTTAACGGAAAAAGTTTGAAACGAGTTGATAAATGAAGGTGAGGATCCTGATACTTGCTTATTTTATATTCCTGGAGTGTTCGATTTATGAGTTCCATTATGAAAAAATTAGAGGAAAATTCTAGAAAATAAGAAGAAAAATTAGAAAATAATTCTAGGCAACTGTAAGAAAGTACAACTTTCTACAACTAGATCAAAATTATATAAATCTAAAAAAGATCAATTAGAAGCAATTAGAAGAGATTGAAGCAAAAATGTATGAAAGAATGACAACGTTGACAGATGAAATCGACCAAATCAGACGACAAGTAGCGGCCATCGAGAAATCAGGAGATACCAATGATCTAATAACTATAGATGAAACATTCCATTCATGAACTGTGAAAAATTGTGTGGCCAACATCGAACATAGAAGAGACGTGTGGAGGAGTTGAGCGAGGCACTGAGTGGGGATACGTTTGCACCTCACTAGAATGTGCTTCGGTTACTACACGCGAGGCTGCCAGTGGCGTAACTATTTTAGAGAATTCTTAAATTCCTATTTACTGCAAGCTTGACACTTGCGAGTCATTTCAATACCATATAAGTAAATAATGAAGCACTGCAAACTAAACCAGAATAAAAACACAATAAACATTCACAAAATCAACACCAAACCCCACTCAAAAAACAAGAGACGCCAATGAGACGAAATATGAATGAAACGTGTAGACAAAATCCGATCGATAGGGGCCGACCCAATTTTGGTGTGTTGCCGTACTTCAGCTTTTTTAATTTTCAGAAGAGAATACTGGTTTTTCTAAATCCTAAATACCTAAACAAATCTTGAACTTTTTAATTTGACGGTTTAGAAAAAGGGGTTCCAAATAAAAGTTTCATGGTTGAAAATGAACTTTTTAAATAACCTGTTTTCACATATACAGGGTGCTCCAAAGAGCCTGGGCGAGGTCTAACTTTCTTATTTCAAATTGATACCCTATTTTTTTATTTGATGTTTGGATTCTCCTTCAAATTTTAATCATTTTTTTATGTAGCATATCCTATACCGTTTGATGTATAAAAAGATATTTGATATTTTATAAATTGAATAATACTAATTCATTGTCATAAAAAAGTGAAATATATCTATGGTTTCGAAGTATTGACGTAATTGTGTGTGTATGAAATACCAAAACTTCTCTGATTTTGAATTTATACCCAAAAAATGAACGTATGAAAAAAGAATCTTTTGAATCAAATGCAGAATTATTTATACTTTGATAATTTTACACTTTAAAAGTACTTAATGACGTAACATTTCCGTCAATACGAGCGTCAATAATTCGAAATCATAGATATATTTGACATTTTCACAACAAATTTTTATTATTCAATCAATAAATATCGAATATCTTTTTATACATTAAACTTAGGTATAGGACATGCTACATAGAAAATGTATAGAGTTAAAAAGAGAATCCAAATATCAAATAAATAAATAGGGTATCAATTTGAAATAAGAAAGTTGGACCTCGCCCAGACTTTTTGGAGCACCCTGTGAAAACAGGTTATTTAAAAAGTTCATTTTCAACCATGAAACTTTTATTTAGAACACCTTTTTTTAAACCGTCAAATTAAAAAAGTTAGAGGGGGGTGCATTTATAGTCAATAATCCTGTACCTACCTACATGGAAAATGAAAAATAATAAGTGATCGGATGATCGGTAGACGATGCTGGAGTGTTTCTAGTTACACAAACCCCGTATTTCACACAAACTAACACAAATCTACTTATTGGCAAATAAAATGCAAAATGAGCTATGCAGCTATGTATGTGACGCTTTTCGGAAACTTTTCTTTGGCCTGGATGCCCGGTTTATTCTCATGGTTGAAATAAAGTAGATCCCGTATAATTTGACTCAATATGCATCAGATTATGCAAACAATTCACAATGAAGGAAAACGCTCTAACAATGCGGAAAACCTACGTCTCTGATGTCACATCCTATAAAGAAAATTGAGTGAAAAGAGACAAAACTGCTGTTTCTTGCATCTTGTTGAAATCGTACCTTCATCCCAAGTAATAGCCTGCATGCTTGGTCTTGGTCTTGGTCTTGCGAAGCCCTATTTCAGTGAAACCTTTTAATGATTTGAAAATTGGAAACTTTTCTCTGGCGACCAAAGCTGTCACAACATTTCTGTGAGTGAATATCGATCCTCAACTGAAAATCAGCAAACACATCGAAGGTATCTTAAAAAAAAGTAGCATCTGATGGCTGCTACGCGGTGAGGACTGTAGCTGGTGACATGTGTTCTGATTTGGAAAGGACAGTCTCTTATGCGCTGGTGGAATAGGCATCGCTTTCTGGGTTAAGACTCACCAGTATTTGTTAAAGTCATTGTTTGTTCTGTTCTGAAAATATCCTAACCATGACATGTCTTTTTATAATGGAAGCCGTCTACATGATCCACAAGCATAGGATTTATAATCATTTGCCTGCTGAAAATCCAAATCCTAAGGCATTTAAAGAGTAGAGTAAGGACTCTATTAGTTGAGAGGGCGTACTATAATGGGTTGGGCATCTGATACCGGGACTGTTTTGTATAATTTCACTTTTGGCTCTGTTTTTTCTTTCTCCCTTTTTGCTTTCTTTTTTCCTTACAGTAGTGGAGAAGGAAGGATGAACTCCATTTGTTTTTTTTTCATTAAACCAATGCATGGGCTGGTTCTCCTTATTGATAAAAAATGTTATTTAGACTATTATGTACATTTCTATATTGTTATTATGGCTATGCATGGCTATATACTATACAACACGGTCTCCGGAAATGATGAGCAAAAAAATCACGGGAGCATTCTGGACCAAAATGAATGCTCCCGCTTTTCCAATAACATTTTTCGAAAATTGATTATTAACGGAGTTACATGGTATTAAACTTAATTTTGTTTGCAGTTTCTTTTGGCCATGTATTTTGCCACGCTCATGATATTTCGATGAAATCTCGTTTTTGGGGCTTTTTCGGGATAAGGAATTCAAATTTGCACACCGTTTTTTCGCATTTTGTGGAGGGCGACACATACGAACCTAAAGTTTGATTTGAATGGTCCTATCTTTTTTGGACACACTATGAGCGACTTTTTGAGTGAATACTTTTATTCTTCTAACCTTCTGACATAAAAAAGGTATACTTATTGTTTTGTTTCAACAAACCTAACCGTTTTTGAGAAATACGCTAAAATAACTTTGCTTGTATGTGATGAATATGAAATTATTTTAACTTTTATCATAGCATGCTTTGGAATCATGCGCTATTGGTTGCCTTGGAAACAATTTTGATAAGAATCAGTTTGGACAGTTTGTGATTTTTCAATTTTTTCTATTTTTTGTATTTTCAGTATTTTTGTCTTTGACCAACATCAGCGTAACAACAAATTTTCAAAAAATTACCAACTTTCAAAACTAATTTTTCCGAAACTTGTTTCCACGGCAACTATAGCACTTGTTTCCAAAGCATGCTATGTTTGAGGTTGAAGATAAATTAGAATGATTTCGTATCCATCACATGCAAGCAAAGTTATTTTAGCGTTTTTCTCGAAAACGGTTAGGTTTATCGCAACAAAAGAAGTATCCCTTTCTTCTGTCAAAACGTCGAGAGAATACAAATATTTGGTCAAAAGTCACAAACAGTGTAGCACAAGAAAGTTAAGACCATTCAAATGCAAGTATAGGTTCGTATCTGGCGCCCTCTACAAAATGCGAAAAAACGGTGGGAACATTTGAATTACTCATCCCGATAAAGCCCCAAACACGAGATTTCGTCAAAATGTCATAAGCGTGGCAAAAGGTATTGCAAAAAAACTGCAAATAAAATGCAATTTTAACACCCTGTAACTCCGTCAATAATCAATTTTCGAAAAAATATTATAGGAAGAGATAGCATTCATTTTTGGTCTACAATTCTCACCTGAATTTTTTGCTCATCATTTCCGGCCACCCTGTATACAGGGTGGACCAGAAGTAATGGGTCATACGGTAACAGTAGAATCCTCACACAAAAATATTGCGATAGACCTGAACTTGTCAAATCCGAAAGTTGATATTAACAGAGATATACAGGGTGTCAAAGTTGAATTTTAATATTTGTTTTTTTCAAATAACTTTTGAAATAATCGAGTTATATCGATGAAATTTGATATATGGGGATTGTTTGACATGCAAAATCCTGAGCACGGAATTGCTCCTACTTGTAGATGGCGCCACTTCCACATCTTTCCACTCATTGAAATAGTCAGAACTTTTTTGTACGCACTCGTACATTTTTTTAACATCGAAAAATTAATTTTTCCATCATGTTTACATAAATAAGGTATACTTTGTAAAAGTGCCTAGAAGCAACCTTTATCAAGATATTTGAACTTGAAGTAGTCCATGAATAGGAAGCTTTGAAAACGGCGTTCTCATGGTGCTTTTGACATTAGCTTGAATGCTCACTGTTTCTTGATTTAAAAAAAATAATCTAATTTTACATTTTTTTTACAAATAAAAATGATTTTTTTTTTAAATTTTCGTTTTTTTTTTTATAAGAAACATTGAACCTCTAGACATTTTTGTCAAAATTATCGTGACAACGGCGTTTTCGATGCCCCCTATGTTAATTCTCAAAATTTTCCATTTAAAACACCTTTGCATGGACTACTTCTAGTTCAAATATATTGATAAAGGTTGCTCCTAGGCACATCTAGGTACAAAGTATACCTTTTTCAAGTAAACATGATGGAAAAATCATTTTTTCGATGTAAAAAAAATGTACGAGTGCCTACAAAAAAGTTCTGACTATTTGAATGAGCGGAAAGATGTGTAAGTGGCGCCCCCTACAAGAAGGAGCAATTCCGTGCTCAGATTAGAATTTTGCATTCAGACAACCCGCATATACCAAATTTCATCGATATAACTTGATTATTTCAAAAGTTATTTGAAAAAAATCAAGTATTAAAATTCAACTTTGACACCCTGTATCTCTGTTAATATAACATTTATTTCCATGCTATTTTGAAAACTTGCAACTTGCAATGAAAAAATACAAAATATCAAAGTAGGCGGAGGGTTTTGAAATTCTGCATTCTCAGGGGCTGTTTACCAATTGAGAGTTAACCCATGGGTTAGCTGACTCTGAGTCAACTTAGGCACTGCCAAATGGACAAACAAAATGTCAAACATTTTGAGGTTATCCTAAAATCCTAATATTATTGTGTTAACCCAGGGGTTAACTCAATTGATAAACAGGCCCTCACTCAGCCCATTCTGAACAACTTTCTTTAATAACATTTTATCTTATCTCTTATTATAGAAGAAGCTCTTTACTAGTGAGAAAAATAGCTACTAGTTAAATTTCTAAGACATGCTTGATTTTTCGAAACTAAAATTATGACACAAATTAGTTCATATCCAAGCAGGGCTGAACCCCAGAAGATGAAATCCAATAAACCCAAATAACTGAAGACACATTGGAGTCATGATGAAAATGGGGATGGATAACTCTTTTGATAAGATGAAGTTGCACCCATACCAATTCCCAATCAATATCAATAATTATTGATGTTTTCTAGTATTCAGCTCTAAGAACCAAAATAAGTTCATACCTTCATAAATTCTACCTATTCGATATTATTTGCCGAGGTAAAAGTGTGATAAAACGTATTTTCATAATTTGGAATCTTAGAAATGTTTGAAATAGACCAACGCACGTTGGTACTCCCGTCCAAATGTCTTCCTATTTAATGCTTTGATACCATATATTACACTTTCATTATTCACTTATAGCGCTAACCTGTAGCATCGGACATCGAAAATACCCCTTCCTTTAGTGATACTATCACCGATTACCGATTCACTTCTTGACGCGGGTCTGTCTTATCAGTACGCTTCTATGTGGAACGGTACGGTAGAAAGTGAAATGAACCGCGAATTTTGCATTGTGGGCGCATTTTCAACATCAATGGTGCTAGTGCGGTATTTATGAAAATATACTTGTGACACAAGAAGCTTTTGTGAAAAGTGCCGTTTCAACTACTATTATTGTAGGCATTCGTTGTAACCATGAGGTCCATCATTTTTTGTGTAAGTATAATTTATTATTATGTTTGACATTCTTGAAATTCAGAGCAAATTCAGAACTTGTTCCATAAATCTCCTGATCTGAAAATATAGACAAAACCATTTGTTCACTTGCTGTGATACAAGGCATTTTACAACAAAAAATTAACAAGGAACTTGAGTTTTTATTCGGCTCATGTTTTTTTTTTTCAAGATCAAAAATCTCCTTTGTTTGTTATAAAAAAGTTTTTTGCGTTTGTTTCTTATACAACATATTTATGATTTGAATATTTCTCTTATATTGCTACATCATAATATGTTAATTTTGATAGATGGTTATAACATACTTTTCACGAGACGAATTGCGATTCAACCGTCCTCCAAGATTCACTTAAAAGTGAAAGCATATGAAAATATAGAAATGTAGTTGAGTTAATTCAACTAACCATCATTTATTCTGGAATAAAATGCTTATGTTAGTCAAGCAACGAATTAAAAGGTGGTATGTACTTCGGAAACGGGTTCTCAATAATACCACATTTCTAAATTTTTATTAATCCCGTATTAGATATCTGTACCCATCATCAAAAGTAAATAAATCGCTTTATAATCACTTATTCAAAGTGTGAATAAGGTAGGAACTCTCTCTAGTCTCTTTTAACTTATATCGATATTTGGAAAAATAAGTGTGGATGTGAATATCCTGCTATTTTTGAAACAGGATCCTGAAAAAAAAAACAAAACCTGTTTTTATAATATTGGTTATCTTAAACCAAATAACAGTTTCCAATCCCATTATACGGCATTCTTTTAGAATTAAAGCACTATTTTTAGAATCAAAGCTTTAAAACACTAGTGAGTATGAGCACTAAGCAGATATAAAGAGATTCAAGGTGTGAGGTTATTAGATCATTGGTGTGAGCAAAGTCTATATATATAGACTTTGAGGTGAGGTGCCTCGCTGGTTCAGGATTATTAACTAGGTATATCAAATTTTAATAGTACCTTCTGAATGGATCGAACTACCTGAAGTCATAATTTTTGAAGAAGATACAATTATGATTATCGGGTATTGTTGTTGCATCAACTTACCACCTCATATTTTGTTTTTTGGTTGATTGGTTTGATGAACAAATAGATAATCCCAAAAGCTATTAGGTTTGTTTGTTATCCTCCACTAGAGCACACGAATTTAAACTTTTTCACACTTCGTATGGTAATTAGGTTATTGTTTTTACCGCCCTCTAGTGATTACAAACTTCACCTCACCGGATCGGTATGCAAATTTCACTCCCGTGCGATAGTTCCCTAGTCACCACACTAGTTATACAGGGTGTCCGGAAATTACGCGTCAGGATTTTGGTGGGCGATTCTACATGAAAAATTAATGCAACAAACTTCTATACAATTTTTTCAAAAACTTCAAAAATTTTTTCAAAGTACGAATTTTTAATTATTCAGGGTACGGTTAATGTTTAAAGTCGTTTTTCTCGGAAACCGTTAATTCTACGATGATGCAACACGAGCACCTTTTTAAAAAATATTTTGATGCTCTTTACTAATTTGACATCCAAATTTATAAAAAGATTAAAACAAAAAAGTTCTAAGTAATTTTCCTAAGGTGAAGGACAGCTTCAGCCTTTTGTCATTGACGACTAGCGTCAAATTAATAGGGTGAATACAAAGAAACACTAGTGACATGCATGCAAAATTTGGCGAAAATCATTACACTAGAAAAAAAGTTATTAAAAAAAATAAGAAAAAAAAAATATTTTTTAACACCTTGTATCTTCCTTAATTTTGAGTTTTTGAAAAAATTGTATAGAAGTTTGTTGCATTAATTTTTCATGTAGAATCGCCCACCAAAATCCTGACGCGTAATTTCCGGACACCCTGTATAATATACTATTACAGCACTCAGTGCGGTAGACTTTGGTATTTTGAATCATTTATTTTGAAAATATCGCTTGCCTCTTTCGCTGCATCCAATATTTCTTGAGGAATATATCCGTCCAACGAATTCATTTTCAATATTTCATCTATAAAAATGTATATCTATGATAAAAACCATGCATAGACTTAAAATAACAAGACACGTAACGCCTATACCTTTAGCATTGAATGTTTTGGTCCCAACACAATGATGATAGGCCAGTTTTGTTTTTGTTTACTTATCGGTGAAACGCCCGATTTTCTCCTGTTTTTTTTCTCTGGCCGCACACTACAAACTTTTTAGGCACTGTTTATCAATTAAACACTAAATCCCGCAATTTAGAACAGACAGAGCAAGACTTTTTCTGAATAATTGAGAAATAAGCTTTACTTACCGGTGAAACGCCCGATTTTCGCCTGTTTTTTTTCTCTGGCCACACACTACACACTACACACTTTTTAGGCATTGTTTATCAATTAAACACTAAATCCCGCAATTTAGAACAGACAGAGCAAGACTTTTTCTGAATAATTGAGAAATAAGCAAACTATAAACGCATTAACCTCACTTAAGCGGACGTTTGTAAACAATGCGTCAGCCGGTCCGTCCTCAAAGTGGCGACCGCGGATGTTGCCATATTTCATCATGAAATGTAGAGCTTCATACAAATGTTCACCTTCAACAATGTTTTTAAACGACAGAAAAGTCATTTGTGACGGAAAACTGAGAATACGGAATTATAGGTGTTTAAGATTGATGATTTGGTAGTTGAATTAAATTATTTTTGCCGGTATTTTTCATAAAGCTCTAGAACATTAAGAGCACATGACAACGGCGCTGAAATAAAGTAAATAGCTTCATGAGGGAGATGTTGGGGTTAGCAATATTTGTTTTGCTACTTGACTTGTTATTTTGAGTCTATGATAAAAACACGTCATATCTTGTTCAATACCAACCTAATAACTGTAATGAAATTGTGACACGGTGGTCATTTGTCATGAACAAAAATCATATTTCTGTGGTGGTTACTATGAAATGGAATAATATGAAGAGGCTGATTTTCATGTTGGTGAAAATGCCTTTATTTGTGACAAGATCGAAAATTGTCATTGAGAAAAGTTTGGGAGAATTGAAAACTACGTTCAAATATCCAATGACACTTATACGATGATAATCAAGTTTTGATTTTCTTTACAATTTTTTAAAGTTCGGAAAATTATTTTCGTCTTATTCGTTCATTAAATGCATATTAAATTAAAATGATAATCAATCTAACAATTGCTGATGTGTTTATTGAACAAACCCCTATTTTCATCCTAGATGATATTATTGTGTATGTTATGGAGGTGTAATTAGATATTTCAACGTAGTTTTCAATTATTAATGTAATTAATTTTTATTGATAAAAATTTTCATTTTTGTCACAAATAAAGCGGGAAATGGAGGTACTCTGAGCAAGAATCATTATATTTTAGAAACCTCATGTATCATTGAGATAAATTCAAATCTGTTGGTTGCTTTTTGGGTTTTAGACCATGCAGAATTTTTTATAAACCTCACTTTTTTTCGTAAAATTGATAGTAATGGAAAACACACTGTTCTTCAGTATAGAGATAAAAAAAAGAAAATTGTTTTGACTTACCCTGTATTATCATTAAATAAACAACTCAATACAACATAATCATTATTGATTCCTTCACCTATTTGTTCTGTGGAGGGCTTCAGTTATTGGTATCTATGATAATACAGACTTTCGCTATTCTCTTTGTCCTATACTATTCTCACCTTGATAAACTTCATAGATACTTGAACTTGGGAGAAGCACATTTTTGGCAAATATACGATGTTTTCTTTCCCGCGGCTCACGTGGTTTGAGAATTATTGTATTGCAATGCAAGTATTAGCCGTAAGCCTGCGGAAAAAAAAATTGGTAGCAGAGAGGCTACGAGAAAATGCTGGGCTAGAGGGCTTAACTGCTAGGCCCAATCAGAAAATGGAATCTCCACATAATTTTGCCCCCATAAAAGGTATCATAATCATCAAATTTCGGTTTTTTTTTGTTTAACCATTTTGCTCTAACCTCCAAAATTAAGTGGTGGGGAAGGGTTCAAAAGTTGAGATTTTTGTGTTCAACTTTGATTTGAAAATAATTTTCATGGTGGTAGGTACATGTTATTTGAAATAGGTACTTAAAAGTAGGTAAGCTGGTATCTCATCAGCTCAAACCCTATACACCAGCAGAAAATATTTCTCACAAAAAAAATATTTTTTCCAAATATACCTAATCAGATACTCGTTTGTTCTCTGGAGTTACAAAAGTAATTTAACAGAAGACCGAAGATATAATTTATTTTACAATTAGGAAAAATAATACGCAGGCATCATCATTATACATATTATAAATTGCACTCTAATGAAAGTGAGAAGTAACCATTCCCCAAAATCAGATCATTGAATCGATCAAATGATTATATAAACACAGTTCCTATCAATACATCTTAATTAGTCAGTATATATGGATTTTCAAACAATAAAGTGTGTCTATGTCAATGTCATGCATCTAATTAAGTTTACGTAAAATCCTATTTTGCCTAACATATCAAAAGAAAATATTCTCGTATCTTGACATTTCTAGGTAGATTCCAGCACTGTCGTTCAAAATTTGTGTAAGGATTTGATGTGAGAAGAATCAAATTCCTATGAACAGTTTTTGGTAAAAAAAAAAAAAAGGCACATCAATTAGTTATTAATAGTTTCGATTAGAATTTGAGGAACTACTTAGTCACATAGACTAGTAACCTTTTGTTGCTTGAAACGGCAAGGGCGTAGATACAGGGGGTGTCAGAGGGGGTAATTACCCCCCCAGAACTTGATAACTATTGGATGCGTCTTGAGTTTTTTGAACCCTAAGTTTTCGGATCATTTGAAATTGTATAAATTGGCTCCGACATTTTAATTCATGAAGCGCTGTTGTCAACAATTTCCCAAATTTCACATTGCTCATTGCATGCATGTAGAGTGTTGTGTGTACCAACTGAGAATGCGAGGTACCGTTTCTCGTAAACTATTTATCGTAGAGGCTTGCGGCAAACAATTTTATGACTAAAACGGCCAAGAGAAAAACCTGGAAAATATTCTCAAGTTTCTGAAATAGTCGCTAGGGGGCGTAACAACCAACACCAAGTAGAAAAATATGATTTTTATGGAATTTTGTCCAATGAAAATATATCGATGAGCTCATTTTCGGATTAACTGACTATTTACCTACACTTTTTGTCGAAAACGTTTTTTTCTATCTATCATAATAAAGTGGTGGGGGAAGTTCAATTGTTTTTTTAAACAAACGGAGATTTCTCCCGTTTCGCTTGACCGATTTAAACGAGTTTGGGCTCATATGAAAGAGCATGAACTGCACTTCAAAAAACTTTTTTGGTTTTGAATTTTTGACCTTCGCCGTCGCTGCTAGATGGCGTTAACTGAAATGGTAGCATGTTTTTGAGTTTTTTCCAAAAAAATCAAATGCAATGGTATATTTATTTTTATATATTTTAAAAGGGGATACATTTTCCTTAAAAAAAAAACAAAAAAATTAATGTTTTTTTTTGTATTTTTTTTTGTTTTTTTTTTTTAATTTTTTTTATAGGAAAATTTGTCCCCTTTTAAAATATATGAAAATGGATATACCATTACTCAAAAGTATGCTACCATTTCAGTTAACGCCATCTAGCGGCGACGGCGAATGTTACAAATTAAAAAGCAAATGAGCATTTTATAGCGCAGACTATTCTCTTCCATATGAGCCCAAGTTCGTTGAAATCCGTCAAGCGAAACGGGAGAAATCTCCGTTTGTTTAATAAAACAATTGAACTTCCCCCACCACTTTATTATGATAGATAGAAAAAAAACGTTTTAGACAAAAAGTGTAGGTAAATAGTCAGTAAATCCGAAAATGAGCTCATCGATATATTTTCATTGGACAAAATTTCATAACAATCATATTTTTCTACTTGGTGTTGGTTGTTACGCCACCTAGCGACCATTTCAGAAACTTGAGAATATTTTCTAGGTTTTTCTCTTGGCCGTTTTAGTAATAAAATTTTTTGCCGCAAGCCTCTACGATGTATAGTTTCCGAGATACAGGTCCTCACATTCTTAGTTGGCCACCCTGTACATAATATGGTCCATTTTATGTCCATTCATGGTCCAGAACTATCAGAAAGTACATGTTTGAAACAAGTAGCCTAAAAGTGGACGTCTATCTATCGTCCAATAGTGTGTAATTTGTATGGTATATGGAAGTCCAAACGGGAGGTACCATGCGTCAAATCCACTGATCTAAACCCCTACCAAATCCGGTAGTTTTCCGATTTTTCACTGGCTTGTTTATGATATTGACTCCATGAATAGTCAAAAGTTTGTGACCCCGAACGTTGAACGCAACCTTTATAAAAATCGAAAAAAACGCGAAATTTTCGACTTTTTTATCGGCGATTTTCAACGTAAAAGGCTAGTTTTTTTATAACAACTATCTAGAAGGTTTTTGAAGTATGAAGACTGAATTCTCTACAATATGAGGCCAACACTGCCCCTGTAGACCTTATAGTGTTTGCCTTTTAATGTAATGTATCTATTTTTTCGAACTTTGTCATTTTTTATCAAAATACTCCCAAGACGTCACTAGAGCAACACCAGCGGGCTTCATCAGAAGAGTTCCTAGACCCACCTGTCATCTGTAGAACATTTTATGAGCTCACCGCAACCGTTTTTGCCTGGCCTGCTGGCACATGACGTGAGTGCCGTTTGAATTATTCAAAATCTACAGAATATCGGATCACTTCTAGCGTGGGTTTGTTATTTTTGTGTGAGGATACTTTGAGTGAAGGTGAAATGCGGTAAGTGAAGAAAAGTGGAGTTGATATACTTATTGTGTTCAGAGTTCTCTTGAAGAAAAGAAAATGAACGTCTATTGAACGGTGTGAATGTGTTATACAGTGTGGCACAAAAAGGTCCCCCCGCCTTTTTGGAAGTGATCTATTAATTTCTGGAAGAGTATACTGAGTATACATTCTCCAAACAAGGATCGATTTGATTGCATGTTAGCCAAGAAAATCAAGAGATCTTTTCCATTTCCATTGGTATGAGTATGGTCAGGCTCAGGTAATACAGGCGGAGACAATAATTCTTGTCTTTTTCAAATATCGTGAAGTGGGGACAAAGTTGTAGTTCCTATACTCGCGGATCATGCAGAACATAGGAGCCGTCGTTGTCCGTTCTAAATTGCATCCGCCAATTATGGAAAACCATATTAGATGTAATTTCATTTGAGCCACTGGCGTACCACCACGGAGAAGTTCAAATCAGTATATGCTTTCTCCAGCACTGACAGTTTGGAGTGGTCAGCTACCTTCACGTCATAGAAAAAAGGATACTTTTTAACCCTCAGACACAATTTTATGTTCACTTGCCGTTCATCATAACATAGCATCCACAAATAATACACCAAAAGGCAACCAGTTGTAAGTTGTATGCCTCCTACCGATAAAATGCTGTTTGCTGTTCGACTGAAATCGACATACCCATTTGCGATTGAATGATGTTCGTTGTCCGATCGAAATCTGGACGATTGTGATCGAACAGATTTGATGAGGCTCATGCCTAAGAATGATGCTGGAAATAGACAACAGGAGTCTCATCATTAACGTACAGGACTTTCGAAAATGAAAAAAGAGGGGGAGCAATTTGCAGATCCCTCAATCCTCTTCAGGATCCGCTAAAATATAATGGGGGGCTCCAAAGAAACAGGGTCTTGGTCAATTAAGAAAAGATTTTAAGGCTACTATAGATCAACATTATCGCAATGGAATCATCGCTTAATAAGCTGCGCCGAACTTGCGAATCGCAATCGAGACCAAGACGAAAACTCGTCGAGATCGAGACCGATATCGAGATCGTTTTGATTCGTTTGTTGAATGGTCTGAAAATGTGACAGAGTTTTTTTTTAATTTTTGATAAAATGTGGCTCGATAGTCGATGTCAAACAACTCGACGTTTCTCGTAATGTTTTTTCAGCCTTAACTAAATCATGAAAAGTTCATCAGTCCCAAGACATGTAAGGGTGATCCGCCAGCCTGTAGGAACTGGCATATCGATCCGCCATTTTTTCTGGATGATTTTGGGTGGACCACCAAAGAAATACAGGTGAAAAACGTAACTGAATAATAAAAAGATGCATTTTACATATTGGAGGCGTTTCGCCACCCTCTAGGAACTGCGATCAGAGCGAACCCTCTCGGATGACACTCAATTAGATTTTGTAATTTTATACAAAGAATAGGCCTTAACTGAATAATCACTGGAAAATGTCACTGGCTTTTAGATTACTTCTTGCGTGTTTGTATACGGTTGTCTAATCTTGAAATTGATATGTTAAACGGAAGTATGTCAAATTTACAGTTTTCGAGAAATGTATCACTCTTTTCATAGAATTCTATACCTCTGTCCTGACTATTATTTATCAGTCAGTCTGTCATAAAATCGAGTTAAAAAGCAACCAAAATAGATAAAAGAATTTATTTTTGGGCTCCAAATTTGCAAATAGTCGTCTAATCTTATGATTGTTGCATTACATTGTGCTAAGAAATAACGTTATTTCCGTAGTGCACATTTAGCCGGATATTGTAAAAGTAAAAATTTCAATAATTAGTTAACCATGTCTCATACGTTTGCCAATTTACGCAAGAACATTAGTACCCTTCTTGATCTTCATTCGCCTTCGGTAGTAGAAAGTGATGGCTTGTCCATGATCGTGAAAAGATTAAATAATTAGCAAACTGGAGGCAATTTGGAATACCCAAGTAGTTTTCGTGATTATTCATCTTTGATTAGGTGAGTATAAACACGTTGTTGAATCTACTATTATTATTAACTTACTGTCATAGAATAAAACTTAATCTGTTTTCTCTTCTTGATATTAATTGAGTCGAAACACTTAACTTTTTACCAAGTTTTGAAGAGCTCTTCTTTTGGCTTCCTTATATTAGATAGAAGTGGGCGGTAATTGGTAGAAAGATTTAAATAGACTTTCATATTTTCACAAACGAAAGTGAATGAATCAATAATTTTTCTGTTATATGAATAATGGGATACGATACAACGGTAATAGTGGAACTGACCAGTAAAATTATGGTTCACAACAATGCTCTAATAACTATTGGTTGACAATGCTATTTAATACAAACAAATAAATTGCGTCATTGAATTACTTCAATAATATAAATCAATCAAATAACACCTTCACAAATCGATTAAGCGGATTAAGTACGAACCTCAATCTTTTATAAACGTTATGAAAATGAGTTCACATAAAATCAAATGAAAAGTTTCTATTTCCATGTCGGTTCACGCGTATTATTTCATTTCTAAATAGCGAATGAGTAGTGAACTTTATTGTCAACGGAACATTGAAGTGACCAATTGATAACTATAATTAGCTGCTTTTTATTTGCATCTTAAATCAGGTCAATTTGACCCAGATCACTAAATTTGACATTAAGGAGGTTTTATTTACAAACCGATCTGATTTGTAAGTGATTCGGTCACTTCCCCCTTTACCCCTAACTGTACCAACCGCAAATTTCGATCACTCAAGTGAACTGTCAGAAGTGAAAGGTGGGGGTTGTTTTTACGGATTTTACGTGAATTACGCAACAGCCTAAACCTCAAACCACTTAAAAATATAAAATATTTGCCCTTAATCCAATATTTGGGAGGAAAAAGTTTTTTTTTTACTAAAAATGATGACACTGACAGTGAAATGATCCGAAACCAATGACAGAATCACAAATGCAGTTTTATTTGAAGGTTTTTGGATCAGATCATTTTAGGTCAGTTCATCTTAAAGTGAACTGATCTAGTATGCAAATAAAAAGCGACTATTGACAAACGCAAATGTACAACAAGTGATCAGTAATTCTTGTTGAACTAAAACGTCAAGTGAACACATACAGCTGTTCATGGTTAAATGTTGAATGTATTATTTTTTTTTGGTTGAAGCGATCACTTGTGGACTATTGAATAGCTGGTATGAATAAAGAAAAGTTAATGCTTTTACTCTTATCCCATCTTTATCAGTTGCTTATAGTTTTTGAGTGTATTTAAAAAAATGTTAAAGCATTTACTTGCACCGTATTCATACCGCACCCAATGTGTGAAGCTGATTATAGAATTTTCCCATTTCCTGCTACTGTGTTTTTGCAGTGGTATCACTCCACTGCAAAAAAAAGTAGATAACAGAAAATGTGTAAGAAAATTCTGAAATTCAGTTTTGAATAAATATTTGGGTATATTACACCTCGGTCAATATAATGTCCATGCGATTGATTTTAGGGGTGTCCCAAATTCGAGCAGCATCATTGGGATATTGGAAACGGTAAGAGATACGAGGGAGGTCAAATCATGGCAAAGTTGTGCATTTTGATGCCTGACAAAATGCTGGTTAGAAAGTTTTAAAATTCCGAGTATTAACGGGGAAATGCGAAAAAAATCGGAATTTGTCATTTTGATTTTTATTTTTTCTGACTTCATTTGAAGAGATATTTGTCATATGAATGACGTGTGGAGTTACCTGTGAATAATGAATGTCAGTTAGACTGTATATTTGTCATACAATCCAATAATTTGTAACTCAAATAAAATCATTGTTTAACAAAGATAATCAACAATATTATATGGTGGCACTGGTGGCAGCGAAAGAGAAAGAACCTAGCCAACAATAATGGATAGACGTCTTGGAGCAGCTATTTCTTTGATGGAATTTGATGGGGATGTTTCAGCAAATTGGAAGATCTGGTATCAAAAATTGGAGATTTATTTGAGAGCAAATGAACTAATTAACAAAGATGATGAAACGAAAATTGCAATTCTACTCAACTTTATTGGAGACGAAGGCCTTCGAATCTTCAATACACATATGAATTCGATACACCGGAAGACAAGAAAAAGTTCAAGGTAGTAGTAGATAAATTCGCGGTATATTGCAATCCAATTAAAAATTTGGTTTTGTTACATTTCAAATTTTTCACTAGGTCACAAAAGCCATTAGAACCTTTTGATGATTTTTTGAACGATCTTAAAACATTGTTATCAGAGTTCGAATTTTTAGATAGAGATGTTCTGTTGAGAGATAGGATCATTTTGGGTATTTTTGATAAAAGAACGCAAGCAACACTACTTCAAAAACCTGCTTTGACGTTGAAGGAAGCTATAGATATTTGCATAAGTGTTGAATCAAGTTTCAATACACAGAAAATTATAAATAAAAATGAAGGTCCAGTGAATGAAATTTCTAGAAGTGTTTCTTATACCTAACCGGGCGCATACAAATGCCCGAAATACAGCTAATTCCGATTCTCAAAGAAATTTCAATTTACAAAGTCAAAAAATAACTTGTCGGAATTGTGGAAATGAACATGAACCAAACAAGTGCCCCGCTTTCCACCGTTTTTGTAGCAAATGTGGTCAAAAAGGTCATTTCTTTAGATTTTGCAATAAAAAAAAAGTAAATGAGATTTCTGAACATGACTATAATGATGATGATTCTACAAAATCAAAGTATGTTTGGTCAGTGTTCAACAAAGACATACAAGCACAAATGAATACTATTGAATGGAGTGAGATTATAAGGATTGAGAATATTTCTATCAAATTCAAAATTGATACTGGTAGCGAGGTGAATATTTTGAATATAACTGATTTTCAGAATCTCAGAACCTCGCTCAGAACCCATTATACCTACTTCAAGAAAGACATCAGATACCTACTTTGGGAATTGTTGATCTAAAATTTATGTCTGGTAATATAATTTCCTCAAGAAAGTCCATACATTTAATAGCGGGATTCCTCGCACTTCAGGTACATTGATATACGGCCATCGAAAACGTAGGGCATTACAATACATTAAAATAATATAACAATCGAGTAAAAAAATTGTGACATAAGGTCTGCACCAACTAGGATTGTTGAAATAAAGGCGCCATCAGAGAAAAACCAAACTATTTTCTCTGGCGCCATCTTGTATATGAATACTCGGTTGCTGATGCATTTTTTCGCTTCTGGCAATCAACAGAATGAATTATGATATCATTAAGAATCCGGCAAAAATTTCCCATAAGCCGGTCAGCTGTTGAGAAAAATCTACCGGTCAGACATTATTGCGAAGAGATTTTGGTTGTGCCTGGCACACTTGTGGCCGCTAAATTTTCATTTTTTGAGCTCAAAAATGATACTATTTTCAGTGGTTAAAATCCCTGCGACGAGAAAGTCTGTCAGCAAAATTTTCATTACCTGACGATCTAATATGTACCAGGACACCATATGCAACTCCGTTGATTTGAGACATGGAACTTGTCGGTCTATGGTAACTTATGCAAGAAAAGATCTGTACTTAGCACGTTATGGAAGTCGAAATCGAACCATAATGGTCGGAGCTCAGCGGTCTAGAAGGACATTTGGGATTTCGTTGGATAAAACTCAAACAGAATTAAACATCCTGCACTCGTGACAAAAAGAATGGAACACATTCCAATGGATCCATTAATGCCCTTATTTTTTCCATACACAGGCGATTAAATTAACTTACTCTTACTACAGAACAGAGGAAAAGGCTATTAATGATTTTTTTTTAATTAGATTTTGAATTTAGTAATCATTTTATTATGCACTATTTTTTTAAATCTTTTTTTCATTGTGCAGTTAAAGTTTAATTTGCATCTGGAACATACTGAAATTGAATGTACCCACATTGTAATTTGATTCCATATTTGTTTCATTTTGAAAACTATGTGTGAACTATGTTGGCACTCAGCGATACACCTATTCTTTTTTTCAATCATTGCATTAAGAAGCAGAAAGTTAAAAAGAAATGGAAGAGTTGAGCGTTATAATCGAAAATAGAACAAAGATATAGTAGGTAGTTATATTAAAACGTTGCCCACGTGATATACATTCGTAAAACGTGAAAACTAACCCTCATGCCCTCATTCCACAAAACATTCTCATTCTTCGGACAATGGTGTGCTCAACAGTTTTATCACTTTCCCAAATGTCAAGTACAATCAGAGGATTATAAGAAAGTTATCAAAATGATTCTGAGACAAAATACGAATAAGTTTGGAGCTTAACAGGTATAGTCGCAAAGTGCATGGGATGTCCCAAATCTTAGTCCTCAATCTTAGTTGTAAGTTTCAATCTTGTACTGACGTGTGTAAGAACTTGTGTTTAGAGCATGAATAAAGATTTGATAAAGCTATGATTAAAGATTGGAAACATATATCTTGGGTAATATTAAGTAACAATGAATAAGTACTTGTTATTTGGTCTAGACATGATAATAAAACAGCAGACACATTTGCAGAACGTAAGAAGACTATTAGCGTATACTTACGATTAAATTTCTATTGTTCCACTAAATGTCTCTTACATAACGAAATATTTCATTTACCTAAATGATAATATGGGCGATCACCATTATTGTGACAGGTGTAGGATCATCGTAAGTGAAAGTCGAGAAAAAACAATATGTATTGTAAATGCCTGCTCACTCCCACTTACCAAATCGATTATTCACCAGCGATGATGTTATTAAAAATGTAACATTGATCTGATTGTTCGAATAGGTACTAAAATCAAGGAAAAAGAAGCAACGTCATAGATACCTACCTACTATTGAACGGAAATTGGAAACATAGACAAAGCCATTAATATAAGCTGACAAGTAGATAATAATCAATACAGGAAATTATTTATACGCTTACTTAATCAATGTTACGGAAGAAACAGATCGGTCGTCATTGTTCTTGACTTCGTTTGGAAAGAGCAGTTATCAATTACGTGAATTACGCGACTTTATGAGTCCTGAAATACATAAGAGTGTATTGTGATGACGAGATGAGGTGCTACTAATGGTTTTTTATTCTGATTCAATATTCAATAAAATCTATAATAGACAGCGTTGATTGATTTCTTTCAATAGTTGGTAATCCGACTACACAAAGTAGTGATTATTACTCACTAACTATTTTGAAGACATGGGCTATGAACGCTGATGTTTTTGTTTAATAGTTCCTGCCAATGCTAGGTCTTATTCCTCCTGGGTCTGTTTATAGGTCTGAAAGTGACCCTATTTTTTTAAATCAAACGTCATAAAAATCAATAGGTAATCAAATTGTTGAATAGAAGAAAAATGACGTTCAATATATGCGAGTACACAAGTGTAATAGTCTAAGAGCCAGCGACACTGGACCTTCCGTCATAAGAGATGTGAAAAAAAAATTAGAAACTATAGTTTGTAGAAGGGGAGTATAGAACCATCCATGTCGGCCAGGCATATCCTGTGCTTTATTAGTTGCAATAATTGATGAAATATTAAAAACAGGAAAGTTGCGTCATAGGGGATGTTAAAAATAACTATATGGCATTGTTGTTAGTAACAAGTACATCAAAAAAATATATGACGTCCTGCCAGAAGTCTGTGCCAAATACATGTCGGCCAGAAGCAAAAAGTGCCGTTTTATGATTGAAAGCTTCGTCATCGGGGATGTGTACGATTTTTTTTTGTAATGAAGCTTAAGGTCTCCCGAACAATAATTAATATGTCGGCCAGGCAGTTTCTTGGGCTAATAACATCATATCGGTCAGCGTTATTTGATCTTCGTCCGTTAATCATGGTTTCCCTATTATATCAGAAAAATCGCTTCAACTCACATAAACGAACTCAATATTTTCATTTCCAATGAATCAATAAATCAATAAATAAGCAATTTTTATTTTAAGTACTATTTTGAATTTTTGAATCCTTGAATTCTCCTTTTTTAGTTTTTATATCTTGTGGACTAGATCATCTACGGGCACATAATCATTTATTTGATTATTCAGTCAATTTTTTTAAAGTTTTGATTGAAGATTTTGGGAAGTAGTATTCAACCAATAAATGTGATTTACCAGAGGCCTCTATTCAATTATAATAATTTATGTGCATATACAGGGTATTCTAAATAGCGTGTAAGTATGTAGGTACCACTATTATTGCTATCTCTAAATCAGTAGGTTCTACGAGATCAGTTAAAAAAAGAGAAAAGCCGGCGTTTTTGATGCTCATCAAAAGTTCATTAAGAGTGAGAAGTGTTGCGACATTCAATTGAGTTTGCGAAATACAGGGTAAATTATGAAAATGGCCTGAACAAATTTTGTTTTATGTATATTTCAGAAACCATTTATTTTCGAGACAGTTTAGATTTGAAAGTCTTGAAATGATGTTTCCCATTTTTCAATATGATGTCTTCAAATTGTGTATACGACGTTCCGTATTCGAGTAACCACCATTATCTTCATATTTTTAAACACGGATCTGGAGTTTTCAAGATTATTTTTGAAACCTTTCTTCTTACCCTTTCCAATGATCGATGTACTACACAAAATGAAACAAATACTATTGCTGACGTTTCGACCCTCTAAAATGACATCATTAAGAACTATCACAAGACCGGCTCTGAATTCATCATATTATTTCAAAATTTAAAGGGCTCAAAATTGTTTCATTCAATTGAAACGGTTGTGTTCGAGAAAGGGCTCAAGTCAAGAAAATGGAATTTTACAGGATCAACAAAAACTATCCTATCATTTTGGATTAGATTAGGAGAGTGATAATTTTTTACAGAATTTTGTATTGGGGAGGAGAATGTAGATCAGAGAGATTTCTGTTTTATATAACAACTAGAAAAGTTTCTGTTTTTTTAAAGAATTATTTTCAAGTGACTAAGTTAACGGAAGTAAACCACCAAACCGAATTAGGTACATACAAAAATGCATTCTTCTTTTTGAGAGCCGTCTCAGAATCATGACTTGATCATTTACCAATCAAATGGTGACTCAAACAGGGCACATTCTTCACAAGATGTGTATTTTAATAAACTTTCACTAGCGTTGGCGTTATTTGATGGGCCTGTTTTCTTGTCACAAATTTTATCAGTTCATGAAGAGTACGGATCTGAAAAAAAACGCATATCTGGAATTTCTGAAAAATCATGTTTCACTCGAGTATACCTTCCAATTTGATTTTTTTAAAATACAGTTTCTGAAATATTTAACAAAGATATCAATTGGGGCTATTCTCCTGATCTACCGTCTATCTCACAATTTGAATAAAACTTTGCAACATTGTGAATGAATCTTCAATGTTCAATGAGCATTTGAAACAGCAGTTTTTCTCCCTATCAACTTCATAGCACCTATATACCGATTCGGGATAGCAATAGTGGTCATTACAGGGTGGCCATTTGAAAACGAAATAGAGCTTATTTTGGAGACCTCAAGTAGTTTATGAAAAAACCCTTGGACCCGTCAATTTTTGATTCAAGGGGAAACCCTCTTTTTGCCCCCCTGAGGGCAAAGCCCTAGCGGAGGTGACAAGCGCCCCTTAAAATTTCAAATGGAATGGAGGGTCGAGTGATACCTTATTTTGAAGGTATTTTCATGTAGATTATAACCCCCAAATTTCAATTCGATACTATTTGCCTGCTTATACAGGGACTAATAAAAGATAGAAAAACGTGTCAATATTTTTTTATGGAAAAGAATACTTGTAAATGAATCAGTTAAATACAATACGAAAAATGTTGTTCTCCTACATTCTGAGCCATACATTTTGTTGTCGTTTTTTTTCTTTTTAATACTATGCAACGGAAATCGTGGTTATTGTTAAGACCAGTACTATAGCAACATTTTGAAGTTTAATAGTGATTGTCAATTACTGTTGTAAGATCATAGTAGTTACAAAGAAAAAGCACTTTAGATTGATTTAGTTGCAAAATCGGCACAATGAACAGTGATAATGGAGTGGAAGACGAGATGCGACTGAATGGCCTCCTCATTCCCCGGACTTAAGTCCGTTAGATTTTTTTTATGGGGCCATTTAAAAACTAAAATTTATGAAAGCCAGCCAACATCGTTAGACAACTTGCGGCATCACTCCAGAAGTTTTTCAAAAAATGTACGGGAGAGGTTTGAACAAAACCTAATATTATTGTATTATTGTATTGTGTCGGCTAGGCAAATAGTAGCGATTTGAAATCTAGGGATTATGATCTACATAAAAATACCTTCAAAATAAGGTATCACTCGAACCCCCATTCCATTTACCATTTTGAGGGCGCTCGTCACCGCTGCTAGGGCTTTGCCCTCAGTGGGGCGAAACAAGCAAAAAAAGGGTTCCCCCTTGAATCAAAAATTGACGGGTCCAAGGGTTTTTTCATGAACTACTTGAGTTTTCCAAAATAAGCTCTGTTTCGTTTTCAAATGGCTTCAATACTTACACGCTATTTAGGACACCCAGAATATATATTAATTGTTATAATATAGAATAGAGGCCTTCTGTGAATCACATTTTTATGTAAGTGTTTGTGAACGTAGATGATTTAGTCCACGAGGTATAAAAACTAAAAAAGTAGGATTACTGAAAATAAAAATGACGTATTTATTGATTCATTGGAAATGAAAATATTAAGTTCGTTTATGTGAGTTGAAACGATTTTTCTAATATAACATGGACGTAGATCAAAGAACGCTGACCGACATGATGTTAACCCAAGAAACTGCCTGGCCCACATATGTATTATTGTTCGGGAGACTTCAAGCTTCATTGAAAAAAATCGTCCACATCCCCGATGACGAAACTTTCATTCATAAAGCTGCATTTTGCTCCTGGCCGACATTTATTTGGCACAGATTTTTGGCTCATTCCTTATGACGAAAGGTTCAGTGTCGTCCTTGACTCACTTCAAAAATGTATTGACACATGGACATGTTTAGTCATTTATGCTTCTTACGGTAGGTACTTATTATTGTATAGATCGATCAAGAAATTCGATCGATCCATACAATAATATGGAATAATCGTTGTTGTTTTTAATAAGCGGTCACCAATTGCAGTATTCGCCAGCATTGCAACTGTGTTGTTCGAAGTCAAATAACTCGAAAACGGCCAGTACAAAAATAGGCAATCTATTTATTTTTGAAAAGCGGAAGGAGATCATAAATCTGTGATGAAATATATGGCATTTCAATTTAAAAAATTGAACTTTTCCAAGTTTTCATGATTTTCAAGAGTCATCAAATTTGTTCATTCGCCTAAATATGATATCTTCAGTAAAAATCATGAAACTTTCATTAGATTTTTTTACGTATTTCTTCCAATAAAGTTTCTGAAGGGGTGGCAAATTATAAGGGAAAAGTTCTAACTCAATCCAGATATATGTCTATGCCTCTGAATACATTCATTGTCATGTGAATACAAACGGATCAAAGGAACATCAAATAATTGAAGTCATTCACATGAACGCGTTCGAGAAGGTCTTGCCAATTCGGCACTTTACGAGTATGAGTACAACCTGCAGTGACAAGTCCTCTGTCCTCTGTCCATCCACGATTAGTGTCCGTATTCACTCTAACTCTAAACGTTTGCCCCTGCAGCGAGTCTACTGTCGATACCAGGACTGGCTAGAGTCCAATATGCGCATCCCAGTGTGTGTGTGTGTGTGCTGTAGGCTGTGAAGATAGGTTGTTGTTGTTGTTGCTGCCCGAGTTTTACTCCCGTCTGACGGCTTCCCTTGCTCCATTATACTTTGGAGGCTATTGTACAACAATATAAACAATATGAACAACTAGCTAGGTGCTCAGTTTCAGTTCAGCTCTCTCATGGTGTTAACAATAATTGAGCCTAATCATAAGCATGCACACTGGTTTAGCTTGATGTCAATTTTTTTGTTTGCTTCTAATGTAGGTATCATTTATTTTGTCGCACAGACATCTGCTAGCATTCAATATCGCCCCATGAAATCAATATCAAGCCACTTTGCCGTATTTCAATATTATGATTTTTTTTTTAAATGTACCTACCATGTTGTGAGATGTCGACAGTGATCTTCCATTTGATGAAACATACTTTTTTTTTGTTGTCAAGCGGATATTGTTCTTGAATCTAAAAATGAATCAATTTTTCCACAAAGGAGTTCACAAAAAGTTATTTGTGAATTTCTCTCCTGTATTAATTGTAGTATCAATAATAAAAAATGTTATATGTCTAAAGATTGTTCCACTAAGCAATTAGGTACTTATCCTTTATTGATAGCGCCTGAAAATTATGACATGAACCATAACTTCGAGGACACTTCTTGTTTGAATTTATACGATCAACATTATTCAGATTTAATTGCTCCCATTCGCCATCAACATCCAAGTTATCTACATCGGACTGATACACCCACCACAACAAAGACAGTGTCGTGTGTCCTACAGAATCATAAGAGCATCACACTATGTTATGAATGTAATTGAAGATAATCAACTATTAAAAATAGATAATAATAATAATTTTCTGAAAACTATCCAAGCAGAAGAGGTTTCATATTCCATAACAACATTTCGAAAATAACGTATTTTTAATTTTTTACTACCTACGGCTATGACAAACAGGATCTACACATTATCGATGACTTATATTAAAATTTAATCAGAGTATATAGGTTTATTGTTTTTTTCAATTATACAGATTCATGTCTTTTACAACTATTTTTACAAAAAATAGTTGAAGTTGAAGTTGTGGAAGTCCTGAAAATTGTAGGTTTTTAAAATCTAGATACCTAGTTTAGCTGTCAGCGTATAGAAAAGATGATTGTACAATGAAAAATCCGGGTCGATGAGAAAATGATAACTTCAAAGAAGATCTTGCGGATATTTCAATTGAGGCAATAACAGTATCAATAATTCATGTCATCAATAAACCGGTTAGCCTTATTTGGAGATCAAAGTAGTGAAGGTTTAACTATTTTTGTGAACTCTTAGGTAAATAATCATGTTCTAGGGGGTCTCCCTTAATTGTGGCTTCAGATAACATTTCCATATCATACATCAGCATTATCTTCATCAATGTTACTGTTTGAGCGTTGAATTATTCGGAATGGTCTGGGAAGACTTTCGATTAATCAACTTGAGTAAGTTCTAGAGCCCTTCAGACCTTGAGGATATATCTCAATAACTATTGAGTTATTCTACTTGTGGAAAAATCACCAATACGCAGTCATGTTTAATTTTTACATTATTGATGTTTCTATGTTGCTTATAACCTTACTACTATTTTTGGTCTGAGCGCTTAACACGTCTTGAAATTGTATACTGTGTACTCTAATGATAACTTACTGAATTCGCCTATGTTCATATATTATCTTCTTCTTCTTTCTATTTTTACTAACAAATGAACATTTTCAGTAGCAATAAATGGTTCAAAGAGAGTTCAATAGTGTCCAAGCCTTACAATGAAAATGTGCTTTATTATCCTCTCCTTGTAGAAAACTAAAAATCATGCAGTTTCGAAAAGTTTTGCATTGATTTATTTTCTTGAATATAAAAGAATAAACAAAAAGTTACCAAGTCAATGAGTGTTTCAGGTTCAGGGTATTATGCACAATGAAATGTTCTAAATCGATTTGTTTTGATGACGTTTACGTTGGAATTATCTAGTCAGGATTCTGTTCTTTTTTCAACAATGCATCTAAAGGTGACAATTGTTTGGTTAGGTCATGAACAAATCTACCATAGTCACCAACGACCAGAACAGTTCCGGAGCCAGGAGCAGAGAGTTTTTTACTAATAATAGATCGGTTTCATTTAACACGAATTGGTTAAAGGGCCCATAATACACATCATCAATCAAAAGATTGCCCAACACAGGCCATTTGCGAAACTATTTGCTTATGTATGGCAGTGTTATTTGATTCGTTATTCTGGGTTTAGAATCTCTTGCCCAACGGGAACTTTTGCGCAACACTTTTCAGTTGTGATGATAATTGATGCATTAGCAGTACAATTTATAACTTCGTAACTAATATTTCATCAAAATTTTACCAAGTGTATCGGTGATGCTATTGAGAAACGAAACGTTGCGCATCGTTTTATATCGCAATTTGTTTGATAATGTTTGTGCCCTCTTATATGTGAACACATGCACCACGTTGTTTATAAGGTGGTATCATACGCGGTTCACCCTTGAGAATGATCACTGAAGGGAATACTCTTTTTCTTTTTCATTCTACACGACACTTACCTAAATCACATAAAAATCATCAGATAAATCGAAAAAAAACAAAGAAAACTTCTAGGTTATTGGGTGCGACTATGGACTGCAAGAAGAAATATGGAGCTTCAGATTCATTGAAATAGCGGTTGAAGATCATGATTCCTACTAGTACATGAGGAGTAACCCTAATGTAGTAAACTTAGCTTGTTGTCAAAAGAAAATGCTGACACGCTGATTTTTTTAGGTTGATGGGAAGACGTCCACCGATAAAACCAAAGAGATCGCTCTCGTCACACTTCTGGGTTTTTAGCAATAAAAGTAATAAACCACCCCTGTTCCTTTTTTCTTTCTTTATTGAACTGATTTTTGCAGGATTGTTAGAAAACTGT
This sequence comes from Orchestes rusci, assembly GCA_958502075.1. Classification (NCBI taxonomy): domain Eukaryota; kingdom Metazoa; phylum Arthropoda; class Insecta; order Coleoptera; family Curculionidae; genus Orchestes; species Orchestes rusci. Next base: position 8,546,788 of record OY293310.1, read on the forward strand.
CCCCTGAATTTCGAGACACTAAATTTCACTTTTTTGGCAATAAGGGTACAGTTTTCATTGTTTCTTCCAACTCTCTGACGAAAAATAATCATCATGTCTTGGTGAATGTATGTTGTCAAGCTGACAAGTCTGATGTAGAGAAATTATGAAAAGAAAAATGATTAAATGGCCGTTTTTTCACCGGTGCAAGTGATCTTGTACTTTCTAAAAACAATTAAAAGTGCTCATATGTTACGGCAAAAGTGCTTAGCAGTATGATAAGTTTGTAAACTGTTATGAATAAGGAACCACCCTGAAAGCAAAAGACTCACAAGGGTAGCATGTGTGATCTCTTCGGTTTCACACTCAATAGAAACTAACCCTAAGAAGATCAGCTTGTCAGCTATTTTTTCTATGAATAATGGTATCTCTAATGGATCACTGTGCCCAAAATAATACTGAAATACCTTGCTTTGAAATATTTGTACTGTACACTAAATAGAATAATGCTTATTGTCATTTTCATAGTCTTTTTTACTTCACATTGTACATTTTTGAAACCTCTTGTACGTCTTCCTCTTGTCTTGATGTTTCGAGTTTGATTTGTATATATGGGTTCTGTGATCGTATGTTTCTACTGGAGACATCACGGCTATAAATAGCCATACCCTATTGGGTGTTATAACGATATTGAGAATGAATATATGAGAAAACGAGAACATATTATATTTATTGAGGTGACTGAAAGATTTTGGAAACTGGAAGCTTGATTGATATGTTCATGGCTGTTGGGTGTCCTCTAGTACTGTTGATAAAGTAATGTATACTGAATTCTGATATTGAGCTGGCTGGGTGATACTGAACTAATTTGTGATTGTCGTTTTTGGATCATCACTGATTAAAGCTTTTCACAAATGTATGTCCCGTTAGAATCTATCATATTTCTCACTAATTAATAATTAATTTTTCTCTGGCTACCACATGTTTGAATTTCTTTCTGCCCAGGATCAGAGGCTTGAGAATCATTTTCCTCAATAGCGTTGATACTTCCTTTTGAATTTGACTCTGTGTTTTCTATGCGCACCAAAATATCCTGAAATTCATAAGAATGGTATGTTTATTACATGTTCCGCAGTGAATGTAGGAAAATTATGAGTCACTGTAAGTTATGGACTTTCCTAATTATACCAGTACCGGTACGGTGGATTTCCATCCATGATGCACGGAAAATTCTGGCTCCGCTATTTCGATAACAAAAAGGATGTCAGTATTCATCTGTTTGCAGCTGTAGAGATATAATCTCATTTACATAAATACTGGTAGAAATGGGAAGACCAACGATTCATCTGTCTTCAGTAAATCGTCCGTTAATAAAGCTGTATCCTTGAATCTACTCGACATTCTGGAGGAAGGCGTATTCGTGGCTGATGACGCTTTGCCTTTGCGAACCGATATTTGAAGCCGTATAATAGGGCAGTTTGGAGATATACAGAAATTATTCAATTATTGCTTGTCGACGGCTATAGACGCGTGGTTGAAAATGTTCTTGGGATACTACATAGCATCCAAACTTCGAATATTTGAAGAGCCCATTACGCTGTCAGTAGTTGAAGATGAACAACCCGTGAATTCCACGTGTTCCCCCCATGATTGGATCAGAAAAACTACAACAAATCCAAGGTAGAAACTGAGGATTGGAAAAAAGGTTACATTATTCCAGAAGAACGGCAAAAAACACCACCTTTAAAGCATTGAATCATGGTGAAAGTATCCATCTTCCGTCGCGTGAGAAATGCATACACAGAAAAATTATTCACTTCTTGTACTGTATCATAGCAATGGAACATGATAAAGGCTTACTCCCTTCATTTAACTTTCTGAACATCACAAATAACTTTGTCCAAATAAACCGAGAAATAAACCAGAATATCATTAAGATTTATTTTTGGTAAATGAAAAAATCTTATCTCGCCCTCCTTGAAATCGTCATTAAATGATTTTCAAATTTTCCTTTGATGAACCGGATCCGATCGGATAGCAATCGCGCGTTTGCCTCGCCTCGAAAAGTGTTTAGTTGATTCAAGACCAAGTAGGTTTACTCCAACTCCAAGTTATCTTTCAATCGTTCCCTTTGTCTGATCAGGAGTGATTTCCTTACATCGTTGACTCTTGGTTTTGACCAGAACACATAGGTATGCTCATTCGACCTCACTCGCATTCGTACTCAAGTGAACACGCGGTCGTAATAATTGAGACCAAGACCTACACTGAGAGCATCAAGTCTTTGTCTCTTAAATCAGTAGACTTGTCTGTTTTTTTCAGTGGTTTGCTTTGGTATGATTACAAATCATTTTCCTTAACACATGAGAAAACTGTTATTACTGCTTTTACTAATAATAAGTCTGATCTTGATACCAAGTAGAAGACAAATAAAACCCGTTGCAAAATTATCGAGCTTTTCAAAAATTGGGATATTTCCACTTCCTAGATTTAAACGAAACTTCTTTAACAAAGGCTTTTGACTAAACCGGAGTCTCTGACTCATAAAGAAATTAGAATAATACCAATGTTGGACAAATCATCTAAAAACTCGTCAAAATAGAATTAAGCGGGAAAAATTGCAAAAACTATAAAATTAACGAAGCTGTGATTACACAAAAGATTTAAATCGAAGAAAGACAAGAATTTTTCCAAAATAATGATTGTTCGTTGTTATCTCCTCTTTTTGTTTCAGGTATGGCTGTCTTCATATCTCATACTGGAATGTGGTACCGTGTGCATACCGGATTATGGACCCAATCCAAAATGCCGATATGTCCCAGCACCTCCAGGAAAAACGCCACTCTGTGCTCGGCCTGGATCAACATATTGCGAGCAGCCTGATAATTATCCCAGGTATATTTCTGCGTTTGCTAGTTTTTTGCTTGCATCGGCGTCCATTTCTGGAATAAGCTCCAGATTATTGATCTGATGTTGAAGTGATCGATTGATTCCAAGAAGACAGGCTATGAAAAATTTGAGTAGTTTCTATGAATAACCTAGTAGAAGATAGAAGATCTTCATTGATGAAGTGAATGTCGTCAATTTGGATTTAGCTCTTAGCGAGATTCATTTAGATCTTTTTCTGGAGAATTTTGTAATGATTTTTATACATTTTCGGTTAGCCTGGATAATTGTTTTGAAAGATATCCAACATTTCCAGTACTAGAATAGAATATGGCTGGTCTAGCAGAGGTCATGTTGCGACTTTCTTGTTTTGTTTACATGCTCGTCAGTAAACCATCAATTATTATTGAGAGTGCTTCAGGAAATGTCCTCTACTAGTTAGAGCAGCAGAAAGTCAAAATAAAAGACGTACGTTATATCTCTAGAACACTTTTTGAATGAATGAACAATGGATTAATCTTCATAATCTGAATAGATGCCAAGTCAAGATTTCCATAAGTTTCTCCTTGGACATTTTCTTCCTTCTGGTGTTTCAATTGTTGTTTTTTTTTAATATTTTTCTTGGTTTCTGATTTTTGGTGGGCCATATTTTTATTTTCCCACATCGCTCATGGTACTTGCAAAAAGTCTGTAAAGAGGAGTTTTCTAGATTAACAGATTTGATATGCCTGCCTCCAGTGAAGAGAATCAACCACTCGCTCTTTACCTATTTACTGTATGTGTAAACTTTGGATTGGTCTTTGCATGTTTGAAAAACGTTTTCTAGTACCTAAGTAAGTAGCACAAATTATTGGTCGGAGGAGGACCTGCTGGACATCTAGCATTCACTGAATACTTTTTTAAACTGCCAGGTAATCAGCGTATTTTATAACCAACGGAAAAATACGCAACAGAACTTGGATAATCTGCTTTCTTTGTGTTTGTAGCCCTCAACGCTCAAAAATCATTCAAACTGAACATGATTGTTTGGGTTGCCAGGCCTACAAGGACACGGAAAAGGGGCCTACATAGGTGACGTCAAACCCGAATATTTTGTGAGCACTTAGTGCTTATTATACAGTGCGGCTCTAAAAGGCCCCCCCCCCTTTTTTTTTAATGTGTTCACCAAAAATTTTGAAACTTAGCATACTCTAATTGCTATCGAAATACTACTTTTTGATGTTACTGACGTATTTTTAGTATTCAAGATGGCGGCTGGGCGCCATTTTGAAACATTTTTTTGAATGGAAAGGGGGGTCGTGTGGCACCTCATTTTGAAGATCCTGATGAGTACTTTATAACCCTTGAATATTGAGTCGATATCTTCAAGTACTACAAAATGGCGGTACTTTTAATTACTACATTGATACATACACTTTTAAAAAAAAAACTTCAAATTCAATTCAAAAGATGCTGGACATATTCTTGTGTATGTATCAATGTAGTAATTAAATGTACCGCCATTTTGTAGTACTTGCAGATATCGACTCAATATTCTAGGGTTATAAAGTACTCATCAGGATCTTCAAAATGAGGTGTCACATTTAAAAAAATGTTACAAAATGGTAAAATGATGCTTCCAAAGAAAGTGATTTCAATTAATTTTTTCATGAATGAAAATCGCTATATTAATATTTGAAGTTTCAAAATTTTTGGTGCACACATTAAAAAAAAAGGGGGGGCCTTTTAGAGCCGCACTGTATAGGAGTTATTGGTAGAATCCGTTTGGTGCACTAAGTTTCAAGTTAATTATCAGTCCGCTGTGTTCCACACTTGTTTTGGTGATTCCGTGCATAAAGAATTTTTCTCCGTCTTTGTTGTTGCTGGCGTCTGCACCCGTCTGCTCCCCTGCCTTGTCGCCTCTTCTCATGCTTGGCTGCTGTGTTCGTTCATCATCTTTTGTTAGGGTATTTTAGACTTTCATTTTAGAAAGATTTTCTTCACCTTTTTGCCTAAACTTGCCGCTGTGGACTTTCTTCTACCTCTTTATCTGAGAGGGCGCGGTATCTGTTAGTGAGATCCATGAGGAAGAGTCTTTTACTCCTCCTGCCTTATCGACTTTTTCCTCCGGGATTATTTGCCGCTTGTTGCCCCTTGAGGATGTGTCCATTAAATTCACCAGGGGTGGGGGCATATGAGCCCGTCATTATGTCTTATCCTACTTTTGCGCGCAATGGAGGAAATTTCGCCTTATTATCATGGTTTTTTCCATTATATTTCTGTGCAAGCTCCCTCATCTTCAAACCTACGCCACGACGTGACAGCGTTTCGCTGTATTCAGCACAAACAACGCATTTTTCTTTTCTGATTGCTGACTGGTGGTGGGGATACCTGCCGTGGTTTCATCAGCAAACGCGCTGTAGCTCTAGACCGAGTATCCAGATTTGTAGGTCTTTTCCCCTTGGGGGGAAAGTTGTTGCGATGAGGTGGTGGTTGTAGCCACCAATGGAGGGGGTAGGTTAATGGAGCCGGGGTGAGAAAAAGATCAGAAACCATGCACCTTCTCTGTCCCACCCGGGTCTTGTGCAGACACAGGGTCCATTCAGGCGCTTGCCTGAACCTGGCTCTGCCGATGACCCCATCAGTATAGGCGGCCACTCTTCTCACCAGACTCAAAAGAAATTCCCAGACTTGCGCACTGGAGGGTGTGGATCACGTATGCTTCGATGATGAAAAAATACACCAAAAAAAGTTCCACGTCCAAAAGCCGGAGAAATTAACAAAAAACAACAGGTCAAGCCAAGCTATCTCAGCGGAGATGATAGCAAAAACAAAAGATAAGCAAGGATGCGGAAGCCTCCGGAACACCGGCAAAAGAACGTCCGTTCAATCAGACTGCACGACGCGTATCTACAGGAGATGAACCAAAGCTCGCGCATCCCTGAAGTAGGACACCATCGGTATCCTGAGAGTACCTATTCTACATCAGTCAGATCAGTTCCTATTGTTATCCAGAGAACAATGTGGTCATGTGACTGATCAGCGCAAGTATTTGCGAATGGAGAATGATAAAGTTTTGATGAATTGAGTTAAGATATCATCTAAACTAAACAACTCACAAAAATCTCTTTACAATCGCTAAAACCAAATACCCTCCCAAACGATAGGTACTTGGTTTTTCGATTGGTTGTGGAGTTTGCGCACCCAACTTGGACCCGGTTTGCAATGATTATCATATCACAACTGTATGCTTGTGATATAATGATTATTGCAGGCTTTTTGCAACCAACTGGTCTAAGTTGACCCAAGCATTCAATCAAATTGGTCCGTGTGTACTCGCCTGAGAAAGACAATGTACCGTGATCAAAACGGAAGCTTATTGTGACGTTGCATGGTGAATGCGCCGCCGCAGCCACCACATGTAGAATTGTTTGGCATTCTGGTACATTCTAGCAAGGCTAGATGGCGTCGAACATTCTTCGCTTTTCTAAAAATATCTGGATTGTTCTCTCAATCCTGGCGAGGGTATATAATGAGATCCGTCGTTTGAAGAGTTAGTTCAGTTCTGAATACGTCGTGAAATATAAATCGTAAAACATAAATAAGCTGTGATTTTGTTTGTGAATAGTGAGTTCTGTACATACTTACTTGTAAAATAAATTAATTAAAGCTGAACAGTGTTTTCTATAGCGAAACTTGTTACATTGGTGTCAAAAGTGGGATTTATTGTGTGCTATAGAAACGGACATAAATATTCGCTGTGATGGCTGCGAAACTAGTGTTTTTAACCGGATTGAAGGTCGCCGAGTTGAAAAGGGAGCTGGAGGAGCGTCACCTGGATAGTAGCGGTAAGAAAACTGATCTACAAACAAGGCTTCGTGAGGCTTTAATGGAAGAAGGCATGGATCCTGATACGTTCCAATTTGAAATTCCCGATCCCAACGCGGTAGTTGAGAAATTGTCCAAGAGATTGGAAGATAAATTTGAAGAATCCTCCAGAGCCATGGAAGAGAACTCCAGAAAAATGGAAGAGAAGCTGGAAGAATCATCTAGAGCCATGGAAGAGAACTCCAGAAAAATGGAAGAGAAGTTTGTAGAATCTTCTAGAATAATGGAGGAGAAAATCAAGAAACAGCTGGCGGACAACTACAACTTCTGGAAGGATCAGGTAACGGAAGAAATTGAGAACCTTGAGCAACGATTTGAAGCAAAACTTGGAGATACAATGAAGACTTTGGAAGAAGAAATCGAGGAAGTGCGAAGACAAGTAGCAGTGATTCAGAAACAACCAGAAGTGACATTCGAGAGCAAAGGTGCTAAAATGGAGTCTGATACCGTGCGAGTCCACATGAAAGCCCCTCAGTTTGATGGCAAGCTGTCCTGGAACAATTACCATCGCCAGTTCGAGGCAGCAGCAAGGGCAAATGGATGGACCGCAACAGAGAAAGCTCTGGCACTGACTCTGCCACTTCGTGGGGAAGCTACAGAAATCCTGCAGACGCTCAACACCCAGGAGCAGGAGGACTACGATGTACTAGTCAAGCATCTGGAACTGCGATATGGGCAAACTCACTTGGAGCACGTCTACCACTCTCAGTTGAAAAATCGCATTCAGAAGACCAACGAGACCTTGCAGGAGTTTGAAGCGGATGTTGCTCGCCTTGCACGACTGGCTTTTCCAACCACGCCAGAGAACGTTATGGAGAGGCTTGCAGTTCAGGCCTTCTTGGATGGACTTCGAGACCAGGAGATTCGGCAGTCACTGATACTCCATCGTCCCGATAGACTGGTTGAAGCACTGGCCAAAGCCTTGGAATTCGAAGCGGCGAAGCAGTCTGTGAAGCTTCCTGCACGCGTGCGAAGGATGGAGGACCAAGATCTCGCGGAGGAAGACTCCTTCGACGCAAATGTGAGGAGGGTCGTCAAGGAAATGGAGGCGTCCAAGCGAAGGGAGCTACGATGCTGGAATTGTGGAGAGCTTGGCCACATTCGTAGTCGATGCAAGAAGGAGATACGGGCACCTTCTTCGACGTCGGAAAACTAGAGAGGGTCGATGCGAAGGGGCAATCGTCGACCTGTAGCCAGTATGCCCCAAGGAAAACCGCCATAGTTGCTTCTTTAGGACACAGACTGAACAGCGTGTTTGTGGATGGCTGGGTTAATGGAGAGAAAGGCACCATGCTGCTGGATACAGGTGCGACGAAGTCTATCATCAGGCCCGACATTGTCACAACACCGACAATGATTAAACCAACAAAGTGGCGACTACGGACGGCAACAGGAGACTTGGCTAGGATACATGGTGAAGTGGAGGCAGCAGTGACTCTGGGAAGCACCAGCTTCGAACATCCAATGCTGGTTGCCGATATTGAGGAAGAAATCATAATCGGAATGGACATCATGAACACCCAAGGCTTCCAATTAGATTTCAAATATGGAACACTGAAAACCAACAACGAAGAGGTGATAATGCATGGTAGAGAGGAAGAGACAGTTCGTGTTTTGCTGGCTGGGGATTCTTCAATTCCTGAGAGGAGCGAGATGATTTTGTGGGCTCGCCTGGAAGGGAAGATGAAAGAAGGAAGCATCGTGATGTTTGAGCCTAAAATACACGATTCTGAAGTAGGACGAGGCATTGCATGTGGAAAGAGCCTGGTACATGTGGGAAAGACTGTGCCCGTGAGAGTGATGAACGTCAACTATCACTCTGTAAGTTTGGTAAGGGACACAGTTTTGGGGCTCTGCTCGTCAATTTCCTCTGTGGTGCGACAAGTATGTGAGACTGAGCAAACCATCTCTGAGTTCACCGGAGAGATGGAGAAGTTAGTTGTCACCTCTTCAAAAGATCTGGATAAGAGACAAAAACAACGATTGAGAAACCTGATAAGGAATTACGGCGACATCTTCGACAACGGGACTGGAGAAAAGGGCCGAACGAACGTGGTGCGGCACACCATCAACACAGAGGGAGCACGACCGATCCGCCAAACAGCTAGAAGACTACCTTTGGCCAAGAAGGAGGAGGCGGACAAGATCATCAAGGACATGGAGAAAGGCGGTGTCATCGAGCCTTACTAGAAGGGACTACTTCCGTGGTCATCGCCAGTTGTTCTGGTTAAAAAGAAGGACGGTTCAACTCGATTCTGTGTGGACTATCGTCAGCTGAACAACGTGACGAAGAAGGACAGCTACCCGCTACCACGGATTGACGACACTTTGGATACCTTGGCCGGATCGAAGATCTTCTCAACCCTGGACCTCAAAAGCGGATATTGGCAGGTAGAAATGGCCCCTGAAGATCGAGAGAAGACTGCTTTCAGCGTTGGAGCTGGGCTGTGGCAGTTCACTGTTATGCCATTTGGGTTATGCAACGCACCTGCTACGTTCGAGCGGCTGATGGAGACTGTGCTCAAAGGACTATCCTGGTCAACATGTCTTGTATACCTGGATGACATAATTGTGGTTGGCAAATCATTTGAAGACCATCTGAAGAACTTGGAGGAGGTATTCCAGAGACTCAGAAGTTCCGGTTTGAAGCTGAGTCCAAAGAAATGCCAACTGTTCCGGAGGGAAGTACAATACCTGGGTCATATTGTGTCGGCTGAGGGTGTAGCCGTTGACCAGCAAAAGGTGGAGGCAGTTAAGGAGTGGCCTGTACCAAAGAACCTCCACGAGCTAAGAAGTTTCCTGGGTCTGTGCACGTACTACCGGCGTTATGTCCAAGGATTTGCGAACATCGCCCGGCCTCTTCACAGGCTCACAGAGGCACAGAGACGCTACCACTGGGACGAGGATTGTCAGGAGGCCTTTGACACACTTAAAAGGGCACTTGCCAGCGCGCCCATCCTAGGCTACCCACTACCTGAGGGAAACTTCATCCTGGATACAGATGCCAGCAATGTAGGACTTGGTGCAGTGCTGTCCCAGATCCAGCAGGGACACGAAAGGGTGATCGGCTATTTCAGCAAAACCTTGTCGAAGCCGGAACGGAACTACTGCGTCACGAGAAGGGAACTACTGGCAGTAGTCAAAGGGGTAGAGCACTTCTACAAGTACCTCTAGGGAAGAAAGTTTCTGCTGAGAACCGACCACGCCGCGCTCAAATGGCTCCTACAGTTCAAGAATCCGGAGGGTCAAGTTGCTCGTTGGATTGAAAGACTTCAAGAGTTCAACTTTGACACGGAACATCGAGCTGGATCCAGCCACAACAACGCTGATGCCCTATCCAGGAGACCTTGTCCAGAACAATGTAAGCACTGTCAAAGAGCCGAGGAAAAGGAGGCGAGCACTTGCAGGACGACTGTGGTGGATGATTCCTGGCAGTCTGAGGCGCTTCGCAAGGACCAGGAGAAAGATCCAGATCTGAAGCTTGTCATCGGATGGAATCAGGCAGGCCAACGACCAACCTGGCAAGAAGTCGCGCGGTTCTCGACCACCGTGAAGTCCTACTGGGCTCAATTGGACTCGATGGTTCTTGATGACGGCATCCTGAAGAAGCTGGTGAAGAATCTGGATGGCACGGAAGATCGGAGGCAGTTAGTCGTTCCTGGAAACAGACAGGCAGAGGTGATGAGAGAGGTCCATGATGGCGTCACGGGTGGACATTTGGGTGTAACCAAGACGCTGGGAAAGCTGCGAGAACGGTTTTACTGGGTTAACTGTCAAGCCGATGTGAAGGAATGGTGCAGAAAATGTGCCGTATGTGCGGCAAGTAACGGACCCCAGAAACGGCCAAAAGCTCCTATGCGCCAATACAACGTGGGAAGCCCCTTTGAAAGGATCGCAATCGACGTGGCTGGACCGTTCCCTGAAACGGACAAAGGAAATAAATACATCTTGGTCGCCATGGATTACTTCAGCAAGTGGGCTGAAGCGTATGCCTTGCCAAACCAGGAGGCAGCTACCGTTGCCGATGTCTTGATTAAGGAATGGTTTTGCCGTTTCGGTGTCCCGTTGGAGCTGCATTCGGACCAGGGCAGGAACTTCGAATCGACGCTATTCCAGAACGTCTGCGATGTCTTGAAGATCAAGAAGACAAGGACAACGGCGTTACACCCACAATCGGATGGCATGGTGGAGCGAATGAACCGAACCATCAATCGACACTTGGCCAAAGTTGTCTCTGACCATCAAAGAGACTGGGATCAACATCTTCCCCTATTCCTCATGGCGTACAGGTCAGCAGTTCATGAATCGACGGGCGAAACACCTGCCAAGATCATCAATGACGTCGTCTACAGGATTCGAAAGCCACCACGAGGAAAACCGAGGGTTGTTCACTTCAATCGTTTAGCTCGGTATGCTGGGAACCACGACGATCAGGACGCTGAAGTGAGGCAGATCAGGTCAGCCAAGGAAGACATGTCATTGGAAACTTTCATGTCTCTACACTCCAATGGCCAGAAAGTCCAGAATGGCGTTGTCCAAGAGAGGCAGCTGGATTTGTTTGAAGCACCGGCCGAATACTCGTTGGCTCACTGGGTCACTGAAGACCTCAGTATGAGAAGTGGACTTGCTGCAGTTTTTAAACGAAAATTTGGACGATTGGACCATCTGCGACGACAAAAGCCAGAGGTAGGGAAGCCGCTCCAAATCTCGAATGGGACACGACACCTGTTCTACCTTGTGACGAAGAAGCTTCCACATCATCTGACCACCTACAGTGATGTCTGGAAAGCCCTCAGTCATCTTCGTGACTTGATGCTGTCACAGGACCTGACCCATCTGGCAATTCCGAAAATGACGAACGACCAACTGGACTGGAGAGTAGTACGGAGCATGCTGGTGGTAATCTTCAAAGAAAGCGGCATTGACATCCTGGTTTGCTGCTATCCTTCCCGGAGGACGAACCAGAGAACAGTGGACTGCTACTTCCATAGGACATCAGGCTGCCGGTTTGGGGACAGTTGCCGATACCGACATGAAGGCAATTCGGGACGAATTGCCTTAAGAAGGGGGCAATGTGACGTTGCATGGTGAATGCGCCGCCGCAGCCACCACATTGTGTAGAATTGTTTGGCATTCTGGTACATTCTAGCAAGGCTAGATGGCGTCGAACATTCTTCGCTTTTCTAAAAATATCTGGATTGTTCTCTCAATCCTGGCGAGGGTATATAATGAGATCCGTCGTTTGAAGAGTTAGTTCAGTTCTGAATACGTCGTGAAATATAAATCGTAAAACATAAATAAGCTGTGATTTTGTTTGTGAATAGTGAGTTCTGTACATAGTTACTTGTAAAATAAATTAATTAAAGCTGAACAGTGTTTTCTATAGCGAAACTTGTTACATTATTTTTCCATCGATACCCAACGACTTCTTAAAACACGTTCTAACAAATCAACACGTCAGTGTTACACATGTATTTATTAATTTCCGCCTTTCGGTTTTTTCTGTTAGATGTAAGTATAATTTGCCTTTTCATTGAATCTCTCCGGCATACTAATAGCCTATAATTTCGCTATCGATAATGGACAATTTGCATCCATTTTCAAATGACTTGAAATTTTATATACGTTTTCTAAACATTATTTGAAAGTCACCAGCGAAAAAATGTTTCCGATATACCCACAAATACAGGGTCGCGGATATGTATGGCAACAGTCGATTATTGGCTAAAGTATAAGAGCTACCAGAAAAAGTTGAACACAAAAGTTATAGGGTTTTTAGATATCCATTAACTGGTGATAATTTGAAGTATACAGGGTCGGTCATAAAGTCGTGGCACATCAGAGTTGCATTTTTTTAAATGGAAGCCCCTGTATTTTAATTGATATTTCAATTCTTTCTTCAATTTGGAACAAAAATTGTCATACAACTAATGTTCCTAGATTCAACCGTTATCGAGATATCGCGTCTTAAAAATGGCATTTTTGCACCTTTGACATGCTATAAAACTCAAACTATTCAAGTTAGAGAAGAATGGTTTGCACTTTCCTATCTTAACTTTCCAAGAGCTATTCAAGGAGATTATATTCATTCTTGTGTGAAAATGTCAAAATGTGTCAAAAAAAGTTGACAGTTGACGGTACCTTCTATTCAAATGACAAAATAGCTCTTGAAAAGTTAAGATAGAAAAATGCAGACCATTTTTCTCTAACTTGTATAGTTTGAGTTTTATAGCATGTCAAAGGTGCAAAAATGCTATTTTCAAGACGCGATATCTCGATAACGGTTGAATCTAGGAACATTAGTTGTATAACAATTTTTGTTCCAAATTGAAGAAAGAATTGAAATATCAATTAAAATACAGGGGCTTCGATTTTTGATGTGCCACGACTTTATGACCGACCCTGTATACTTCAAATTATCACCAGTTAATGGATATCTAAAAACCCTATAGCTTGTGTTCAACCTTTTCTGGTAACGCTTATACTTTAGCCAATAATCGACTGTTGCCATACATATCAGCGACCCTGTATACTAAATAAATGAAAAAGAAGACGCGAATTTCACTGTATGATCGCAAACGGGGTGGGGCCATATTACCCTCCCGAGAGAGAGAGAATCATCTCAGTCAATACGCCAGACGAAGATAGATAGTGTATTCTGTGACGTAGTGGATGTTGATTGGCGCTCTTTAATCGGTGATTACTACATTATGAGAGGTCGTAGGTTGATTTTTTGAACATCAATGGCATCAGTACTTACTAATCCTTATATTTTTCATGTTTCCAAAAAATGTGCAAATTGTCCATTCTTTAGAATTCATCTTGAGTAAGGTACCTACATAATGTATATTTTAAACCAACGACAAGATAAATTCCTTTAAATCACTTTTTTTTTCAGTGAGCTTATCTACCATCTCATCCAGAAATGGCAGTTTGACCACAGAACTTTGATTATCAGCGAAGTGAAAGAAGAGTTTCACTCTTACAGTTATCCTCCGCCGAACACAGTGTATGGACCTCCACCACAAGAACAGCCCACTAATGATGGATATCATTATCCAACGCCTGTCTACATTCCAAAACCTTCTCAAATCTACACCCAACCAGGTAATAGAATAATTGAATATTATTTTGAAGAGTTAATGTTTCCTTTAGGCTCCTATTATGTTCCGCCACAAATCAATTTCACTTCTACCCCTGGCGAAAACAGAGATGGAACATTTTTAACTTACAAATATACAAGTAACATTCCTCCGTATCAATCGTCATCTCCTGTGTTCAGCTACTCTGATGTGTGGCGAAGGTGAATAACAGCTTCATGGCATACCGCTATCGTAAACATGCATTATTTTCAGAAATGAAAGAATGATACGATCCCTTCGTCGAAAACGGTTTCTACAAATCAAAAACAACGTCCACAATCCTTTTTTGAACGGTACGTCATTGGCCGCTCTATCGAGAAAAAAGAGACAAGAAGCTGCGAATACACGACAACTGTGTCGAAGCCGATCATCTTATATCGTGCCAAGGGCAGCACTAAATAGTAAAGGAAACTGGATGTATGTTGTTAATATGCCCGAGTCGAGTAAACAGTATACACAGATGGTCAAAAGTGAAACTTGTGTGTAAGTATTTTGGTAAATACCCACCACTTTTGCATCGTTCAATCTAGGAGGGTAATGGGTATCATGGCAAAGGAATTGTTCTGCCACGATCTAAGTGTCATACCTCGCGCTATGTTTGCTACCTTTGATAAATTTTATATAAAATACTTTTCATCGAATAAACAGATGGGTAAAGGTCGCTTCCTCTCCGAATCATCTACTAGTTGACTGAATATGTATAACAAATCCTTTTATTTTCTCACCTAATTTTCAGGGACACCACCTGCAGTGGAATTTGCAGTCTTCCACAAGGATATGTGTCTAGATGCGAACAAAAGTACGTACAAAAAAGACTCATAGCACTAGAAGGAGATGGAAATAATCTATATAGTGACATATTCTGGTTTCCCAGTTGTTGTATTTGTACTATCGTGAACGGATAGTTTGCAGGAGTTCAAGATAAATATTTGACTAACTTGATTGAAAAATTCGGTTTCGTTCATTAGGGTATCACAAACCTTTGACTGATATGCAATTCATGTTTTATGTATGATTTTTGACTCTGCACTATTGCATAGAACCAATAACTGCCCAGTATCCTAGTCTTCTGTTTAGACTTATTAGAATTGTAAATAGTTGATCCAATTTCTGAAATGTTATGTGAAATGTAGGTCTAGTTTATTATTCTTATATTGTGTTTTCTAATTTATACGTTATTCCTCATTAAAACTGTTACTTTAGATGTTACCATTCATTATTCAGCAACAAACTAAAGATTAGACATTCTAGATAGTTAGATTTTATGAATATTGTGATTTTATAAAGGCTTGGAGGTATAGATTTTTGTACTTCCTGTGATTGCACTTTTGATAGTCATAGATGTATTAGTTCATGTGTTTTTTTTCTACATTGTATAGCAATTAGAATAGATTTGCAATATAATCCTTATAAAAGCTGTTTTTTGAGTTCATATCTTGGTATATTGAGTAACTGAGTGAGCAGACTGGAAAAAGTTATCAAATGCTTTCGAGACTCATTTTAAGGTATAGGCGCCGTTCGCGCTACGTGTAAAGAGACAGGTGGGCAACATAAAAAAGAAAACAAAATTGCCAGGGGAATTTTTTGCCCCACGTCTCAAATCTCACCATGGAAGGTCTACAACCTTTTCAGGATCAATTAATTTTTGATGGAGTGATTTACTTTTTATTAGGGGTTCATTGACATGGGTATTTAATATTTTGGGGGTTTTGTTAATGATTTTTGATTGTTCAATTATCTGATGAATTTCTATGATTTTTATTCAATCAAATAATTATTGAGCTAACGACTTTTTGTTATTATTATTTTTTGCCCCGGTCTCAAACCTCACCATGGCAGGTCAACAACCCTTTCAGGATCAAAGGTGTTTTTTTAATGGAGTGATTTACTTTTTATTGACGTATTTAATATGTTGAGAGGGTTTTTGTTAATGATTTTTGATTGTTCAATTATCTGATGAATTTCTATGATTTTGAATCAATCAAATAATTATTTTTCTACGAGCGTGCGCAAAGTAACCACTTCGCACACTCATTTGCGTGTGTAAAGTAACCACTTCGCAAACTCATTTGCGTGTGTGAAGTAACCTTTTCCCGCACTCAAATGTCAACTCAAATAACTACCTACCCATTTGTTTTTTTACCTACCATACCTACCAACCAAACTGTAGATAATGTACTTTGTAATGAACAAAATAATGTTCTTGTTACTGTTTCTTTTTCAGTCAAAATGAAACACATTTTTTTTTTGCGGTAAAAACGCATTCGTCAGTAACGCAGGGTGACCATATTTTTCTCCGGTAAATGCTGTACAATTGTTACGTTTAAAAAGGGACAGTAAAATTTGGCCAAGGTAATTCAACTGTTAAATTCCGTAAACCGTAAATTGTCGAAAAGTTTAACTCACCACTTAAAGAATGATCCATGAAAATGCGACTGGTCAAGTGTTTGGTTCCATTTTAACTTTAGGGGCAGAGAACCAAGCACTCTAAACTTTATCACCTTTCACTAAATTATCAAAAGATCCAAACCCATCTGGATGCAGCCCCGGTCGTGATACAATCAGAAAATCCGGGCTGAGGAGGGGGGGGGGGGTATTTTTTGGTGGTGGATGTGACTATGGAGGACATTCCATAGATGTGACGTAATGTTTGAAATTTTTAAACTCAAAATTTAAAACCTTGAAAGTTTAATACTCATCAAAGAACAGATCTATATTGCCACGGACATTGCATATGGATTCAGGAGTTTCAACACATAGCTGCGACTTTTCTGAAGTCCAAACATGATTGATAATGGAAAACTCGATATGATAACTCTGGAAGTCATACACGTAATATTCTCACACCTACTTGAAAAAAATATCCTTTTGATAATATGTAATTGGAATTTTACGGACTATACGGACGCCAAAGCGTGAATGCTGTACGTTTGCTGGAAAAAATGAAATGCGGGACAGATCAATAAAATGGTGTATAGTACAGCGAAATGCTGTACGTATGGCGTATGGTCACCCTACTGTAACGTAATCAAACATTTATAATGACGTATTTCAATCGGCATTTGTGAGTTGTTCTTGCTTGATTTTGGTACTAATTACTGTGTTTATCGTAAATTTTCAAAGGATTTGAGCTGTTGAGCTGAATATTGGCGTATAAAAAATCTGATCATGTATACAAACGGATAATCAACTTTATTGAAGTATAAACAAACGATTGAGATTAAACGGAGACTGACTGATCAGAGTGTCATGTCCTATTCTGTGACTAAAACCAAGAAGATATGTTCACAGAATAGGTTTAGTATCATGGTAAAGGATATAGTACACGAAATATGTCTGGATTTTCTGAAGACGAAGAATCCAAAAATTGAATAATATACTGGGTGCTGTATTTAAAGTAATAAAGTTGGTATCGGCCGCGGCTATATGACACACCTTGTTTAGGATGTTTTTGCTGGAGAAAATGTACAACCAAAAATATCAAACAACGTGTCGGAGCGTTTTTTCGAAAACGTCCACATTCATCAGTTATCGAATTTATTTCACACTATAAGACATTTAAATTGGAATATGTTCAAAAATCAAAATATACATCCCGGTTTTTAATAATGTGATAGTAAAACCATGGTAGAAATAAACTAGTAGGTGCACTCACCAGAAATCTTTTGAAATCTTCTTCTGCAACTTTCTGTTTGGCCGAATTGTTGCGAAAGCTCTCTCATCACCGCATTGGCGTATTTACCGTAGTTACGCCAGAGAACTGTGATAATATATATATTCTGCTTATATATATATATATATATATATATATATATATATATTTAGTTTTGGAAAAATAGGAAGTATAACCAAAGTATTATTATCAACTTGGCGATCTGTATCTTTTCGAAATGTGAAAAACTGAAAGAACATTATATTTCGACGTGCTGAGAAATTCAAATAGCAGCACACAGCTTCGCACTATTTTTCTCCATCCCAGTTTTGCTAAGCGCAACCGTTGCAACCCGATCATCAGACATGCCAGCAGCTTGCCGAAATATGGAGATTTTGTAGATATGAAAGTTTTAGATTTTTATTGGAACTTTTCAAATAAAACAAAAGACAACCGAAATGTCAATATTTTTCCATAAGTTTTTTTTTTATTGGAACGCCCTAAACAGAGTGTAGAATTTGAAAACTTCCAACCTTAAATAACGGGCCTCCAAAAAAATAAAATAAAAAACGGCAGGTACCGTCGATTTTTGTTTCTAGGGGGAAACAATATGAGCATATTTTTTAGTTTGCAACATCACCCACTAAGCGAGGGTGGTATTCACCACCAAAATATTAAATGGATATAGGGAGGTCGAGTGACACTTTATTTTGAAGGCTCTTCGACCCTGATTATAACTGCCGAGTTTCAAGCTTCTGCTGTTATTCCTCTGTTGATATGATAGCTTGTCAAAAATGTGTTTTGATTTTTTTTTTCCATCATCAACAGCAAGAGTTAACTTTTCTAACTTAAAAGGATATGACGGGGAAAAAAAATCTTCAAAATGATGAATTCTTTTGGAAGAGATCTATTTGACCCCATTTTTTTTTTTTTGTTGAAATACATATACGAGCGTTTTTCATTTTACTTTATTGGGAAGTGCGTTATTCAGGGTGGGAAGTTTTCATATTGACGTTCCATTGAAAAAAAGAAACTTGTGGAAAAATATTGACATTTCGATAAGATTCTTGGGAAGTTCCGATAATTATCGAAAACTTTCATATCTAGTAAATTTCCATATCCATAAATGACGCCGCTAGAATATGCGGAATGACCCCGTATATTACTGTAGATTTGTAGAAGTATAATTTAGTATTTATAGAAAGAGACACCTGTGATATTATCATCGTTTTTATTCCTATACCACAATATAATCACAATAAATATAACATAGATGCCTATCACCTACACATATCACTTACTATGAGGTGTGAATGATCTGCCACCAGAATTTATCACGTAAATACTTTTACTGATTTTGATAACAACAAATAATGTTAATTCATATAACAACACAGAAAATTTACAGTCTACACAATACCACATTTTCAATATTATTCTAACACTAATATTTTTATTAGAAGGTAATTCTAGAACATTGCACATAAAGAGAACATTCTCAAGGCAGTCAAAGAAAATTTTACTAAGAGTTTTTACCAACAACGCCCTATTCATGAACTGGCTGACTACAGAGATGTATTCGATCAAAAACAAAGTGTTTTTTTTTGTGTCCCGATGTGCTAGTTGTCACAATAATAAAAAAAATCAATACATATACCCCTTTTAAGCAGATTTTTGATATATTATTTTCTCGTTTTTCTACAAAACTACAGGCAGGGTGCCTGTAGTTTGTGTGTACACTGTGTTCGGTTATATTTTAGCCGATGGATATCTTTCTAATTATTGGTCCTCGACAGATGTTTTTCTATGACTATTCAATAATAGATGTATTATACATCCAGTTTCTATTGGTTAATGTAACTCGTTACTCATACCAGTGACTTTTTTTCATTACTCAATTTTTTTTAACCAATGAAATGATCTAATGTCATTACTCCACTATTTTAGAGCCAATCAGAACATTCGAAAAAATGTCAACCTTCAAATCCATCATTTTGAAACAGCCCATTTGACCGTCCATACTTGTTTTATAGTCATTGTCATATTGTGTTAACAACCTAACCTCACTTTAAGTACAGTCGTCATAAAAAGCCGTCTAGATGAAATTGGATATTGCAAATTTCGCTTCAATTATTGAATAATCATAGAAAAAGTATAGTATTCTACTAGCGGGAAATGTCTATTACTCACATAGATGATAACGCTATTCGCCTACGGCTCGTAGCGCAATCTTCATCCTCGTGAGTAATCTTCACCCGCTCGTTGAATAATACAGGGTGCGCCAATAGTGCGTGGACGGGTCGGTTTATAGAACCACATTTTTTAAAATTCGTTGCCCATGCATGCTAGACAGACCTTAAGGCTATAGGCCTAAAAAAGTTTCACTTCATTCCGTCGCGTATACAGGGTGATACATATGAAAGTAACATCTTTTTAAATGGAACCCCCTGTATATTATTACATATTTGTGTTTCTCAGTCAATTTAAGATTGACTCTATGTTCTGATGTTTAAAGAAAATTGTATATCGCATTGATCCTAAGACCTAGAGAATCGGGATTTTTTTGGTGATGCTAACCACGAACTGTGCTAATGTAGACCGTATGTACTAGCTTCAACTCTTTTTGAGTTATGAGAAATCGTTTTGCCAATTTAGAAAATTTCAATCAAGGCTAACTTGATTTTTTCAAATCTTTTTTTATGCGATCGAATGTAGAATTTTATTAGCTTTCCAGCGATATTCGGTTGCTGGTATCTATCTCTGGTAGTTTTCTTTTAAATCTACATTTTCCTGATAATTCGACGTTTCTATCAATTCCCAATAATACCCGGTAGGTATTGAAATCAAGTAGGCCATGGAAAACAAATAATATAATTGACTGAAGTTATAAATGTTATTATTTATTATGGGTCTAAACACTGGATCACTAACAGGGTACCAAACATAAAAACAAGAAACAAAAGCAGTATAATTATTATAACAAGATATTTCTAGATAAAATGCCACATTTTGGTAAAAATGGCTGGCACTATTCGAAAGAGAGGCAAAATGTATGTACTGAAAATTTCACATCAATAACTGGACAGGGGATAGTGAGGATGGTCTAGCTAATTTAATTTTTGCCAAGTTCCAAATGTTATAGCTAGACCACCACTTTTCACCGGCACTGTATTTCCCCAGAAATTTAATACGATTGAGAATTCATTTTATTAGAAGATTCATTGATTTGTGCATAGAATAAGGGCTCGGTATTTTGAACATTTTTTGTTATAATAATTATCATACTGCCCTTGTTTCCCTCTTTTGATGTTCTGTACCCTGTTTATATCTTAGTGTTGAGATCCATGATAAAATATTTGAGATTTTGATTCTTGGTCTATTTTCCACGGACTACTTGATTAGGTAGGTATTGAGAATTGATAGAAACGTCAAATTAATATGAAAATGTGGATTTCAAGGTAAACTACCAGAGATAAACACTAACAACCGTATATCGCTAGAAAGCTAATAAAATTCTTCATTCGATCGCATAAAAAAAGTTACTAGGTTTCATTTGAAAACATCAAGTTATCCCTGACTGGATTTTTCTAAATTGGCATAACGATTAATCTTGACTCAAAAAGAAATGAAGCTAGTACATACGGCCTACATCAAGTCATTTCATGGTTAGAATCACCAAAAAATCCCAGGTCTCTAACTCTTACGATCAATGCGATACTCAGATTTTTTTAAACATAAAAAAATAGCGATTTGCGGGTGAACGGTTCATTTAAGATACACATGGCACATAAAGTCAATCTAAAATTGACTGCGGAACCCAAATATGTAATAATATACAGGGGGTTCCATTTTAAAATAATGTAACTTTGAAACTATTTTGGGTCTGTAGCCTTAAGGTCAGTCTAGCATGCCTGGGCCCCGAATATTAAAAATGTGGTTCTATAAACCGACAATATCCCGTCCACGCACTATTGGCGCACCCTGTATACTATCAAATTATCAAAGTTGAAGTAGATTTGATTAGGATTGGGAAAAAAACAAAAACGAATCGGAAATAGAACATTTTGACAGATGCTGATTTTTTCTTTTTGACGCGACACCTAATAGGTATATTTTTTTCAGTTCGATGAAGAATTTTTTTTTTACATATTCTGAAAAAGCCTATTGTATTTGATACTTGTGCAAAATCATCAAAACCTTGCAAATTTGAAACGCTCCGACAAAGAGATTGAATAAAGTGGTAACACTAGGCGGGTCTCAAAAGCACCAATATGGCGCTGATTCCAGAGCCGGACTACAGCAGTTTTTAAAATATGACAGATCAGCAGCATCGGCCGATGTAAAAAACGCGCGTTCGTGTTGGCTGGGATATTGTGATTCTAACCGGTGTTGAGTGAACACCGAACAGTGTCACCGGTCGATACACAAATCGCACCTCAATCAACAAGGGCACATCTTCCTATGTATCTCCTATGATATGGACGCTTCATGTCTTTTGTTTTATGACCCATGCAATATTGATATTACAAAAGTATCTGTGAACTTCAAAGAAAATAGACCCCATAAACTATGTTTAGTATTTGGAATCAGGAAAAAATACGCAATCGAAATGTGATAAAATATACGGGATGTCCCATTAAAATAATCGGTCGAAATGTTCTATTTCCGATTCATTTTTGTTTTTTCCAAGTAGAGATTCTGAAACCTGATGAAAATTACTTCAACTTGGGTGCTTTAAACATCTGTCTACGACCTATAATAAGAAAGATATTCATTGGCTAAAATAAATTGGTATGTGTACAGGGTTGTACATACCAATTTATCATTCCTTCAGCTTATTTAAACAGCACTTTTCATTAATGTCCTTAATTTACTTTTGAACCATTTGATACATTAGAACGTCATTCAATGCTCGAAGATTACAACGAAATTTGGCTATCTACATTTTAATTTTTGATAAAAATAACATATTATTCTGTATTGAAAATGGGTATAAAAAAATTACCTCAAGCATGAAATGTTATAATCGAAATGGAAGTGACAGGTTTCCGCTTGCCAAATGGGAATCATATGCTCCCATCTACATTGAGTTTGTTTTCAGTCACACATACGCCAAATTCGTGTCGGTGATTGTGCCCGTGCTCGTCGCTGAACGGGAGAAAGTCTTTTTTTTTGGTAAAGATCAAAAGATGAATGTGCTTGTGCACGTGTCCCTCTTTATACACGATCGATGATCGATCGCTTCAGTAACTCTTCTCACCTTCCGGTTGAAAAAATGTCGGACTGGACAAACAAACAAGTTTAAATTGAATGTTCTCAGGTAAAGTAATAGAGTACGCCACATTATGAACGTTTTTGGTGCTTGCTTTCCGAAAAGCTCTCTAGGCTGCGTGGCACGCTTCTGAATAAACCTACTTGGCCCCGCCACTCCGTCTTTTGGATCCCTTTTTCGTTTAAAGATATCAAACGGTTTAAAAGTAAGAAAGAGGGGACACAGAAAAGCACCGTATAGATGATTATTATTCGCTTACCCAATCAGTATCATTTTCATATTTGCTCCTCTGTTATGGTGATGACTAGATATCTCTATTTCTTAACTTACTACTCTTCACCCAAATTTCAAATATTGATGTGATTTATTGAACGATCGAACACAATTGGCAGGCGTGGTCCCATGAAATGATCAGTTTGAACTGACTTTTCCTCGAAATGTTGAATCTTTTTTTGAAGTGGCGAAAACTCCATAAGAATATAATATGGATCAAATAAATGTAAGCATACCATCAACAATTCCGAAGATATTCGAACCAATGTAATTAATTCACCAACAAGAAAACAAATAACTAACAATTTGCATGTTTTTGAAACTAAACAAAATTAAAGCATACGTATATCACCATAATTGACCGCACAGGACCGAATAAGATTGATAAAGTGCAAGATTTCCGTTTATATTCTAAGTTTAGAGATTATCTGATTCTATTCTTGAGTTTGTAGTAGATACAAACAGTTTAAAACAATGTTTAACAAAAAAGTAACTCTATGAGGTAAATGGCACAAAAATAAATAATAAACTATAAAAAGTATAAATATCTAGTGATTGATGTTTTCTTAAGCTAAGTAATAGTGTTACACTTTGACGGTATTTGTGTATTCATAGTAATCATATCTTTGTTTAATCTCAAGACATGAAAATCTAAGTACCAATAAAGGAATAATAATACTGAGTTCCAAGAACGTTCAGATAATATGGAAGAAATGGAAATTTAGTTGCTAGGAATCAGTATGTTTCTATTTTCGAGAGACTCCTTCAACATATGAAAAAGTTGAAGTTGTTGCTCAGCTTTAAGATATAGTACTTGAGATAGGAGCTTCTGAGGGCTGTCGGTCTGTATAAAGCTACTTATGTAGACATTCACAAATGTCGCCATTAGAAACTGACAATCAAATCGATCCATGATACCGCCATGTCCAGGAATCACATCTCCAAAGTCCTGCAACAGAAATTATTACAAATACTTCATGAACAACCCTCGTTCAATATATCATACATAATACTTCTTTATCTACAAGGTGTCCAGAAATAACATTCGAATAATTTAAGGGGTGATTGTACAGGGTTATTGATTATAAATGCCCCCCATCTAACTTTTTAATTTGACGTTTTAGAAAAAAGTGTTCCAGATGAAAGTTTCATGGTTGAAAATGAAATTTTTAAAAAATGTGTTTTCACATATACAGGGTGTTCCAAAAAGTCTGTGCGTGGTCTACCTTTCTTATTTCAAATTGATACCCTATTTTTTTATTTGATTTTTGGATTCTTGAAATTTTAATCATTTTTTATGTAGCATATCCTATACCTAAGTTTGATGTATACAAAGATATTTGCTATTTTATAAATTGAATAATACTAATTCATTGTTATAAAAAAGTGAAATATATCTCTGGTTTCGAAGTATTGACGTAATTGTGTGTGTAGGATATACCAAAACTTCTCTGATTTTAAATTGATACCCAAAAAATGAACAAAAAATGAAATAACGTCTTATATAAAAAAAAATCTTTTGAATCAAATGCAGAATTATTTATACTTTGATACTTTTACACTTTAAAAGTACTTGATGACGTGACATTTTCGTCAATACGAGTGTCAATAATTCGAAATCATAGATATATTTGACATTTTCACAACAATAAATTATTATTATTCATTTAATAAATATTAAAAAAAAATTTATACATTAAACTTAGGTATAGGATATGCTACATAGAAAATGTTTAGAGTTAAAAGGAGAATCCAAATATCAAAGAAAAAAATAGGGTATCAATTTGAAATAAGAAAGTTGGACCTCGCCCAGACCTTTTGGAGCAGCCTGTATATGTGAAAACAGGTTATTTAAAAAGTTCATTTTCAACCAGCAAACTTTTATCTGGAACACCTTTTTCTAAACCGTCAAATTAAAAAGCATTTATAATCAATAAGCCTGTACATACATGAGAAATGAGTTTTTTTTTCATAAACAATGGTCCGGAGATGCTCAGTTTTCAAGATACCTCACTCAAAAAATGGGTTTTTGATAAATATCCTGAATATCCTTGGCCACAAAAATTCTAATCAATCACAGGAGGTTTATCGTGTTTACATAGCAATCAAAAGTCGTGGCAAATAATACCAGGTCTGTTCGTGGAACAATCACAAACTAGTCAGCGTTTTATCGATTGGACAGTCAGAAGTAGTTTGCAAACTGCAGATGCTGAATGGTGATTGGCTCTGACTGGTTTGAGATTGTTCTACGAACAGACCTAATACTCTACATACTCAGGGGCTGTTTATCGATTGACAGTTAACCCATGATTTAGCCCCTGCCAAATGGAAATGTCAAACATTCTCAGGTTATAATAAGGTTATTGCGTTACCCCAGAGGTCAACTCAATTGATAAACAGCCCCTCAGTGAGCGCTTTAGTGCATTTGACTCTAAAGATGCCTCAATATTCATTTTAGGAAACGAGCGCATATACTTTATGTATGGTAGAGCCAATGGTTGTGCTCTAGAAGCGCGTAGATTATATCACGAAGCCTTTCCAAATTCGACTCCCTTGTGATAAATTTGTTTAGAACAATACATCGAAGGTTAAGAGAAAATGGTACTTTCCCACCAAATAAGATTGATTGTGGAAGAAACCGTACCACACGGACTGTGGACATTGAAGAAAGGGTTCTTCAAGCGGACGAAGTGAATCCTCAACTTATTTATCCATATAATCTACAAGGAGTTCAAGCATTGAAAGATCAGGACTTACAACCTAGAATAGAAATTTGTCAAGGGATGTAGACAAAATAAATATCCTCAGGACGGTTTTTTTTTTGATAGTGTTGTTTAAAGCGAAGCAGGATTTACGCGCGAAGGTATTGTTAATTTCCATAATAATCATGTTTGGGATTTTTGAAAGCCGATGGGTTTTCCATTAATGTTTGGGCAGCTATTAGAACCGTATGTTATGCCCTAGCGTTTAAAAAGGCCAGCATATTTTAATTTTTTTGAGCCATACTTTGCCAGATTTGTTGGAAAAAGTACCAATCGGATTAGGAGCAGAAATGTTTTTCATGCATGAAGGTGCACCAGCGCATTTCAGTGTAATAGTTCGTGATTATTTAAATATAACTTATCCAGACCGATGGATCGAGCAGGGTGGACCTAATTCGTGGACACCTCGTCCTCCTGATTTGAACCCGCTGGACTATTTCCTTTGGGGTTATTTAAAACAATTAGTTTATTCGATCCCCGTTGACAACGTGCAGCAATTAGAACAGGGAATCATAGATTGTTGCCTCGAAATACAGAATAAACAAGGAATTTTTTATCGAGTTAGAAGGTCAATGAGAAGTCGTTTGGAAAAATGGAAAAAACCAAATAATGATAATATCTAAACTGAAATAAACTAACCCATTATTAAAAAAAGTTTGACATCCTGTATCTTGGAAACTGCATTTCCGGACCATTGTTCATGTGAAAAAAAATCTTTTTGTAGAACCAACCCTTAAATTATTCGAACGTTATTTCCGGACATCCGGTATATCTGAATTCGATTTTCTTGAAAGTGAACCTACGATGATTATGTATACAGGGTCTTTCAAAAGTTCCGGAACTGTTAAAAAAAATGTAACCGTGGCAACATTGCCGATATTACCATCGGATCAGGCACGTCCTGAAACCACCAAGTGCTAATTTTTACTTTTTTTTATCGAGCCGTTTGTGAAATACGAGACCGTTCCGGGACTTTTGAAAGACCCTGTATATTTTTTTGCATAATATCACAAAAAACCATCGCAATTTTAAATTCAAGCTTCTTTTATGAACCCTTTCGGGGCTTAAAAAGGGTTATTATGCTATACGGGTCGGAATATGTGGCTTAAATACGTGAATTTCAAGAAGTTTGAGTATACGGGGGATGTTATGATTACTTTTTAAAATTATTTTAATATTATACAGGGTGTACCAAAAGCATTAAAATTATCAAAGATGTGTTTTTGTAGAGGATTTTATTGCATTTTTGGATTATCTGAATAATTTGAATTTTGTGTAGATTTAATCTAATTTTTATGTCTCAAACGCTTAAGGAATACATATTTAATTGTACGAGATTCGGTATTAGAAATATCTACCCTCATCTGTTATTTGATTATGATCAAGGATCAAGATTATATGTTAGATAATTGGTTCATCGATAAATCGCGCATGGGTTGCCTAGCAAAATCACGGACCTTCAACCATTTTTTGATCAATTGCCCTCATTTGTTATTGATGAAAATCGATCATTGGTCGAAAGAAAATTGCACAAAGAATTGGAAAAATATAGGTTGCCTACTTTCCTTTGGGTACAACTATAAGGTTGCCAGGTACAAACAGGTGGACAGGCGTTGTAAATATACCCTCATCTGTTATTTGATTGATTTTTTTTTTAAGAAAGCTTATTCAATTCCCTATACAACAATATAGGGTTGCCTGATCAAAAGTGTGTCCCATCCATGGTTGCCTAATGTCAAAGTTAAATTTTAATTTTAGATTTCTTCAAATAACTTTTGAAATAATGAAGTTATTTGGTTGACGTTTGGTATATAAGGGTGGTTGGACAAGCAAAATTCAAATCTTGCCTTGGTATGATTCTTACGAGTGGGGGCGCCACTTATACACCTTTTCACTCATTCAAATAGTCATAACTTTTTGCTACACACCCGTACATTCTTTTTAAAATGAAAAAGTGTTTTTCCGTCCTTTTTACACAAAAAAGGTATACTTTGTAGAAGTGGTTGGGAGTAACCTTTTTCAAGATATTTACACAAAGTAAAGCATGCAATGTGGTTTTCAATGGCAAATTTTGAAAATAAACATGAGGGACATTGAAAACGTCGTTATCATGGTAATTTTGACAGTCTGACTCAATATTCAATGTTTCTTGATAAGAAAATCAATCTAATTTCATATATTTTTTGACTTTCTTTATCATTTTTGTATTATTTTTTTATTTTTTCCATTTTATCTTGATTTTGTTCAAAAAGAAACATTGAATATTGAGTCATTTCTCAAAATTACAATGACAACGGCGTTTTCAAAGCCCCCTATCAGTTCGAAATACGGTATTAGAAATATATAGGGTGCTACAAATTCAAGGCTAAGTATGGGGATCTCGAAAACCGTGATAGATACAAATTCATTCAAATGGGAACAAAGTGCTAAACAGAATGCTGTTTTGAAAGTCAAAAAATTCCGACCACGTCCAAAATTTTCCGAAAAAAACGAAAATCCTTTTCATTTTTTTCAGATTTTTCAAAATAAATTGAACTTTTTCATTGCCACTTTTTGCCCTTCACCAGATAGCGTTATTAAATTGAAGAACCGACGTTTCGTCTATGAGCAGCAATCATCAACTTTGTTTTTTTAAATACAGTCCTGGATTTTTTGGATTTGTAATTTGGTTTTGCAGTTACTCCATAGTCAGAAAAAAATGAAAACCATTTTGAAAAATTCGGTTTTTTTTGGATCATTTCAGACGTAGTCAGAATTTCTTGGCTTTCAAAAACGGCATTTTGTTGAGCATCAAAATTCGCAACTTTGTCCCCATTTGGATGAATTTATTGTATCTATTACGGTTTTCGAGATCCCCATACTTAGCCTCAAATTTGTAGCATCCTGTATATTTCTAATACCGTATATCGTACTAATAGGTGGCTTTGAAAACGTCGCTGTCGTGGTAATTTTGAGAAGTGACTTAATATTCAATGTTCCTCATTAAAAAAAAAAACAAGAAAAAAAGAATACAAAAGTAATAAAAGTTGAAAAAAATTTACAATTAGATTTTTTTTTATCAAGAAACATTGAACATTAAATCAAACTGTCAAAGTTACCATGATAACGCCGTTTTCAAAGCCCCTCATGTTTATTTTCAAAATTTGCCATTGAAAACCACATTGCATGCTTTACTTTAGGTGTTAATATCTTAAAAAGGTTACTCCCAACCACTTCTACAAGGTATACCTTTTTTTGTAAAAAGGACGGAGAAAACACTTTTTCAATTTAAAAAGAATATACGGGTGTGTACCAAACAGTTATGACTATTTGAATGAGTGAAAGGGTGTATAACTACTAGTAAGAACCATACCAAGGCAAGATTTGAATTCTGCGTGTCCAACCACCCTTATATGGCAAATCTCAACCAAATAACTTTATCTTTTCAAAAGTTATTTGAAGAAATCAAAAATTAAAATTTAACTTTGACATTAGGCAACCATGGGTGGGACACACTTTTGATCAGGCAACCCTATACTGTTGTATAGGGAATTGAATAAGCTTTCTTTAAAAAAAAAATCAATCAAATAACAGATGAGGGTATATTTACAACGCCTGTCCACCTGTTTGTACCTGGCAACCTTATAGTTGTACCCAAAGGAAAGTAGGCAACCTATATTTTTCCAAATCCTTGTGCAATTTTTTTCGACTATTGATCGATTTTCATAAATAACAAATGAGGGAAGTTGATAACAAAAAATCAATCCAAGTGAATATTGTTCAACAGTGAAGGCCCGTGATTTTGCTAGGCAACCCATGAGCGATTTATCGATGAACAAAATATCTAACTTATTATCTTTATCATAATCAAATAACAGATGAGGGTAGATATTTCTAATACCGGATCTTAGAGTATAAGATATGTACGCGACATTTGCGGTGAGGTGTTACAATACATCATATACAGGGTGTCTCACGGTCTATGGTACGGTAGACGTTTACGGAAAACTAGACATAGGATCGACCTGAAAATTTGGCTGAGCCCATAATCGAGTATGATCTATATTTTAAAAATATTTTCAGTTCTGCAGTGTTGCCGCTTCTACCCAAAAGTCGTGACAACTTTCTTATTTTAAATGGACCACCCTGTATATTACTATTTTTTTGGATTCCTTGACTGATTCTAATCACTTTTGCTTGATATACTCCTATACCTATCGGCAGCGGTTTTCGAGATATAAATTAATTTATAATATTTTTGTCGTAAAACACATCAGTGGATTGAGTTCAATAATTTCGTACTTGAAAACGGTGGAGAGTTGAAATTGCTATGCCGACTAGAGGAAGGTGGGTTTATATGGTTCCAATGGAGAAACCGATCTGTGAATATACAGGGTGCTTCAAATTTATTAATCTTTTTCCTATACACAAAAATGATAAAAAAGCTATTTTTTCAAATGGAACCCCCTGTATATTACTTGAAAAACCTTCAGGTTCTACAAGAAAAATGCATTTGTCTAAAAAATAAATTATATTGGTATTATTGATATGAAACATAATGTAGTTGCAATTTGCTACTAAAAATAAATTGTTATTGCTGTGTGACCTGGCAACTATAGGTTGCCCTAGAAACTACATTATGTTTCATATTATCATGTATACCAATATAATTTATTTTTTAGTGAAATGCATTCTTCTTGTAGATCCTGAAGGTTTAGGTATAGGAACATGGGATACCATTTGAAAGGAAATTTATTGGTCTTTTCATTTTTCAAGTAATATATGAAAAAATAGCTTTTTTATCATTTTTGTGTATAGGAAAAAGATTAATAAATTTGAAGCACCCCTGTATATTTTCAGATCAGTTTCTCCATTGGAACCATATAAACCTACCTTCCTCTAGTCGGCATAGCAAATTCAACTCTCCACCGTTTTCAAGTACGAAATTATTGAACTCAATCCACTGATGTGTTTTACGACAAAAATATTATAAATTAATTTATATCTCGAAAACCGCTGCCGATAGGTATAGGAGTATATCAAGCAAAAGTGATTAGAATCAGTCAAGGAATCCCAAAAAATAATAATATACAGGGTGGTCCATTTGAAATAAGAAAGTTGTTACGACTTTTGGAAAGAAGCGGCAACACTGCAAAACTGAAAATATTTTTAAAATATAGATCCTACTCGATTATGGGCTCAGCCAAATTTTCAGGTCGATCCTATGTCTAGTTTTCCGTAAACGTCTAACGTACCATAGACCGTGAGACACCCTGTATTTCCACATCTAAATCTTAATAAACTTGTCATCTTGTACAAAATTCAGTGCTGTTTGAATCCTGCAATTGGAAAAAAAGAAAAGGAGAACGGAAGTTATATCTTTGATTAAAAATAATATACCTATTCCAAATTAAAAAGTCTGACTGCATTGTTTCCTTGTTCCGTTAACTATTAAATATACAGGGTGCCACAAATTCAAGTGTAAGCATGGGGATCTCCGTTGTTTTGGTTAAATCATGGCAAAGTTGCTCATTTTTATGCTCAACAAAATGTTTTAAAATTTAAAACATCTCGTCTACTTCCAAAGATATTTAAAAAAAAAACGAATTTTTCCATAAACGTTTTTAGTATTTTCTGAGATTATTTGAAAAGAGATTTTAAAATTATTCACACTTTGTCATTGCTACTTTTTCCCCTCTACAAGATGGCGATAGCAAATTAAAAATCTGACGGTCCATATTTCAGCGGCCATGATCAACTTAATTTAAAAAAATACTGCCCCAGCTGCTTTTGACTGTAGTAATTTCATTATGTTTTTTTATTTTGAAAATATTCACTTGACAATTTTTGAAAAACATAGATATTATTCAATTCGTTTTTCTAAATTGCAAAAATATTTGAATTTAGTAGAGTTGGAAATATTGGGTTTTCTGACCATCAGTGTATAAAATCCAAAGTTGTATTGAACTCTTCTTCAACTGACTTTTTGTTGAAACCTCTGGTTCTAATAGTAGTACAATTAACCATGACATCCGTTTTATCTTCAAAAACAGTACTCCGAAGAATTAACGGAACACCTCTAACCTCACCAATCCTGCATCAGTTATCAAAGAATTGGTTGCGCATTCAAAAACTTGAATCCATTTGTGTACCGGCGATTTTTTTCAAAAAACTGTTTAGTTTCTCTTTTTCACGTTCACAAAAAGGGTTAGTTTTAGCTGGTTTTTCTGTGCGATTTTTGATAAAAATG
The DNA here is from genome assembly GCA_958502075.1 of Orchestes rusci. Taxonomy (NCBI): domain Eukaryota; kingdom Metazoa; phylum Arthropoda; class Insecta; order Coleoptera; family Curculionidae; genus Orchestes; species Orchestes rusci. Next base: position 8,578,850 of record OY293310.1, read on the forward strand.
ACTAGCACTATTCGAAAGATGGGCACAAATAATGTACTTCCTGGGAATAACACAATAATTGAACAAAAGATGATCTTGATATAAAATCTTAAACTTGGCAAAAATGACCCATTTTTCATGATCTATGCAAAAATGGGTTATTGGAACCAAATTATTTATCCAATGTTATCAACCTAAATCACGGAAAAAATGGCACTACACCATTTTTTTTATAAATCTTATAAACTGCCATATTATACTCTTGAAACAACAGTAATAATTGCAGATGAACTTTCAGATATATGGCAAAATTAATGTTTAAAAATGCAGTTAATCAAAGTTTACCAATTAAATATAATTTATTCACTCCTCGTCGATACTTTGATAAATCCAGATTATAAGTCGCCGCGTCGACGACGAGTGTTCAAAGCTACCGCCAAATACGTGAACAAGGGTGAAGTCGATTTTGCGCGCCAGTTCATATTTATCTTGGCAACACCAATATCAACTGTGAAAGATAAGGTAAAAGGTAGTTCATGGGACCTTTCCATGAACACCCTTATAATATGCCTAAAGTTTATACACTTAGCACAGTCAATGAAGCACTTTTTTTTCAAAAATATATCTTCGAGTTGAAAAAAAAAACATTGATTGTTTTGAATTTCCCAAGAATCCCAAGTCATGCATTATAACGGTAACAATGAGATATTTGTTCTTATTTTGATCGATATTTCTAATAATTACAGTACCTTGATTTTGAATGCTCTCTTAAACCCTGAAGCAAAGAATCCACCAAACGGTCCAATAACACTGCTGAATACGGATAGAGATAAGGAGTGTAGCATGAATGGATATAATGAGATGGAATTGCCGACTCCAAACTGAAACATGTTTTATATTCAACACAGAACTTTCCGCTTATAAACAAATATTTACTATTTTTAACCAGTCCATCCAGAAAGGTAAGCTATATTCTTGAAGTCTGAAAAGAGAGCCTGGTTCACATTCCATCGTCATTCTTCCTAAGGTTTCACTGTATTCGATTGGACACACGAAGTAAGGATATTGGCACATGACATAGGATATCTAAAAACAAAATATTCAATTAAGGATTGTGACAACAGTGATATACAGGGTCCTTCATTAGTGCGTCGGGCAATCCTAGCGTGGTTATTTACAAAAGTAGAAAAAAAAGTTTTATACAAAAGTTGTAGAATGTGACTTTATGCATATTTTAAAAATATTTTCAAACATACAGGGTGCGTCACAAAAGTATGGCACGAAAAAGTATGATTTTTTTAAATGGAGCCCCCTGTATATTGATTGATATTTCAATTCTTTCTTCAATTTGGAACAAAAATTGTGCTACAACTAATGTTCCTAAATTCAACCGTTATCGAGATATCGCGTTTTAAAAATGGCATTTTTGCAACTTTGGCATGCTATAAAACTCAAACTATTCAAGTTAGAGGAAAATGGTTTGCACTTTCCTATCTTAACTTTTCAAGAGCTCTTCTGTCATTTGGATAGAAGGTAACGTCAACTGTCAACTTTTTTCGGCACATTTTGACATTTTTTCACAATAATGGATTTAATCTCCTTGAATAGGTACTGCACTACCTTTGATGGAGATAAGTTGTCTGTATTTCCGCATTTTGTCCCATGTACCTAAAAGTTTTCCTGTTTGTGTGTCGTGTAAATATGTATTCTTGCGACTTGAGTCCAGAGTGTTAAAATCGCCCTGATGATGCGATTATATATTGCGAAACGTCGGCCATTTTAAAACAAATTGGACTTTAATTTCACTGATCCTCAAACCCAACAAATTAACCACACTCGTCTACAAATTTGCTGGATCGTTAAATAAACAAGTATAAATAAGTACCTCTATGGATTCCTTGAGAGATTTCCTTCAAGTTTGTTTGTTTGATTTTTTTTTCTAGCATGTCAAATAAAACAGGTATCAGCTGTCAAACCTTACAAGGCAAGAATGCTCATAACTTTAAAACAACTCAACCGATTGACGCGATCTTGGTCTCATTTTGAAGAGGAGGTTCTCCTCTTCCACAGTTTTGGGATTTCAAATGATTCTGATCAGAAGAGACGATTTTATTCAATATAATATGCGGACGACGAACATTTTTCAAATTTACTCGAAATGTTTAAATACAAACGCATACCTAGTAAAAATTGATCGTCTGGAATTTCGACTAAATTTCGCACATCTTTCATGCATTACACTTTTTTCTAGCTCTCGAAATAAATGAGCTTAATGCTTTTTTGTAATTTTTTAATGCAAAAAAGTCCTACTTTTACTAGGTAACGCAAACATTTGTTGATATATTCTTTACGAGGGCATCTCGAATAGTATTACTATTTTACATTAAATTACAGAAAAGCGTATAGGTAGCTTTTTTATTTCTAAACCATGAAAGATGTGCGGAATTTTGTCGAGAATTCAGACGAACAATTTTCAGTATACCTTTGCATTTGAAAAATGTTAAGTAAATTCAGAAAATTTCCGTCGTCCGCATATTATACTGAATACAATCGTCTGTTTGGATCGGAATCATCTGAAATCTCAAAATTGTGGAAGAGGAGAACCTCCTCTTCAAAATGAGACCGAGATCGCGTCAATCGATTGGGTTGTTTCAAAGTTATGAGCATTCTTGCGTTGTAAGGTTTGACAGCTGATACCTGTCTTATTTGACATGCTAGAAAAAAAAATCAGAAAAACAAATTTGAAGGAAATCTCTCAATGAATCCATAGCGGTACTCATTGATATTTGTTTTTATTTAAAAATCACAAAAAAACAGCAATTTTGTGTTTTGATAGCACCGTTACGCCATCTTGTGGCTATATTGGGAACTTCTGATATATTTCCAGCATTTTTTCTAATCCATATTACCCAGTAATTTTTTTTCCGCAGGTCTCTGGGATGCCTAGTTTCTGAGATCTCGCACCTTGCCATTCTTAAATAAACACCCTGTACAAAGGTACCACAAAAGAATAATAATTAATAAAAGTTCTTCATACGAAACAGGAGGAAGAATAATTAGTAAAAGTTCTTCATACGAAACAAGGGGAGAATAATATGTCATTGATAACTTATAGCTATAAAAAATATGACCATACGATTTTGAGATTACCCCCACAACTTAAAATGAAAATCCAAAGGAAAATTTGATGAAAAAGTTATGAATCTTATAAAAGGGCTTGAGTGTGAGGGATAGAGATCTGGGACGAATTCTTTTAAATGGAGGTGATAAGTTTATCCTAAATTTGACATATGAATCCGACAGTTATTTATCAGATGAAAGTAGCAATGATAATGATAACTATTGATGTAGATAAACGTAAGTTTTAAATAAAATTATTTTCAAAAAATATATTATTTTTCACGGCAATTCTTGGCAAAATTGAACTCTTTTCATACAATTCAATTATAATTCTTGAGAAGTTGAATACAAAACAAGTCCGATACTGGCTCCTATTTTAATAAGAGTTATTTTCCACTTTCAATATGAATTATAGTTGGAGACAACTATACTACTTTGTGTTCATCATTTTCTATAGCTACATTTTTTTTAAGAAAACCTTATAAAACATTGGTAGAGTGTAATTCTGATGTCTATAAATTCAATATTAAAAATCGCCTTACCGCCAATCCAAAAAACACCGTCGAGATTCCCCCGCCTATGAATCCTTCCCATGTCTTCTTCGGCGATAGCTTAATGAGAGGTGTTTTTCCAAAGAAAAATCCAAACACATAAGCCATGATATCATTACAAATGATCATAGAAACTGGGACTATGAACCAGATTAATCCTTCAAATATATTCTTGATTATCAGGTAGGATTGTGTAACGACTATAAGGAGTGCTACATGTGTCCATGCAAACAATGAGAATTGTTTCATGTAATATTTTTTGACTAGAGAAAGGACAAACCATACAAATCCTATGCAGTACAAGCTGAAGGAGAAGAATCTATGGTATGCTACAAGGAAACGTAATCCTTCCTGAAAAAAAAACATACTGTTGTTAAATGTTATAGTCTTGAGTTGGATCAACGCTGTCGACGCAGGAATTCTAGAATATGTGTTGAAAGTTACATTTGTGTAAGTGGTGCTTGACTGATCATTTTTATTTGGGAAAAAACCGGTATCAGGAGGGCGCCACTAACACAAATGAAACTCTCGACATTTATTACAGCTCTGTGCCAACCTTCCGGTTAACTAATGTGTATCATTGTCAAAAAGATTTTGTTAAAACATTGAAACTATAACAAAACAGTATTCAGAAATGTTAAATAAGTACTCCTCAATTTTTCGTGTAGTGTAATGAACTTACCGTTCTGTTGATCACAACCCCAAAGTAGTCCACCAAACTTTCCCCATAAAAAAAGTAGTTGGAGGTAAGCAGGAAATACCATGAAAGTGATCTAAACCAAGGAAGTCCATGAATTCGATAGACAGCATATCCGATATTGATGATTTCTTGGAAGCATTTTACTTGTACCACCAATGTCTAGAAACATAATATGATTATATCGTTGCAATTTGCAATATTATGAAATGTCGGGAAAACACGACGTAAGACTAGTGTTGAAAATAATCTTACAGTGATCATTAAAGCTAAGGGTCCTCCATATATGACCAAAAAGAAGAAAATTATCATAATCATGCTGAATATTGCTCGGACAGCCCAATTTCGCCATTTGTCAGGAAGATCTCTGACAATCCATTCCAGAACGCTTGGAGCTTTATCTGTTCCAGATGGTATTGTGCTCGAGAGATCTGTAGCTGGTTTGATTTTGTCATCTTCACTATCAATCTGTAAAGTCCCAAATATAGAAACATCAATTATTTAACAAATAATTGGAACTGAAAAATGTACGTATGAATACGGAGTCTCAGTTCACCCCTACATCGCCGTCTAAAGAATCAGAATATCTTTAAACGGTGCCTACATCATAAAAAGCTGTATTCCCTTCATTTTAATTCAATTGGGTGAGTATTGTAAGAATCAAACTTAAAAAACTTTCTCAGACATCGAGTTAAACAAAAAGTTCAAGTTATGGGTATTTTTGAAGATATTTCTTCATTTTTCGTCACATTTCCCAAAGAGGCAAATATACAGGGAGAGTCGGGAAAACGTGCGCATTTTCAAATTTTCCCACTACCATACTCTAGGTGGGATAATTACTTTTTGTTAATGAACATTTGTCCGCAAGCTCTGCGTTAAGAAAATAATAATAAGAATGATAGTATCGATTTTTTTTCGGTAAATTCGAAACGTCTTATTTCGATTTTACTAAAATTTCTTTCTCAAGCAACAAAGCGCAACACTTTGAGTAGTTTTTAGGAAATCAATTGATTTTTATTTTTTATCTCGAAAACGACGCATCGATGAAGAAAGCCTCTGGTTTCCTTTCTTGCTCAAAATTGAACGATAAATCAAATCATTGATGTTTGGGAAAAAAATCAAATGAGATTTCAATAATGGTTCAAGATGAATTTTGTGGAAACAAGGTTTTCACATATACAGGGTGTTTCAGAACTTCTGTGCGTAGTCCAACGTTCTTATTTCAAATCGCAACCCATTTTTTTTTGTTTTTATTTTTGTATTCTCCGGAAAATTCTAAACATTTTTCATATAGCATACCCTATACCCAAATTCAACCAATAAGAAGATATTAACGTCATAAATTTGCTATTTTTTCGAGCATGTTTTGAAATGTATGGTATCATTTGGAAACCTTGGATTCCTTGGAAACAAGGTAATTGCTAATAGATGTCAACTTCTCAAAAAAGATTTGAAGAACGTGACCCAATAACGATCCTGGGCTCATATGAAAAAGCATAATCAGCACTACAGAATATTTATTTGCTTTTGAATTTGTGACCTTCGCTGTCGCCGCAAGATGGCGTTATCTAGAACGTCAACATATTTTTGAGTTTTTTCCAAAAAAATCAAATGGATTTATTTATTTTTATATATTAAAAAATTTGAAAAAAAAACAAAAAATGTATCCTCTTTTAAAATATATAAAAATAAATATACTATTAGATTTGATTTTTTTGGAGAAAAACTCAAAAATATGCTACCGTTTCAGTCAAAGCCATCTAGCGACGGCGGCGAAGATCACAAATCCAAAAGCAAATAAGTATTTTGTAGTGCAGATTATGCTCTTTCATATGAGCCCAAGTTCGTTATAATCGGTCAAGCGAAAAAAGTCTAGGTAGGTAAATAGTCAGTAAATATGAAAATGATATCATTGATCTACACTTTTGAGTGTTTTTTCTACTTGGTGTTGGTTGTTACGCCCCCTACCGACCATTTCAGAAACTTGAAAAAAAACTAGGTTTTTTTCTAGGCCGATTTAGTAAAAAAACATTTTTCCCGCAAGCCTCTAAATGAACAGTTTCTGAGATATGGCCACTCGCTATCCTCAACTGATCATCATGTACATCAAAAATAGAATGTCAAACTTAATTCCTAATAATTATTCAGACCATGAATTGGGAAACGATAAACATACAGTGGCGGACATATGTATGGAGAGGGCCTTAAATTTGATAACACTCTGATCCTGCATCAGTTATCAAAGAAGTGATTGTGCATTTCAAAACAATCTATTTGCCAGTTTAGGAGTCCTGGCGATTTTTTTCAAAAAATTGTTTAGTGCTTTTTTTTCAAGTTCAAAAAATGACTACTTCTCTAACTTTTTTCTGTGCAAAAGTTATGTGCAAGGTGTCCCAAATTTGACCCTCATCATTGCGATCTCGGAAACTAGAAGAGAAACTAGGTCGGTTAAATGGAGGCAAAGTTGGACAATTTGGTAGAATCGATATCCGACTTCAGATTCACGATCGGTCAATTGGCTTTGGAAATATCGGCAAAAATCCGAAAATTGCGGATTTCGTTTTTTGCCAGTAAATCCGAAAGGGCTTATTTGACAGCTGTGACATTATCAGGACACCTTTTTAAGACGAATAAAATGGCGTGTATGGCGTATGACATGTCTCAATCGTCTTCTGTTTTCCCGCAACCCGCCGCAACTTTTTCTTATGGCCGCCATATTGAATTTTTCGATTTTTAGAAACAGCGTAAAATTTTTCGTCTTGTGATGTTTCACAAGTGCATAAAAGATCCAAGTATCATCGAAACATTAAAATTCGTAGTAAGGACTTATTTTTTTCTAAAAAGGCCATGACTTATTGGTCTGAAAATTGGTTTATAAGGAAAATCTTTTTTTCCATCTATAAGGAGGCTCTGGTTTTTTCGGAGATCTTTCGTTCAATAATTCAGTATGACAGTTGTGTTTTGATAACTAGTACGCTTTCTCTCTCGGATATCGAATGCACTAAGTTTCCTCTGAAACTTTCTTCATTCAACCTTTGCTGAAAGTATAATAGTAGCCGAGATCCATGTATAGCAAAACGAATCTGGGACACTCTGTATGTCTGCCTCTGTACATTGAAATTTGTTTTTCATAACGAAAAATGAAACCCATATTTACGGGCATTATCGATGATTTTGAAGTTACCATTACTGATTACCGACATTCAGGCGTCACGAGCTTCCGGGCTATTGTTCCTGACACCGCAACCTCTGAGGGGCTTATTGTTGTTTTCTCTGTGCCTGAATTTCAGTCGAAGTACTCATTTCCGGGATAAGGTGTGTTCTACGGTTTTTCTGTCCGACCTTTCAGGAATGGGTGTAATTTCATTATCTCTTCTACAAAAGTCAGTGCTTCACATTCAGAGACGATGTGTGAGGCTGTTACCTGCTCTTCATTGCAGGCCTGCATATGGGTTCATCGTTAAGGAGGCCCATGGTATGCATATGTTTTCTTAGGGTGCAGTGTCCAGTTAGTATCGGTGTTACCTCCCCAAACTAATTTCCGATGAGTTTCAGCAGACTTCAAGTGAATGACGGTTGTATTTCACAATCTTGCTTCCTATTTTTTTTCAACATTTCAGCCAGTCTCTTATAGAGTATTTAGTGGCAAGTTCTGGACCAATGAATGGTTTTTTTGCAGCTTTGCATGCCAGTTGATCCGCTTTTTTATTCCATGAGACCTTGTCGTCTAGGATTATGCCTAGTATTTGACTTCTCTTGTCACTTGCAGTTCTTGTCCGAATAATACGGGTGTGAGTTGGCTGCCTGTATTCCTTTTTCTCGTAAAGATGATCACAATTCACCTTTAGGTTCACCTTTCTGCACAAGACTTCTACGATAGTCAGGGCTGTCTGCATCAGTTCTGATAGCGTTCTGGTGTGCTTGCCTATGACTAGTATTGCTACATCGCCAGCAAAGCCTTGGGTGTAGAATTCCTTGTTGATCAATTCAACCAGTAGTTCGTCTGTGGCCAGGTTCCAGAGATGGAGACATAAGACTTCGCCCTGCGGGCAGCTGAGTCCAAGGAAATGCTAACTGTTCCGGAGGAAAGTACAATACCTGGGTCATATCGTGTCGGCTGAGGAAGTAGCCGTTGACCAGCAAAAGGTGGATGCAGTTAAGAAGTGGCCAGTACCAAAGCACCTCCACGAGCTAAGAAGTTTCCTGGGTCTGTGCAAGTACTACCGGCGTTATGTCCAGGGATTTGCAAACATCACCCGGCCTCTCCACAGGCTCACAGAGGCACAGAGACGCTTCCACTGGGACGAGGATTGTCAGGAGGCCTTTGATACACTTAAAAGGGCACTGGCCAGCGCACCCATCCTAGGCTACCCACTACCTGAGGGGAACATCATCCTGGATACAGATGCCAGCAATGTAGGACTTGGTGCAGTGCTGTCCAAGATTCAGCAGGGACATGAAAAGGTGATCGGCTATTTCAGCAAAACCTTGTCGAAGCCGGAACGGAACTACTGCGTCACGAGAAGGAAACTACTGGCAGTAGTGAAAGGGGTACAGCACTTACACAAGTACCTCTACTGGAGAAAGTTTCTGCTGAGAACCGACCACGCCGCGCTCTAATGGCTCCTACAGTTTTCAAGAATCCGGAGGGTCAAGTAGCTCGTTGGATTGAGAGGCTTCAAGAGTTCAACTTTGACACGGAACATCGAGGATCCAGCCACAACAACGCTGATGTCCTGTCCAGAAGACCTTGTCCAGAACAATGTAAGCACTGTCATAGAGCCGAGGAAAAGGAAGCGAGCACTTGCAGGACGACTGTGGTGGATGATTCCTGGCAGATCAGGTCACTTCGAGAGGACCAGGAGAAAGATCATGATCTGAAGCTTGTCATCGGATGGAAACAGGCGGGCCAACGACCTGGCAAGAAGTCGCGCGATTCTCGACCACCGTAAAGTCCTACTGGGCTCAATGGGACTCGATGGTTCTTGATGACGGCATCCTGAAGAGAGTGGTGAAGAATCTGGATGGCACAGAAGATCGGAAGCAGATAATCATTCCCCGAAGCCGACAGACAGAAGTGATGAGGGAAGTCCACGATGACGTCACGGGTGGGCATCTAGGAGTGATGAAAACTCTGGAAAAACAGCGAGAGCGGTTTTTCTGGGCCAACTGTTAAGCCGATGTGAAGGAGTGGTGCAGAAAATGTGCCGTATGTGCGACAAGTAACGGACCCCAGAAACGGCCAAAAGCTCCTATGCGTCAATACAACGTGGGAAGCCCCTTTGAAAGGATCGCAATCGACGTGGCTGAATCGTTCCCTGAATCGGACAAAGGAAATAGATACATCTTGGTCGCCATGGATTACTTCAGCAAATGGGCTCAAGCGTATGCCTTGCCAAACCAGGAGGCGGCTACCGTTGCCGATGTCTTGATTAGGGAATGGTTTGGCCGTTTTGGTGTCCCGTTGGAGCTGCATTTGGACCAGGGCAGAAACTTTGAATCGACGCTATTCCAGAACGTCTGTGATGTCTTGAAGATCAAGAAGACAAGGACAACGGCGTTGCATCCACAATCGGATGGCATGGTGGCGCGAATGAACCGAACCATCAATCGACACTTGGCCAAAGTTGTCTCTGACCATCAAAGAGACTGGGATCAACATCTCCACCTGTTCCTCATGGCATACAGGTCAGCAGTTCATGAATCGACGGGCGACACACCTGCCAAGATCATCATGGGTCGTGAACTCCGGCTGCCCTGCGACTAGAAGTTTGGCTGTCCGCCTGGTGAAGATGTCGCTGGGGAAGATTATGCAAGCAAGCTTCGAAGAAAGATGTACGACATTCATCAACGAGTCCGGATGAAGGAGGCCTATGACGTAAACGCCGAGGAAGGCGGGTTCCAGGTTGGGGATCTGGCTACACAATCCATAGAGGCGACGTGGATTCTCCCCAAAACTGCGAAGTTCTTGGGAGGGCCCGTATGAGATTCAGGAGCGAATCAATGACGTCGTCTACAGGATTCGAAAGCCACCATGAGGAAAACCGAGGGTTGTTCACTTCAACCGTTTAGCTTGGTATGCTGGGAACCACGACGATCAGGACGCCGAAGTGAGGCAGGTCAGGTCACCCGAGGAAGACATGTCACTGGAGACTTTCATGTCTCTATACTCCAATGGCCGGAAAGTCGAGAATGGCATTGTTCAGGAGAGGCAGCTGGATTTTTCGAAGCACCGGCCGAATACTCGTTGGCTCACTGGGTCACTGAAGACCTCAGTATGAGGAGTGGACTTGCTGCAGCTTTTTGACGAAAATTCCGACGATTGGACCATCTCCGACGACAAAAGCCAGAGGTGGGGAAGCCGCTCCAAATCACAGATGAGACACGACACCTGTTCTACCTTGTGACGAAGACGCTTCCACAACATCTGACCACCTACAGTGATGTCTGGAAAGCCCTCAGTCATCTTTGAGACTTGATGCAGTCACAGGACCTGACTCATTTGGCAATTCCGAAGATGACTAATGACCGAGTGGACTGGCGAGTGGTGAGAAGCATGCTGGAGGTGATCTTCAAGGGGAGTGGCATCGACATCCTGGTGTGCTGCTATCCCTCCCGGAGGACGAACCAAAGGACAGTGGATTATTTTCACCAAACATCACACTGCCGGTTTGGGGACAGTTGCCGATACCGACATGAGGGCAATTCGGGACGAATTGCCTTGAGAAGGGGGCAATGTGACGAAACATTGTTCAGTATATGGTGAAAGCACCGAATCGATTGACTTCTGGTACATTATAGCGAGGCTGGATGGCTTCGAATATCCTTCGCTTTTCTACAAATCTCTGGAATGTTCTTTCAATCTTGGCGAGGGTATATAATGAGATCCGTCATTTTAGTTAGTTCAGTTCAGTTATTGATAAGCCGCGAGATATAAATCGTTCAAACATAAATACGCCGCGATTGCAATATAAATTGTTTGTGAATGGTGAGTGCTGTACATTGTGTTCACAGATAAATGGACCCCCCATTAACTTTTTAATTTGATGTTTGGGAAAAAAATGTTTCAAATGAAAGTTTAATGGTGCAAAATGAATTTTGTGAAAACAAGGTTTTCACATATACAGGGTGTTCGAGAACTTCTGGGCGCGGTCCAACTTTCTTATTTCAAATTACAACCCTATTTTTTCGCTTGATTTTTGCATTCTCTGGAAAATTCTGAACATTTTTCATATATCATACCCTTTACCCAAATTCAACCAATAACAAGATATTTACGTCAGAAACTTGCTATTTTTTCGAGCATGTTCCTAAATGTTTGGAAACGAAGGAGTTGTTAATAGATGTCAACTTGTCAAGAAAGATTTGAACATGTTATATTGCGAAGAGAAAAAAGTTGAAATATTCTCTTTATACATACGGGGTGACCCAGTTTTATCATACAATATTTCAAATTAAGATTCTACCTCAGATTCTACTAAGTAAATAAAATGAATAATTTGTATTCTATGAAAACCTTTAAAATATTTAGTTTCTTTTCAGAAGCTTTTTTGAAAATGAATATAACTCCTATTGTTTAAGCGTATTTTGTCATGGTTCGAGGGGCTATTTCGTCGTCTTTCAGAATAAATGTCCATAGAATAAAGATTGTTCATTTTAATTAGTAGAATCTAAATTTTAAATATTGTCAGTAAAATTGGGTCACCCTGTGAGTTGTTCAAATCTTTTTTGATAAGTTGACATCCATTAACAACTACCTCGTTCTCAAGGTTTCCAAATAATACCATATATTTCAAAACATGCTCGAAAAAATAGCAAATTTCTGATGATGATATTTTCTTATTGGTTGAGTTTGGGTATAGGGCATGCTATATGAAAATTTTTTAGAATTTTCCAGAGAATGCAAAAATCAAATAAAAAAATAGGGTTGCGATTTGAATTAAGAAAGTTGGACTACGCCCAGAAGTTCTGAAACACCCTGTATATGTGAAAACCTTGTTTTCACAAAATTCATTTTGAACCATTAGGCTTTCATCCAAAACATTTTTTTTTCAAAAATCAAATTAAAAAGTTAATGGGGGGGTCCATTTATCTGTGAACACCCTGTACATGGCGACTTAAAATAAATAGATTAAAGCTGAACAGTGTTTTCTATAGCGAAACTTGCTACAGTACTCTTTGAAATGAAGGAGGTATGATAAATGGTCATTCTATGTCCAGGAATGTGGCAAGGGCAATTTTTTGTTTATCAGTGGTTGTTTGTTTTGCTTTTCAAAAGAAAAAATCTAAAAAATCATGAAAAATGGGTCATTTTAGCGAAGTTCAAAATTTCATAGCTTGACTATCCTTTGTTAAATAATTTTGGAATTTTCAGGTAATACATACTTTTTGCCCCTCTTTCGAATGGTGCTAGTGATTTTTATCAAAAGTTACACAGAAAAAAGTTAGAAAAGCAGCCTTTTTTTGAGCATGAAAAAAGGCAATAAACAACGTTTTGAAAAAAATCGCCAGGGCACGAAAATTGACAAATGAATTGAAGTTTTTAAATGCACCATCACTTCTATGATAACTGATGCAGGGTTAAAGTTTCATCAAATTTTAGGCGATTGCTATAATTTTGGCCGTTACTGTACCTTGTCATTTTAAGGAAATATTATGCTTGAAAAATTACTTCCTGTTGTACAATAGCAATCAAAAAAAGATACAAAGATTATATAAATAACACGAGGAAAAACATATTTCAATTCAAAAGAGATACATATCAAGGAATCATATGATACCATCTACATTATATTTGACATAATCGTGACTTTGATGACAAATTCAATGTAGATGTTAGCATATGATTCCCGTTTGGCAAGCGGAAATCTGCCACTTCCACTTCGAAGTGAAATTCAATGTAAACCTTACATAATAATTATCATGAAAACAACTTTCGCGTTAAAAATTGGAGGGTCTTTCTCAAACAATCTTTTTCAATCATAGAAAATCCCAAAGGTAGAACCATTCCGGAATCCTCGTAAGCAAGACTGGGCAAAGACTCTCTGATGCCATAGAAATGGACAGAGATCTATTGGTAGCATTCAAAGAACTTGAAATGGACAGGACATAATGGTCTTGGTATCGAATATTAATTAAAGACCAGAAGGTTCACTCGTCGGCAAAAGTGGCTCCGGCTCGCCGCATTCCCAGTCCAGCTCTGGTCCCAACATCATACCAGGTGTCGCCGATCGAAAATTTTGGCTGAGATTTGGCGTTGGAGTTTCGTACAGCGCCTGGAGATCGGTAGCCTTTTTCCAACTTATCTCCCTTGTAAAACTTGTTCTGGGCGGATTTTGTTTATGATCAAAAATTTCGGCAAATTGCATTGGAGACATGGTTTTCAAAGTTCCCGACTAGGAGTGAACCAACTGTATATTATATAAACTGTGGTCTTGGGGAAAACCCACATAACACTTTTCACAAGGAAATACAAAGTGCCTAGTACCACAATGCCCTCCTGGAAAAGAAACACAGAGGAAAGAATAAATGAGAGGGAAATCTAATCCTCCTACACATTGACTCTTAATTGAAAGCGCTGCCGCGAAGTGAGCTCTCAAACGGAGGTAAACCAAGTTGAGGCGAAGTTGCAGCAAATGGGAGCAGACTACATGGTGATCAATAGCTTTTTTGAGAATAGGACTGTGGTTAAAATACCTTCCAGAGAAGATTGCGAACAAGAGTCCATAATAAGGGAGGACAAGATTTTCATCTTTACAGACTCAGCAAGGACAAATATTGGCACAGGAGCAACAATTCACTCAAAAGAACTAAACATTCAAGAGTCTATGAAACTTGAGAAAGATTGTGGCATTTCGCATGCTAGTACAGTAAATCCGTGCTTATCCTGAGAATTTTGGGAATTACGCAAACAAAAATGTTTAACTTGTGAAGGCTTGACTCTGAGTTTTCGGGAAAATCGAAGATGAGCTTACCCCGCCATCTACGGGGTGATTCCTCCATATGGCATGTGAGTAAAAATCGTACAGGACGCAAGTAGTGCAGCATTACATTCCCAGCAACATGTTTCCATCTATTTATTTTAATGGTTGCAGAGAATTTAATTCCGCACAGCTTTCGTCCTGTGCGATTTCTTTCCATCATGTAATCAACCTGTACATTTTTTATTACTGGTTTAAGAAAAAAAAAGTCGTATAAAAAAGTTATTGAGAATATAAATTCGAACAATTTTGGCTCTATGTTATTTTATCGTTAAATCTTAAATAGGAACGGGGAAAAGAAGTAGTGCCCAACTTGACGAGAAATGTTTGAGTTTATTTACATTTTTCGGTCGTAATTTAGCCATTTCGAGTGCTGTTCCAGTTGTTTGGAACATTGGTTGGAACATGATTTGACCCTTGATAACTTTTGTGTTTGTTTATGGATCTTGTTGAATTTTTGATAATATGATATTAGTCAATTTGTTCTGGATATGACCCTAAAATTGAGCATTCAAATTTTGGGTAGGACCGGACTTGCGACGTTTTTATGAAACTGTTGCATTTAAGCTCGTTGCAAAAACGAACTGCGCTACTCACAGACCAACTGAAGTTCGGTCCTGGCCAACATTCGAAAGTTCAAGTTTGGAGGAGCATCCACAACATAGTGGCCAATATCAAACCAAAAAATCATCAAAATCCTTGAACATACAAAAAAGTCATCAACAATCAAAAAATTATGTTCCAACCGGTTCCAACCGAGGTTCCAACTTAATTTGGCCCACGGTGTAGGTTCCGAACATGCAATGTCAATTAATATAAATTAAACTGAAAAAAAATCACTGCTAGGTACCCTCTAATACAAACAAGTGAGTCTGAAAATTAGTACAATGAAAAATCTTGATTTGTATTTTTAGTGCAAAATCAAATTGATCACAAACACTCTCTTATTCATTCATTTCAAATGACAATTTAATCTACACAGAAGTCATTTTAAGTTAGAGACTATGATTATTGTTGTGTCCAACTCAAAATGTGACGTCGCGACCAATCGGAAGGGCGTATTTCTTATTACGGGTCTAATTAGTGAGGGCCTGTTTATCAATTGAGTTAACCTATGGGTAACCTAAAAGTTAGGTGATAACAAACATCAAACTCTAATTGTCACTTTTTTCCTTCACTTTCTGAGACATTTTTCGAAATGCCAAGTTTGCGATATGGTTTTGATAAAATTCTGTACCTGCAAAGCTGTGAAATTAGTGATTATCTCGCGAAGTTAGGAGCTAGAAGCTCAGGAATTCTGATTTAATACAAACACAATATTTCTCAGGTGCCAAGTTGCCTATGGAGGAACTCCATAAAGTTGCCCCAGGGTCAGCTAAGCCATGGGTTAACTCTCAATTAATAAACAGTCCCTAAGAAGTAGATTAGTGGAATGTGGATAGATCATTACGAGTTTTACTATATCCTGCTCTTACTATTACGAGACCCTACTCCTTGCCCTACTCCTACTACTTATATTTTTGATTTCATAAAAAGTTATATAAAATTCACCTTCCATGAATCGTATCAGAGGTTCCTTGAAAATATGTAGGTACTTATTTATTTTGAGAATGTATACCTAAAGCTAGGTATAAATAAATGATAAAACCAGGCTTGATAATAAATAATGACATCGACAACAAGGTAGGTATACCTATTACAAAATTACAATTCGTAAAAAAAATATCATAGTAGGTAAGTATGTGTGTTAACATGAAATGAGACCAATCAATTAGAATTAGGAGCAAGTGAACAGAGTGCAGTTTTATTGGGGCTAATTGAATTATACGTTAATCAATATTTCTGTAAGAATTTATGGATCGAACTATGGGAACTATAATTAAAATAGATTGGTACGTATCAAACTTTGTAATTTTTTCGAAATTAAAAACAATTGATTCAATACACAAATAAATGCAAAAGATGCGAATGGTGTCAGGCTTATAAATAAGAAAATTAGGACTTGAATAAGTATGTGCAATAAGTTTAATGAAAACAAAACACAGTCTACCCAAATTATGCTGGGAAAATGGAAAATTAATTGTTCTTTCATAGTTTCATTGGAAAACAAGTACTTACATGATCTGACTCAGCAGATTCCAATAATTTACCACTTGAGTCTCGCCGTTTTCTTAATTCTGTCATGTTAACCGCACTTTATAATATGATTTCAATTCGCAATGACATTGGATAAAATTCGCAAAACTACTATAAAGTCATCACATCATCCAAAATCAATGAAAAGTAAATATTAAATCCATTGATTTTCCGAGGTTATGTCGCATGCGTAATAAATGACATATAAACTAATGGACCAGCTCCACTAATAAACAAACGTGACGGAGCGGTCGGAGGTGCAACATGCGGCTGCTGGGGCTGGGGGTCAATTCTTGACCCTTCGCAAATTTGAAACGCATACGCAAAAATGTGATCACCATGTTATTTCAAATAATGATCGCACAAAAGGGAACTTGCCCATTTTTTTTTTATTGTATCAAAGTGTGCTTTCATTTTTAAAAACATCGTTCACCAAATATCAACCTTCAAATCGCACTAGTTATTTTACAATAAATTATCAAAGTTGACATCGACGCTGAAAAAATTCAAATGAAAGTAAATGCGCGGGAAAGTTTTGACGTCATAACGCGTATCTTTGGCAACCGTTTGAATATTTGAAGTCTGAAGTGACCATAGACGTATAACCAAAGCTAAGTTCAAATAGTCCACATCTTGACATATGAGATGTTCGGTCATGTGACAGAGGATTTGATTTGCAATTTGTCTGTCACATGACTGAACATATCATATGTCAAAATGTGGACTATTCGAACTTAACTCAAGGACCTTGGTTATACGTCTATGGAAGTGACAGACTCGATAAACAAAGGTCTGTTCGTAGAACAATCACTAACCAGTCAGAGCCAATCAGCATCCAGTATTTGCAGTTAGCAAACTGTTTCTGATTATTTTGACCAATCGATGAAGCGTTGATCGATTTGAGATTGTTCTACGAACAGACCTTATATCGAGTATGTATGTACCTATAATGTAGGTGTGTCTGTTATGCTCCACTAGTGCACACTTTTCTACACTACAACACTCAGAGTGGCTTTGTTTGTGAAATGTTTGTCTGTTTTTTAGGATAGAATATCTTTACTAAACTGATGGTAAAGATATTCTATCCTGAAAAACAGACAAGCATTTCACAAACAAAGCAACACTGTTGTAGCGTAGAAAAGTGTGCACTAGTGGACATAACAGACACACCTGTCTCCTCTTCCTGCTGTTTGTCAGTGTCAGTACTGTCACTGTCACTGTCAGTGTTGACTGTTGACACGGCAGGTAGGATTGTGTAAAGAAAATACAAAAAAAAACATCTCCCAATAGTCCCAATCCCTCATTATTTATTGTGATCAGTGAGTGTTTTGTTCAAGTCAAAAGAGTTCCAAACCCACGTCTTAGACACCTAGACAGACAACCTCAGGCCAGAATTGTACCTGCAGTCAACAGTGATGAATGTTACATGTTACGCACACGAACAAATTACACAAAGATGTGACTAGTGAATTTTGCCAAAACAATTGAAAATTGTAATTAGGAGTTACATAAAGACTAAGCGATCCAAATTTGTCGTTACATATCTGATGTCATGCCTGGGCAGTTCATCAAAGTCAAGGAAACTCGAGGAATAGTCCCAAAAGAAACGTTCTCCGACATAAAAAAACAAGATCTGTCGAAATGTGATACTGACTCAAACTACTCAAACTCGATTGGAGATATTTGTAGAATTTGCCATTGTGAAGCTGATGCAGAAAATCCTTTGTTGTCTCCGTGCTATTGTGCAGGAAGTCTTAAGTATGTTCATCAGAACTGTCTCCGACAATGGCTTGCGGCATCAGACACAAGGTCTTGTGAGCTGTGTAAATTCAATTTTATTCTGCATACCAAAATCAAACCGTTATCTGAGGTGAGTATTTTTAGCATTTTAGTATTTTATTTATTGGGAGAAAACGCTAAACAAACTTATGTTCACTACATCATATTTTCAGTCGGAATTCGAATAACAATAATTAAGTACCCATTGTATTATTGATATGAAGTTCAAGGTGCATGATTATATCCGTTGTCAGCTATTTTGCTAATGATAATAATTGCAATAAATACAACACTTACCCTTGATTGCCCCTCGGAAAGAGGGGGTTTTACGATTACAGTGCCCGTTACATTGATATTATCTTGATATTATTATGTTCAGGGTGATTCAGTTTCAGCGACAGGGTGCCAGTTCTTGTAAACTATTTATCATAGAGACCCAGGAAAAAAAATCCATATAGGTAGTAATGTACCCAAGAGAAAATGCTGGAAATATATTTCAAGCTTCTAGGATCGCCGCAAGGGGGCGTAACGGTATTGTTAAAACAGAAAATAGCTTTTTGACGACATTCTCCACAAATTTCCCCCCCGACCTTCTCTCTAAGTTGTCAAATGATACAGCAAACTTTGTTATGATGTTACTAAATTGCCTATAACTTTCAAATTTCTTAACCGATTTGACTGTTCTTTAGCTCATTTTAAAGAAGAAAATCTTCTCTTTCTGGTGCATGTATTCGGGGTCGATTTTATCCGGTTTAGCCGACTACACAAGATGAATTGTAAAAGTCAAATCTGTATTTGAGGTTTTTGAGGAAATTTCCAAATGCAAACCCACTAAAGAAATGCCTCCATCGTGTTACTTGGATAATTTCCGATCACTTTCATACAGATCATTTTTCTATACCTTTTTAAATAGAAGAGTTACGGGGACTTCTTTCGGGAATACCTTTAGGGATACTTTGGAAACAGTCCCTGTAAATTTGAATGTGTCAAAAAAAATCTCGAAAAAAATACAAATCAGATTTTTTTTTATCAATACAAGAAGGATTTATTCTCGGATTTATTGCTTAATATTTAACAATGATGTATATTCAGTGTGACCCGGTGTGAGGTGTGACCCATTTAAAATGGAAACACCCCTGTAAAATTTCAGGTTATTAACCGATTTCAACAAATTTTTTTTGAAATGTCAAGTTTTGAAGGGTCTACTACAGGACAAATTTTGAAATGTTTATTGCAATTTTCAAGGTAGGTACCTATATTGCACTACTTTTTCGTGATAAAAAATATCGAGTTTTTATTAGCGATTTTTTTATTAAATAAATCACTACGCCACTGGATTCAGAGTGCCTCCAAATGGCTGTGACCAAAATTTCAACAAAAGATAATCAATAATAACAAAGCTACGGCAACTTGAAATTCATAAACTCTCTAACCCCCATATGCACCGTAGAGATTTAATCCGGATGAAGACTTCATCGCGATTATTTTCCATTGGGTGATATATGGAAGATAATCGCGATAAAGACTTCATCCGGATTAGATTTCTACGGTGCATATGGGGGTAGGCTAATGGTCACAAACCTTGCATCAACAGTTGCCATGGAAATTGAATTTGTTTTATTACCTGTAACAATGAACTACAAATTGAATAACGAGATGTTCAAAATAACATAACATTTAATGAAATTAACGGAATTACATTTGCATTACAATAAAGAATTAGTGGATTTTTTTAATGAAAAATAATAAAATTTTGGTTTGATAGGTTCAATATTGTTTTCTTTGAGAAATCCAAAAAAAAAAAAAAAAAAAAATCGAACACACTATGATGTTTTTTTCTACCATGACTGTGATTAAATATAAATATTCTTGCCGATAAAATTTTACATTGACAACAACAAGTAACTCCATCTCCATGGCAACTGTTGATGCAGGATGTTCTTTTGTGACCGTTGACTTGGAAAAGGTACGAATTTTAAGTTGTCGTATATTTTTTCGAAATTTTGGTCACAGCTATTTGGAAGCACTCCAAATCCAATGGCGTATTCATTTATTAACATTTCAAAATTTGTCCTGTAGTAGACCCTCCAAAACTTGACATTTGGAAAAAAAATGGTTGAAATCGGTTAATAACCTGAAATTTCACAGGGGTGTTTCCATTCTAAATGGGTCACACTGTATATAATTAAGATAATTATAACTAAAAATAATGAATTAAAGAAAAAATCTTCATCCAATTGATGCTGTTCCGGGATTGTACCCAAAATTGAAGCCGCATTACCCCTCTGAATAGCTAAACTAAATTTTGTTTCAAAAAAGATGCTGACCATTCCTCACCAGTTTTCAATTCAAGTTTCGAACCAAGTTCTGTTACATGTTTAGCTTCATTTTCCCACGGATTTATTTTGATTCGCGTTTAACGTGTTCTTGAGTTAATGTTAAAAAGAAAAGCCCAGGGAAAAGCCTATGAGTGAGAATGACAACTATTTTTCGTTATTTTTTTCGACGAGCAGCTGTCAAATAGAATGCAGTGCAACACACGCCAAAAATAATACGATGGACCAGTAAACAAAAAATTAAATATAAAAAATAACCCAAAATAAAACAAAAAAACTAGTGCAAATTCTCAAAATCCTCACCGTTGGCAATTCACTCCTATCTTTTTGACTCATTCAAATTTACAGGGGCGGTTTCAAAAGTATTCAAAAGTAGACAAATCACCTTCATGAAAGATTATCCAAACAATACCATGGAGGCATCTTTTTAGTGGGTTTGCATTTGAAAATTTCGAAAAAACCTCAGATACAGGTTTGACTTTCACAATTCATGTTGTGTGGTCAGCTCGAGGGGCCAACCACCTCTGGCATTCGGGTACAAAATCACGACATTACCAGCATTACATAATTAGGATTATTGATCGCATTATTGGGATTAATCGGCATTACCTAACATTTTTTGGCATTTATCGGAAATAATTGGCATTATCGTCATTATAAGGCTGCTAAAAAAGGGTCAAATACATTGGGCGATTTTACTCTCTAGTCGCTGCGAATTTATTTATCGCTAGGACTTGATTTCAAACCAGAGAAATGGGAAGTTCAAACTTAGCTGGCGATTCAAAGCGTCGGCGATTAGCGAGTGAAGTCGTAAACGACGTCTACTCACTGCCTAGAAACTAGAAATACTCAATACGCACCACGGTGGTATAAGATTGTTTTTAAGGGTCTTTTTCGCTTGAATTTTTTCGACGTTGGGTCAGTTGGGTGCTCGGTTGGGTGTATATCCAAGTTTTTTGAGAATAGTTTAGCCAGGAGTTTAGCCAAGAGTTTAGCGTATTAAATGCCGCCCAAATTCTTGCATTTAATTTCACTTTTCTCTTTGGATACGAACAGGGAGTTCATAAGAAAAAGGACCCTCATTAAAACTTTTCAATTCGCAGTTTGGGAAAAAAGTGCTCGAAATAAAAGTTTCGGTTATGGTTCAAAATGAATTTTGTAATAAAAAAAAAATTCACATACCTACCTATTCCGTGCTTCAGAACGTGGTCCTAATCTCTTATTCAAAATTACAAGCCTATTTTTGATTTTTTTAATTTTATTTTAACATTCTCCTGAAAACTCTCAACACTTTTTATACACAGCGTGTGCCCAAATTAAGTTAACAAACAAAACTTTTATTATGGATTTTACTGAGAAAAATATTCTTTATAAAAAGTTTGGCTTTCAACAAAAAATCATGATTCATCCAGAAATTAAGTAATTTGTATAAACGAATTTTGACCGAGAAAAAGTATTTTTCATAAAAAGTTTTGCTTGCAAAGAAAACTTGATTCATCGAGAGAAAATATGTTTTCTTGTTACCTATGAAGAAGGTTAAAAAGTCCTTGAAATTTTGATATAGAAGTGAAATCTTAACATGAAATTTCGTATAGGTATAATTTGGGTATGTTTCCCTTGAAAATTGAGATTATAGGTAGGTAGTCTTACGATAAGGTTTGGGCATACATTTCTAAATCTTTTCTCTGGACCAAAATCAATCCACTCTATGCAAGAGTGTAGAAAAAATAAAAAAATGGGTTGTCCACCCTGTATAGGCGGATAAATAAAAGAAATACACCGCTCCAATCATGTACGTATTCTCGAAGAATAATTGGCCAAGGACCTCCCGAAGACCGCAACTTCATTTTTCTTTCCGTCTTGAAAATATTGAAATTTGAATTTTGGTAAAAATTTTCATGTTGCAAAGCAAGTATCCAGCACTTTAGATCATTTATTCAAATTCGAAAAGTTTGAAAAACGTAAAAACTTCAACACTATAGGTGCTCAAAAACTCTGAGAATCGTTTTTTTTTACCAAGAGGTGTTTTTTTGTGTATCGTAAGATCTTCCATATCTCTACACTTCAGAGAGGGGCTGGAGACGTGTTTTTAATAATAATTTTGTAAATGTATGCATCGAGGTATGCATCAAAATTGTCCAGGTCTTGTAAAGATTAGGCATCCACACATTAATGATTTTTTTCAATTTTTGAGCATAGTTTTGGGTGTATAGAACAATTTCAACTAAAAAAAATGCTGGATGAACAGCTTTTAACAAAAAAAATAATCTCATAACAAATTAAAATTTTATCAGGATTCAGTGAGAAAAACTCCCTTAAATGACAGCTTTGTCACATTGTTACAATCCATACAAGCTACATATTATAGAACAAACAGGCAATGTTGCCAAACTTACCCAAACTTCTTAAAAACAATGAATGCAATAGTTTTTGTCTGTATATTTTAATATACTATGATAAACATAATAAAACAGTAAAAAAAACAACCATATGGGCAGAAGCGTTACTTTTTAAACGATATTCAAGAGAACATCCACCGGCTTCGCTGGGCCGGAGCGTACCTTTTTACTCGTGCAGGAGCAGCCATATGGGCAGGAGCGTTATTTTTTAAACGATGTTCAATAGAACATCCACCAGCTACGCTGGGCAGGAGCATACCTTTCTACTCAGGCAGGTGCAGCCATATGGTCAGGAGCGTTACTTTTTAAACGATATTTAAGAGAACATCCACCGGCTACGCTGGGCAGGAGCGTACCTTTTTACTCGGGCAGGAGCAGCCATATGGGCAGGAGCGTTACTTTTTAAACAAATTTAAGAGAACATCTACCGGCTACGCTGGGCATGAGCGTACCTTTTTACTCGGGCAGGAGCGTTACTTTTTGAACGATATTTTAGATATGGCGGCGTGATGGACATCTGAATAAACACCTCATTAATGAAGTTTCCCTTCTCTGGAGTGTACATTGCCGACGACACCGAACTTCGGGACATCTCAATCTCCGACGCACCAAACCACAGTCTGCAAACATCCGAGCAAAACTTCATTCACTACAGACAAGAAGTTCATCGGATGGAAAACATTTCCCACAGCATCCATTTTGAACCGGCCACTAAAACCGAATGATTTCTTCAAAAACACAACAAAATGTCAGCAAATGAAACCCGCGAATTTACAACATCAAACAGATGTGTCGCTATGTGCATAGAAAAAATCACAATCTAATTCGCACACTCCCCTTGGTAGCATTCGCGATTCTCAAGCCGACCGTCAATTAAATGGCGCCAAAACGAAAAAGCGCAATAAATGAAAAAGGAAAACTTGGCAACACCGCGCGTATTTTTCACTCTCGGTCGTCATTTAGTGAGTAGTGTTTTGACAATCTTGACAGTTATTGAGTTATTGATAATATCGCGTTCGCCGGGATGTTCTGTGAATCAAATTTTTAAAATTTATTTTTCCTGCTTAACTATATGTTTTAACTTCTTTAGTGGTTACGTGAGGAACTGTAGTACATGAGAACAACAGAAATTGTCCATTTCAATGACCCACACCTGGAAATAACCGAGATTTTTGGAGTACATGCACCAGAGCAAATTTTCCTCTTTGAAATCAGCTAAAGAACACTAAAATCGGTTAAGGAATCTCGAAGCTATAGGCAATTAATTAATTCAAAGTTGATTTTACAAGTTTGACGGCCTGATGCTGTCTTATTTGACAACTTAGAGAGAAGTTTCGGGGCGCAATTTTGTAGAGAATATCGTCCAAAATTAGTTTTCATATTCTTTTTTGGTAGTTCACCGGGAAAAGTTTCGAATATTTGACGATTTTCTGTTTTCACAGTACCGTTACGCCCACTTGCGGCGATCCTAGAAGCTTGAAGGTTGAAATATATTTCCAGCAGTTTCTCTTGGGCACATCACTATACAGATATTTTTTTTCCTGGGTCTCTATGATGAATAGTTCACGAAAACTGGCACCCTGTCGTTGAAAATGAATCACCCTGTTCTTGAGGTGAGAAATTATCCTGGAAATTTGAAATTCGATTTGCTGTTTCATCAATTTTTTTACAAATCTATACCTACCCAGCAAATACACTGTTTCAAACAAAAAAGATTTTAGTTTCATATAAGTAACATTTCTCAAGGCCGAGATTTCAATGTCCATTTAAGACGAGATTTAAGATTAAGGTTCACTTTAAGGTTATTTTGGACCTTGAACTTGTCTGCCGGAAGTGCCGTGGTTCAATTGGATCCTTAGTTAAATGAAAGGAGTGGTAAAAAAATACGGCACTTATGGTATCCAATTTTGAAATTCACATCAACTTTAAGTATACCTTAGCTAAAAAGTCACTTGGGGCCGATATTTCAATGTCCATTTAAGATTAAGGTACACTTAAAGGTTATGTTGGATCTTGAATTTGTCTCCTGTGAGTGCCGTTTTTCAATTGCGACACTCACATTAGATCCTTAGCTAAATGAAAAGAGTCGCGCGATTGAAAAACGGCACTTTCGGTGGCCAATTTGAAAATTCAGATCAACTTTAAGTATACCTTAGCTAAAAAGTCACATGGGGCCGATATTTCAATGTCCATTTAAGATTAAGGTACACTTAAAGGTTATGTTGGATCTTGAATTTGTCTCCTGTGAGTGCCGTTTTTCAATTGCTACACTCACATTAGATCCTTAGCTAAATGAAAAGAGTCGCGCGATTGAAAAACGGCACTTTCGGTGGCCAATTTGAAAATTCAGATCAACTTTAAGTATACCTTAGCTAAAAAGTCACATGGGGCCGATATTTCAATGTCCATTTAAGATTAAGGTACACTTAAAGGTTATGTTGGATCTTGAATTTGTCTCCTGTGAGTGCCGTTTTTCAATTGCGACACTCACATTAGATCCTTAGCTAAATGAAAGGAGTCGCGCGATTGAAAAACGGCACTTTCGGTGGCCAATTTGAAAATTCAGATCAACTTTAAGTATACCTTAGCTAAAATGTCACTTGAGGTGACATTTTCGGTCCTTTCATTTAGCTATGATCTAATGTGAGTGTCGCAATTGAAACACGGCACTTACGGCAGACAAATTCAAGGTCCAAAATAACCTTTCAGTGTACCTTAATCTTGCATGGACATCGAAAGATCGGACCTCAAGGTGATATTGGAGTATCTGCCCGTTATCGACAAACCGCGGATCGCGTGATTTGAATGTTGCGGAAAATTTTGCGTGAGTTTGTATGCGGCGAGCACGTCCACATTGGTATAAATTTGAATCTGTCACACAAATTTGTGACGAATGCTAGACACAACGCAAATATTTACTGATGTGGACGCGGATTTGAATGTTTGCTGCATTTCCATCTCATCGGCAAGGCCTACAAGAGTTACAGCTAATGGCCATATTCAAGACAACATTCCTGGGCACTGCTTGGTCGTATCCCAAAGTTTGATACGTCAGAGATAATTTAGTGTAAATTGAAACATTATTCATTTCATTTATCAAAAAAAATGCAAAAGCAACATTTTCAGTTTGAAGCATGATCATTAATTATTGGTTCGTAAACACATTTTTTCATACAGAAATCCAGATAATCTTATAACAAACCAAATGTTTCGTTAAATCTTCGATGTGGAATTGCCTCTGCCCAGATATTTTTGAAAAACTGTAAAAATGTTTTTTTTTTGTATATCTTTGCAAAAAACCATCTCACCACACTGCAACATTCAATTTAAGCTTCTTTTATTAACCCATTTCAAATTTTATATTTAATTTAATTTGTGCATGGTACTTATTGGGAATTCAAACTACTTCTCGACTGGCCTAATAACAAATAGCCGGAATATATCAATAACAAAAAAAAAATCTTTGACTATCGATTACTCGAAAAATATTGAGACTTCAAATGTTTGTGCAGTTACCACATAGTTACCACCATTATTTTATCACAAAAAATCACCCCCCTGAGTAGTGATGTAAAAGTTACCGTAATTTATTTTTGGTCGGTAATATTCGTTAATAAACGAGAACTTTTCGTAATTTATGAGAATTTCAGGAAATTTAACTTTTTTTGAGCAAGATACTTTGTTTGGTGGGTAATTTATCATCCTTGTTCAAAAATATCGCTTCAACCAAAATTTCAATATTTTATCTTTAAAATTGAACTCAGAACGGACTATTTTGTAATTATTTATTGAATAATATGCATGATGTGGAAACAATTTTTTCTTAAACCTAAACACTATTAAGAAAAAAAATTGATGGCGTGACCCGGAAGACGAAACGTTGCAAGTTGCAATACAATTTGAATATCAGCATCAGCATATGTATTATAAAGCAGGAAAAATGGATACGATGAAGTGCCTTTCTTTTTTCTATAAGCCTTGAAATAGTCGATAGAAATGAAAAAAAAAAGAAATATTTGAGTTTTTTAGTATATCTCGAAAACTACAAGAAAAATTAGGGACTTCTTCACAGCATATTGTTCACCTTATAAATATTATCCAATTTAAATGACCTCGTATCCCTCAATTTAAAGGTCGCAGTTTATTTTTGAACTACCCTGTATAGATGAATAGACTATAAAAAACACAAATAAAAATGATAATTGATAGGACCGAGCGTTTTAGAAAAAAAAACGCTGCATTCTTCATGAGTTTAGACTTTGTTTATGGGACGCACTGAATACTAGAGTATATTTAATAAAAAGTTGAATAATATCCATAATGAGAGAATGTTTCAAAAAACACCCCACTTGCATTATATTTTTTAAATTTTTGTTTGACATTTTCTGGGCATTTTTGACATTTAATCAAATACTGCTGCTTTCTGGTAGCATTTTCAACATATTTTTGGCAACAAAAAATACAGGAATAATCATTGACTATAAAAAAAATATAGTCAATGGGAATAATACTCTTTCCCATTCATTGACTTTTCCTTGAAGTATTGCCACTCTAAGGCGAATTTATTCGGGAAATTCCGGGAATGTTCTCCGTAATATTTCTGTAATATGTTACCCAAAAGCGAATATTCCTTTGGGGTTGAGCGAATATTACCGTAAGTTACGGAATTTATGGGAATATTCGGTCGGTAATATTCGCTCGTCGCATCACTACCCCTGAGTTACCTGGAACTGTTCCGGGGCACCCTGTATCAAAACTTCATTCCAAACCGTTTTGTTCCTCAGGTGTGGCGTAGCTTCCTCAGGGGGCGTTTGCCGATATATGTTTATGATAGAGTTAGGTTATTTTTGACCGATAAATACAGATCTGAAGTTTCGTCCACTAATTATGGGACACCCTGTATACAATGCTTTTATCAGCATTTTTAAATTGGAAAATTGGTTCTGCTCTCTCTTGTAAAATGTTCTTTTTCACTTCAGTTTTATTCGGAACGTGCGTCGCACAGTACGTCCTCCAATAGAGAAAATTCGAGAAATTGAGTAACTTATTTCACTGTTTCAACCAACTGAAAATAAAGAGAACTGGTCAAATTAGTCATATCAAAAAAAAGGTTGCTTGATCTGGTCATTACAAACAGGTCTGAAAGACATTGAAATTCAATATTTGAAAATAAGAAAAGTATTTCTTGAAAGAAATACACATTTGCATTTGTCGGTCGTCTGGGTTCGTTTTTGTTTTGTTTGAAGCAACTGTTGACTATGGAAAATAAACAACAAAGTATGTTCCTCATATTTTTGTATAACAGGCCCATAAACAGCATACGAAAAACATGTTAATTTTGTGATGGTAGACTATGATTAAGCATATCTTCAGTATGACGAAAAACATCCTGTACTTTTGGTTGCTTCGTAACTATTCTATTATATGAAGTCATTTTTTTCTTCTGCTACAAACTGCTACACTGACTGCTGACTGCTGTGTTTTTCTAGAAATTGTCTACAAGCAGCGTGGAAGACAAATATTTGATTGGATTTCAAGCCATAAAACTGAAAAGGAAAAAAAATCAAGCAAATTTAAAGCTCTTTTACATATTACGAAATGTCCAGAAGTCGCTGATGAGATTGTTGAAAACATTTTCCATGACATTACAGAGAGTCGCCATTTTAATGAGATTTTGCATTCAATAAATTGGTTATTTATGTGGAGGAATTTGATGTTACTGTGTAATATAATAATTAGTCATCGACTGAAAATTATATTTATATTTTTAAGAAACTTTTGCAAACATAGTGTAAGCATATTCATCTGGATACATTGTATTCCACTCAAATCAAACAGAATATACAGGGTGGACCAGAAATAATGGGACATACGGTAACAGCAGATACCTCACACAAAAATATTGCGATCGACCTAAACTTGTCTATTCCGAAATTTGATATTAAGAGAGATACAGGGTGTCAAAGTTGAATTTAAATTTTTGATTTTTTCAAATAAGTTTAAAAATAATCCAAGTTGTTTCGATGAAATTTGGTATATGGGGGTTGTTTGGCAAGAATCATATCTGGCCTTGGTATGGCTCTTACATCTATCCACTCATTCAAAAAGTCACAACTTTTTTGTTCGCACTCAAACATTTTTTTTTAATTGAAAAAATGATGATTCCGTCATTTCTACGTAAACGTTGTAAAAGTGGATACCCCTATCCACTTTTACAAGATATTATAACTTGAAAAATTTAATTTTTTTTTTTTTAAATTTAAAATTAGATTAATTTTAAATCAAGAAACATTGAGCATCCAATCTATTGTCAAAATCACCATGATAACGCCGTTTTCAAAGCCCCTCAAGTTATATTTTCAAAATTTTCCATTTAAAACCACGTTGCATGATTTTTTACAGTTGAAAAGAATTACTCCTAGCCACTTCCACAAAGAATACCTTTTTCATGTAAATATGAAGAAATAGAATATTATTTTATATGGAGGAAAGGTGATACCGAGGGTGATACTTTTCTTGACGCGCATGTTAAGCAGCAAAACGAAGTGAGGCTGATAATAGAGAGCAAGTCATGAAAAGTCACGTTTCCTCCAAATAAAATATGCAATTTTTTTCTTCAAATGTCGACAAATTTATGCAGAAACATAATAATATGTTTTCAAGTTGCCATACATATATTTTCGGGCGGCGGCGCCATGCTCACGTTCGAATAGTATCATAGTGACGTCATTCAGTCTAGAATTGCAACAATAGCAACATACAAGCTGAGAGAAACCAACCTAACTTAATTATTGATTTGTAGAAAATGGAGTGTACGCCGCCGGAAATTATTGCGAAAACCACAATGTAAACAATGTCAAAGCATAAACAATAAAAATAAATAGTAGTATAATATACTAGTGAAATTCTCCACCAGAGAGCGTATCGCTTAGCTTGAATCACTGTCAACGTCAACATTGACAACCCTGTATAATTATACAGGGTGTCCCTGAAATGACTGTACAACGCTTAACCACAAATTCCTTAAACAAAAATAAGGCGATCTATGCAAACAAAACCTATATCCAAAATTAGGGCACGGCTGATAAAGATTTTTTGCCGATACCGATATATCGTATCGGCATATTAAAAATGCCGATAACGCGATAACTGATATACAGTGTGGTCACTTAAGTGTGAAACATATGGTATTTTTTTGTATTAACTGCACAACCAAAATACAAATATTGCCGAAAGTTGGTGCATGTTCGATAATCATATTAGGTGCACTCAGAACGGTTGCACGTCAAACAGCATACAGGGTAGGCCAAAAAATATGAAAATTGTACAAGAGTAAAGTACCCTTATTTCAGAAAATTCGGCAAAATGTTATGAAGAAAAGTTGTTTAGAATTAAAAGTTATGCCTAAATACCAAATCATGACCTCCTAGGAAAAAAAATATAATTTCATGTTTGTCGATAAATTTGTACAAATTTTTAATAAACATTCAAAATAAAAAAAAATCCCTTTATCCACGAGTTTTTCAATACGCATATCATCATTAATGCGATAATTTAAAGTTGTGTTTAATATCGTTGCAACAAACATGAAGCTTGTGATTCCCTAAAAAATTTAAAAATTAGGTAAATTTTCTAAATATACTTTAATTTGAACTGAGCTATGCGAAATTAGTTTGTTTTTGAATAATTTATGAAACTGTTAAGGGTGAATATGGAAGAAATATTTTTTTTGGGAAAGAATAAGATGTTTTATATAAATTATATTTTTTTTCTTGGGAGACCATGATTTGGTATTTAGGCATAACTTTTAATTCTGAACAACTTTTTTTTATAAAATTTTGCCGAATTTTCTGAAATAAGGGTACTTCACTCTTGTACAATTTTCATATTTTTTGGCCTACCCTGTATGCTGTTTGACTTGCAACCATTCTAAGTGCATCTAATATGATTATCGAACATGCACCAACTTTCGGCAATATTTGTATTTTGGTTGTGCAGTTAATAAAAAAAATATGTTGCACACTTTAGTGACCATACTGTATATCGGCAAAATTTGAAAAGTATCTGTCAAATGTGTTTTATTGAATAACTGTAACCCACATTCACGGATCCTGAGCGGTGAGATCAGTGGAGTGTTTTTTTCTGTCGGGAGTGTTGCTATTACAAGAGTCTGTGTCGATACATCACTTGGAACATTTCCACCATTTACTAGGTATTTACGCGCGTACCCATCTCGGTTGTGAAATCCAAAATAAAAAATAACGAAGGTCAGTTACTGGAAACGTAAGCGATCTAATAAATTACCGCAACAATCCGCTATCTATTTCAAATTGATCTAGTCTAGTGAAAAAAACAAAATCAATGAATTTTTTGTCAGCGTCATCTGCCAGTGTATACAGTGAGCAGGTATTCTCTGAAGCAGGGAACATTGCTAACAGGAAACAGGAACTGCCTTGGACCAGCAGCCACAGAAAGTCTAGTGTTTCATCATCATAATTTAAAAAAACTAAATTTTCATTATTAACATTTCGTATTTTTCGGTCAGTCCCTTTTGGTTTTTGTGTCTGTTTTAGGTTTTATTTTTTGTGAATTAGTTAGTTATTCTATTTTGTTATTTTTTTTTATTGTTCGAGAGTTTCCATATTATTTTTTGTTTTGTGACATTACATTGTATTCTTATTTTTTCTATTTTGTTTTTTCTATTGCTGTGTTTGAGTTAGATTTTCTTCGGCAGTTTATATCGGCATGTTTTGCCGATCCAATATATCGGCATCCCTGCCTTCGTTAAGTCTACAGAGGGCGTTAAAGATTAAAAAAAAAATATAGTTTTTCCTACATTTTTCAAAAACGTGCAAATTGGTACCTTGGACCATGAAATTACGTTTTTTGTTTCTATAGCGACCGGTTGTAATTAACCAGCGGTGTTATAAAGGTGACGTCATAATATGTAGTTATTCCTTGTGATTTTTTTTGGAATTGACTTTTTGATAATTCAGATACTTTTATCTAACAGTTGGATGTATTAGGGATTTTTTTCTCTCCTGATAAATTTCGCTAGGCTAAGTGGTTGTGCCAGAAAAAAATATATTTCCAATTAGGTACACACATATTTTCTTATTGAATCATTTTTTTATAGCATAACCACTTATCGCAGCAAGTTTTTTCAAGAGAAGAAAAAGGTTTCCTATACACTGCGTTATTAGATAAAAACGTCTGAATTATCAGAAAGTCACATCCATAAAAATTAAAAGATATAGCTGCATATGACGTTACTGACTTTAATGGAATTGACTTTCTGATAATTTAGATGTTTTTATCTAATAACGCAGTGTGTGGGAAAGTTTTTCCTCTCTTGAAAAAATTTGCTGGGATAAGTGGTTATGCTAAAAAAAAATCAATAATAAAATATCTGTGCAGTTAATTGAAAAGATTTTTTTCCTGGCATAATCACTCATCTCGGCAAAATTTTTCAAGAAAAGAAAATCTCCCCAATACATGAAACTTTCAGATAAAGATATCTGAATTATCAAAAAGTCAATGCCAAAAAAAAACAAAAGAATTAACCACATATGATGTCACCTTTATAACACTTCCGGATAATTACAACCGGTCGCTATAGGAACAAAAACTGTAGTTTCATAGTCCAAGACTAGTTACCAAAAATTATCAAAATCGATTCGTACGTTTTTGAAAAATGTGGGAAAAACCAAATTTTTTTTGAGTCTTTGACGCCCTCTAAAGAATTAATGAAGCAATTTTGGATATAGGTAAGTTTGCTTGTATCGTCTTATTTTCGGTTAAGGAATTCGTGGTTGAGCGTTGTACAGTCATTTCAGCGACACCCTGTATATTATGATTTCTTCCAAATAATAGCTGATTGTGAGCAATTATTGAGAAAGTTCTATCGCATAATGGAAATTTTGATTTCGAATTGATGTTTTTTTGTTAAACGCAGTGCCCTCAAATTCAAGCGGTATGTTAAATCCGGGGTTATAACAGAGCCTCATGGAATCGTGTTTCGTTGTCATAGTTGGCTGCCGGAGGAAAAGTGGAACTTTGCAGGCGATACTCTGTCGAACAATGTCCGTTTTACTGACGTTTGAAGAAAATTTTTTTCAATTTAAAAAAAATGTACAAGTGCGTACAAAAAATGTATGACTATTTGAATGAGTTAAAAGGTGTGAAAGTGGCTTATTTTTATCAAAAAATATACTTGTTTGCTTAGGCCAGCAAGTAGATAATACTTCAAAGATAATTTCTGCATATATCTCACATAAAAACATTCAAAACATTTAACGATGATACCATAGTCCAAAACTACAGAAAAACAACATTTAGAATTTTCCGAACAGAAAAATATCAGCTAAACTGATCGATCCGAGTATATTGCAGTGTTGCACTATGATCATGTCAGTGTAAAACAACATAAGAAATATGTTTCGAGCACTATTCCAGTGTGACCACAGCTTTATTTTATGCTATGAAATAAGATATCGAGATACGGTTTTCACAAGCCTTTTTAAGTATCATTTCACTACATTTTTATTTAAAAAAAAGTCATATTATTGTATCAAATTTGAATGAGAGTTTTGCAAATTTCTATTATATTGAAAACCGCGCTCTACATCCTATTCAAAACCAAAAGTCACCAATGGAAACAAACTGCACGTGATCAAACAAAGGAACACCACGATTGAAAGGTCACGTGGAATAAACCAACCAATGTGACCAATGCAATCGTTTCGCTATGTCTGATCACGTGTACGTTTGTTTACGTATGTGAATTATAGTTGTGAAAAGCTCTATCGCAGGTAAGACGGGTTTGATGTAGCAATAAATGATTTTTCCAACGAGACCAAACTTGTTAAAATCTGTTCAGTCGTATATGAGTTAGAGCCGAGGTTAGAGCTGATAAAAAAAACATTGAATCACCCCATACCACTTTATTTTAATAGATACGTTAAAAACAGTTCAAAGAATTACTCTGATAAAGCTTATCTTTATTGAGCAAAAAAATATATTTTGTACATGTACTTGGTGGATTTTTTTAAAAGTTTTTCTCGGGTAACGCTACCATCCGACAATCTTGAGAAACTAAAAATATTTTCCACGATCTTCTTTTAGCCAATCCAGTAATATTTTTTTTTATTGGAAGACTGAAATAAATCTACTCCTTTCATGAAAATGAAAAATAATGTAATTAAGTATTCATTTCGGTATTCATTGAGAATCATTTTGATAATTTTAATGTTGATTCACTGATCTCAACTTGTTTATTGACCGAGAAGAAGTGGAAAAATATAATTTGCGTGGAAAGATCAATGTCATCAAGCAAAACAAACGTTCATTGACTTGTGCAAATATTTTGATTCAAATAAAATTGTTCAAATTTACATAAAACGGATTTGTATTTCTAGTTGCGACAGAATGCATTCGAGTCGAATAATCGAAAGCGATTAAGTGGGCCTTCACAGCAAAGTAACATGCGACGAGCGACTTAAAACTAACACAACCATGGCAATCCGTGTAATGTACGTATCATGTTTGCAACAAGTCGCACGTCGCTTGCTTCTTCAGTGTGAAAGCCCCTTAATACCTATACATGGATTTTTATGTTTGAATTAAACTT
This sequence comes from Orchestes rusci, assembly GCA_958502075.1. Lineage (NCBI taxonomy): Eukaryota > Metazoa > Arthropoda > Insecta > Coleoptera > Curculionidae > Orchestes > Orchestes rusci. The sequence goes on from OY293310.1 coordinate 8,613,456, forward strand.
GAAATACATACATCTACCTCTCTGGCTGGATTTCAAGTCAGGCGTTCGGGTCATCTTCAATTCAAGAAACGATTTATTAGTATAACAATTTGATTTTATGATGCTTATACAGAATGCTCACGAATAACGTCAGGTAACAGATAAGTCATATAACAAAAATTCGAAATCCCAATATTTCTCCAGTCAAAGATATTTTTTTTCTTGTCATTGATATATTCTGATTATTTCGTATCGAATCATAATGAAATTTGATACACAGTTTCAGCTGGCTCATCTGTAACGTTCTGTGGAAAAAATGTTTTTCTATTCTGCCCCCAGAGGGCGCTTTATCAGAAATCCAAAGTTCATATTTCGCATATCTTTTTTGTGTCGATAGATTTCTCAAAAACAACCACGCTGTTTTAAAGATTAGGACAGACTAGACAAAAAATGCACTATTTGAACGGGTCGAAAAATCTCACCGTTTCGCCGCAAAACTCATGTGAAAAAAAACTTTTGTGAATGAAGTAATAACAAACAAAATAATACACAGAAACAACAAAAGCAACAACAAAAAAAAATACAAAATCAATATCAAAAACATAAAAAACGAGTTGAGTTTTTGTTGTTTATGTATTGTTTCATGTTGTTTTTTTGTTGAATTTTCGTTGCTATCATGTCATTCAAAGCATTTTTTGTTACACATGAGTTACTTCAATTTTTGAACATTAGTCCGTAACCAGTAAAGCAATTTGAAAAAAAATGTAAACAGACTACATATTTTATAAAGAAGGGGGGTTTTCGTGGCGTAGGGACAGAAAGCCAATAATGTTAATGAAAGGGAAGTTTCTTTGTCCAAATCATGCAAAGAAGGGGTTTTTTTGTGGCGTAGGGACAATCTGTCTCCACGCCAACTTCTTCACATGATTTGGACAAAGAAACTTCCCTTACATTCATATATTTTTTGTAGATTCGTATTTTAAAATAAAAAATAGATCATTCCATTTGAAATTCGATAGTGACCTCCCACCTTTCTTAAGGGCGTGAGAGGACAAATGTGGAAAATATCTTAAAATGTGTAAGCAGTGGAATTATCACGTCACCAAAATATTTTTAAAAAATTTGAGTCGTTTTTGACTTATCGCATTGTGACACTTTAAAAAACTTACCCTGTATAGGAATAGAACTGTGGTTTTATGTGAATTTGAAAAATTATTTTTTTTGCAAACAAAATATTCGCACAAGTCAATGAACGTAGAACATGTTTAACTTGATGGCATTGATCATTCAATCCAAATGGATTTTGCCGTGTCTCGATCAATAAATAAACACTGAAATTATCGAAATAATTCTCGATACTTCTCATATTTATTTAGGTACATGCTCGGGTACATGAAATTAGTAGATTTCTTGTAGACTTTATTCGTATGATGGAACTTGGAAGTATACAGGGTGTTGTTTTGTTGTTATGAACATAGTAAGGGCTTTCCAGGAACGGTCTGTGGCGCACCTGGTGCGCACCCGGAACGACTCATACTCGATTTTGATCGTTCCTGTCATCGGGGCGTGAGACACAAATCTTACCTTTCCCTTTCCTCTGAAGCAACCCCATATTGACAGTGGATAAATGCCGAATGTGACAAGTTTCAAAATGTCTATTTGATTTGACGGTTTTTTTCAAGTTTATGATAAATATTTAGTTTTCAAATGAAATAATAGTGACGTTGCGCGACTTCCGGTTATACCGGAAGTAGGTGTCAACTCGCTAGAATTCTAGGCAGAGTTGATGTGTAATGTCCTATACTATATTATGTACTTAAGTATAAGCGTTTTTGAAATATTTGAATTTTCATGTCAAAAATGATGTTTGTAGGTTCCTATTTGAAAGTAAATTTCTCGTGTAAGAAAGCCTTTATTGTTTAATTTCTAATGGATTTCTTGTTGAATGGGACCTAGTTCAAAGGATTTTTCACAATATTTTAATAACCATTATAACAAGGTGGCCCAAAAATAAGATCACAAATAAAATTAAGAAAACTGCCAAAAATCTATTTTGTCAAAAATGAAAACTTATCTTATTGAGCATTGTAAATAAAGGTGAGTTTATACAGGGTGATTTTTAAGTCAGTTGGTCTTTTCCATTTAATACTGTATAGAATGCGAAAAAATAAGAAATTTTTTTAAATAAAATTATGTCCGAAAATGCTTTGTTTCCGAGATACAGGGTGATAAAGTTTAATAAAAATGAAAAATACCCACTGATACATTTTATCATTACATTTGAATTGTAGTGATGTAAGTAATTTACCCAGGAATTCACCTTACTTTGCAAATTAGACAAAGACGAATTTAGCATACAAAACACCATGTCAGATTTTAGCGATTTTGCCATGCATCAAAATGGCTTTTATTTAAAAAACCTACAAACGTCATTTTTGACATAAAAATTCAAACATTTCAAAAACGCTTATACTTAGGTATAGGACATCATACATCAAATCTGCCCAGAATTTTACGTAGAAACCCAAAATGTGATAATAAATAGGCAGTTCCATTTGAAACAAGAGAGTTGACACCTACTTCCGGTATAACCGGAAGTCGCGCAACGTCACTATTATTTCATTTGAAAAGAGCATCTCCGAAAATCTCTCCCTACAAATTCTCAAAATCCCAATCGTCTTATTTCCCGAGATATTCTTATAGGCCACTTACCTTGGCGAACCCTGTATAGATTGGATGTTTGACTACTAAAGTGTCGGAAAATATGTTCTCGAAAAGTATATCCTTTATATCATCCAACCAAAAAATGGAATATTTAAAAAATATATAATCAAGGAAACTTATCCCTTGTTCATTTATTTTAAAAAATTCAAGAAACTACATCATTTCGAACATGACAATTTTTTTGCCAGGAAAAACACTATTACTTCTTTGATAACTGACGCAGGCTTATCAAATTTTAGGCTGTTGCCCTACTTTAGTCCAATAATGTAACTGATTATATTTAAAATGAATGAAATGATTCTCAAAATTTGCGACGACATCGAAATATGTTATTCTCGTGAACTAATGAAGGCTATTTGTCTATATTGAGAATCAATATTACGTTTTTTGATGATGATTTCAAACTTGGCAAGATGCATTTATCTAGGTTGCCAAATTGTAAAAATATCAACTCGTCGCAATGAGTTGCGTTTCAAGGTTCTCTAGTAAAAACTCTGTTTTTAACCAGTAACCAGTATTACCTACCCTTCCAGTGTAACCTTATCTAGCCGTCCAGTGTTGAAGATAATCTCATGGATATAGATTTGTCTTTAGAACACTAAATTTTATGGACTTTTTTTTTTATTTCATGCAAGTCACTTGAAATATTGCTTTTTTTGTCGTTCTGATTCTGAGGTAGTAGAGCCTTCGCGACAAAATTTAAAAATGTGCGCCTATAAACCCACAAAATTTCGTCAAGACACAATTGGATAGAAAATATATTTTTTTTACTGTTACTCCAATACAAATGTGGAATAATCTGCCTAAAAACATCAAGGAACTTGATAAAAACAAATTTTCTGTTAATCTTCTCGATATGCAGATATCTTTTGCCCACATAATGCTTTTTCATCTAATTAGTTTTGCTTTTTTGCTGGTAATTATCATGTGTTGATATTGGTCATTTTCGTCTTGCCCTTCCCCCCTGAACTTTTCCGCCATGCTGACGTCGTGTTGATTTTTTTTCCTTTCACCTTTTGGTAATTTGATAGGTTGAATCAATTATGTCCTTTCCCACTCCGTTCTTTTTAAAGTTTTTCAAGCGATTCCATCATATAATTAGGTTTTTCTGTTACCCGTTACGCGGTGTAATTCGTATTACCAACTATATTAAAGCTATTTAGTTCTTATGATATGTGATGATACGATTATATTAGGTGTATGGACTTGTTTGATATTATAATACTGTATAATATTGTACAAATTTACTGTAAATTGGTTGGTGATAAAACTGATTTCATTTGATTTGATTTCGTAACATTCGAAATTATCAAATTCTAGCTCACACAAAGTTTTGGTGTTTGGCCGGACTACCAAGTCAAAGTCCTTATGCACAAGCCAGTATTCGAACCAGTGAAAGGTAGTTTGAAAAAATAAAAACAAGGATTTCAAAATTTTGCAATAATTTTATTACAATGAAAAACCTTTCATAATTTTGTTTTATAATCTCATTTATACATTCCAATTTATGTATTTTTCGGTTTCTTGTCAAGTTAGCAATGCATCAACCAACGTAGAATATGTACAGGGTGCTTCCGTATATTTCGTCTTCAGACTAACTCGCTTATTATGCAAGATAGATAGGGACTTTAAATACAAAGTTTGTAGGTATTAACATGAACCGCCAGAAAAAAATATCTTTTTGTATACCGGGTGCACGAGAAAAGTGTGACAGACACAACTTGCATTTTCTTAAATGGGACACCCTATACAGGGCTTTTCACTTGAAACTCCGCACGTCAATATCTCGGAAACGAATAGGAATATTCGATTTCTGTAAAAAGTAGTCAATGTATGGGGTCGAGTGGTTATTTTTTACAGTAAAAAAAATTCGACGCATACCAAGAGTGATGCGTCGCGACGCATCGAAAATATTAATCGATTGCAGGGACTTTGAAATTACGCGCATGCTAAAGTACATGTTATTTATAAACTTTTTTGTTATTCAGTAGAACTCATTTATTCTACTCAGTTTTGAGGTATACAGTGTGTCCAAGATAAGGATGTCTATCATGGGGATCTTGAAAACCGTGAGAGATACAAGGTCGGTTAAATGAAGGCAAAGTTGCGTATTTTGATGCTTAACAAAATGCCGTTTAAAAAGCCAAGAAATTCCGACCAAGTCCGAAATTATCCGAAAAAAAACCGAAATTTCTCAAAATTGTTTTCATTTTTTTGTGACCACATTTGAAGAGATATTTTGAAATGAATGGAACTTCTTCATTGCCACTTTTTGCCCTTTACAAGATAGCTTTATTAAATTGAAGAAACGACGTTTTGTCTATGAGCAGCCATCATCAACTTTCTTTTTTTAAATACGGTCCTGGATTTTTCATGACGGATTTTGAGGGCCTCTTATGTTCCTAAACCAACAATGTATCGCAAATATTGAAAAAAATTATGTTGATGGATTTTTCCATAAGAACTCATGTGTTAGAGAGAGACAAAAAATACATTTTTTATAGGATTAAAAACAACCACCTCTTTTTTAATTAGTGCGATACCTCGTTGGTTTAGGAACATGAGAGGCTTTTAAAATCCGTAATAAAAAATCCAGGACCGTATTTAAAAAAACAAAGTTGATGATGGCTGCTCATAGACGAAACGTCGGTTCTTCAATTTAATAACGCTATCTGGTGAAGGGCAGAAAGTGGCAATGAAGAAGTTCCATTCATTTCAAAATATCTCTTCAAATGTGGTCAGAAAAAAATGAAAACAATTTTGAAAAATTTCGTTTTTTTTCGGATAATTTCGGACTTAGTCGGACTTTCTTGGCTTTTAAAAGGGCATTTTGTCAAGCATCAAAATACGCAACTTTGCCTCCATTTAACCGACCTTGTATCTCTCACGGTTTTCAAGATCCCCATGATAGACATCCTTATCTTGGACACACTGTATATCTCAAAACTGAGTAGAATAAATGAGTTCAACTGAATAACAAAAAAGTTTATAAATAACATGTACTTTAGCATGCGCGTAATTTTAAAGTCCCTGCAATCGATTAATATTTTCGATGCGTCGCGACGCTTTACTCTTGGTAGGCGTCGAATTTTTTTAACTGTGAAAAATAACAACTCGACCCCATACATTGACTAAATTTTACAGAAATCAAATATTCCTATTCGTTTCCGAGATATTGACGTGCGGAGTTTTGAGTGAAAAACCCTGTATATTATTTTATAATCAAATTGACATTATTTTTCTGATCTCAAAAATATACAGCATTCCTTCCAGCCGTTTTCAAAATATTTGAGTCTTAAAGTTGGTTTTTTGGTATTGCCAAATTTAGTATCTAGGACTACAATGATTTTTTGAACATTATTTATTAATTTTTATCCTTCCAATAATCTAAAACAACGAATATAACAAGTGAATACATTATATTATTAATAAATTGATATCATAAAGTGCAATTATTGAATATGCCCGCCATTATTCACAACACATTTTCTTATAGGGTGTTCAATTTAAAAAATGCAAGTTGTGTTTGCCACACTTTTCTAGTGCACCCGGTATACGAAAAAATATTTTTTTCTGGCGGTTTATGTTTATACAACCAACTTTGTATTTAAAGTTCCTATCTATCTTGCATAATAAGCGAGTTAGTCTGCAGACGAAATATACGGAAACACCCTGTACATAGATTCAAAAAATATTGATAAATGATCGAAATAAGTTCATACATACGGAAGTTGTGAAATATCAAGAACAGAACAATATGAAAGTTAATTTGACATACAGTGTATTCGTTTGCTAAATGACGAATTCCATATATCCTGGAAATGTTGACAATACTGCAAACAGGGTCCTGACGGTCGAAGGTAGTGTAGAGGTTTGCAGAAAACCGGACAGGTATTTTCTGAAAATTTGGTAATTTTTGTAATTTCTATCTATTCTTGAATGCAATAGAGAGCAATATTTCCATGGCGTGCGGACCAAAATGGGGTTTTTCCGAAAAAGAAATTAGCAAAGAGGCCATGAGAAATTGCTGGAAATTATTCTCAAGTTTCTAGAACGACCGCTAGAGAGCGAAGCTGCTATGGATAGTCAGAATATGGGACTTTAACAAAATTTTGCCTAGATAAAACCAAAATAAAGTGCGGGGAAAGGTTAAATCTGTTTTTATTTAAATGTTGATCAGTCTGGCCTGGGTTATGGGAATCAAACGAACAAGGTCTTGTTTAAAACAATTATGAACAATAAAAATATGCATTTGGCAGTAGACGCCAGGGGACGCTGTCTTACAAAATACAAACAAACGCATTTTTTCAATAATCTTAAATGCAACCGTATGTGTGATTTTACCTGATAGTTAAGAGCAATAAAAGCTTGAAAAGTCAATTATACCGCATCATTATACAGTGAGGACGCAAATAGTCCCTTCCCCCTCTAACTTTTGAACGCATTAATATTTTTGGCTTAAATTTGGAAGTGTGTTTCAGGGTAGGCTTTACTAAGTTTTGACCTCCAAAAAAAATTTTCATTTGTCAAACTGACAGCTGGGCACCATTTTGAAACAAAAAATTAAATGGAAAAGGGGGTCATGTGATACTTTATTTGAAAGGTCCTTCCATTTTCTTTTCACCCCCAAAGTTTGAAGTCCTTATTATTTTTCATAAGGAAATGGCGCCATGTCGAAAATAAATTATTTGTGTCTAAGTAGATACTATCTTTTATTTTGTTTAAGAAACTATGGTAGCACAGATTGATACAGAACACCTAGCTGTTGTAGAAACAATCACTTATGTTATAGGTTAGTTTTTTCATTGTTAATAAAGTTCTTTTAAGAATTAGAGATAGTATTTTGACCCAAATAATTTATTTTCGATATGGCGCCATTTCCTTAAGAAAAATGCTAAGGACTTCAAACTTTGAGGGTGAAAAGAGAATGGAAGGACCTTTCAAATAAGGTATCACATGACCCCCTTTTCCATTTAATAATTTGTTTCAAAATGGTGCCCAGCTGTCAGTTTGACAGTTGAGATTTTTTTTTGGAGGTCAAAACTTAGTAAAGCCTACCCTGAACAACACCTCCAAATTTGAGCCAAAAATATTAATGCGTTCAAAAGTTAGAGGGGGGGGGGACTATTTACGTCCTCACTGTATATCTAAATATGAATAAGATCTCGATGTGTGACTAATAATCCAGTAACTATTTCGTCTGGAAAGGGGGCTACCTTGCGTTAGATCCGGTAGTTCTGATTTTTTGATGACTTATTGTTTAATTTTGGCCCAATGAATAATCCAGGTTTTCGACCTCGAGCGCCGAACGCAACATTGTAAAATTTCAAAAAAATTCCAAAATGTCTACCTTTTATCCAGTTTTTGGCAATTTCAACCCTGACGACAGAATTCCTGATTATAACTATGAAACACTGTCCCACTTATCTCTGGACGTATTTAATATTTATCCGATAACTCTTCTGCAATGAAAGATACTCAATTTTTATTCCAATTCGTATTTTTGCGATGATTTTTTTTTAAATTTGCGAACTTAACTTCAATCAACTTCAAAATCTTAGTATTTACGATACTTTTGTCAAAAGATGATTCAACTGCAGCGGTAAATATACAGGATCTCGAAATTGATTAACTGATATACCTAGGTGTCATTTTAGTAAAAAAGTATTCTTTATCAAACTTATCAGTTATTGGATTCGCAGTTCCGAAAAAACTAGACTCAATTATTGTTTGCCATATTTTCAAGCATGCTCAAGCTCATAATGTACATATTATCATCATGGCTGTTGTGTTTAATTTATCAATTTTCTATTAATTTTCATTGATTTTCAGTGGCGAATTCTAGAGATGAGCAGTGTGGAAAGGCGTAGACTTTTATGTGCCATACTTTTCCATTTTGTTGCAGCAGTTTGTGTCGTTTGGTCTCTATTTGTACTTATTGACAGAGCAGCAGAAGAGGTGCAAAAAGGCCTCATTGGTAAGCTGAACAAAGCTTTATTTGTATGATATAGTGCCCTGACCTCATTCACCTTTTGCTATTCGTCAAATTTTGGAAAAAGTTGTATGATGAATTGCGGACATTGATGATGATAGGCTGATAGGTCACAAATATTCGATATTTTAAACAATAAAGCATTTTTTTTTTTAATTCTGATGTCGCAAATTTCAAGTGCAGTTAGTCGTTAAAAATCTTGGAAAAATAATGGTCCATTTTCACAAAGAGGTCCTTCAATCATTTGAAGAAAAGGTAAGATCGACGTCTTTTTTTTTGCCACAAACTATGGCATCATACAAAACACAATATTTACGTTCATTAACTAGTATTTTGAAATCATTAGATAATTACCGGACAAACAGTCAAAAATAAACGAAACATCTCACGAAAACAAAACACTACTTATAGTGAGGTTAAGAATTGACACTAGTAAAAACATTAATATACTAAAAACAAAAAAAAAAAAGCCCATGTTGACATTGAACCATATAATAGGCTTCATTATCAGTAAGTCGCTACGCTACCACTGCGCTACCGCAGCTTGTTGAATATTCAGTATTTTCAACCAATCTAAGTTATTAAAAATTAGATTTGTTTCGAAGTTGAAAATATCATCAACACAATTCAAAATGGGACTCTTCTTAGCCTTCAATAACTCCATCTTCTCGAGCAAATCCAACTTTGCTCCTTTTGTACATTCTTTTAAGGACGTCCACATCACTTTCATCTGAAAAATAATTGGCAAATGCTGATTTTGTCTCGGTTATGTCCGTACCCTTGTATTTATTGAAAAAGCTCAGGTGTTCCTTCACTCTTTCAGACACTTCTTCCGGTTTGGCCAACATATACAGACGGACAATCTCCACACACACTCCCGACTTTGAAAAAGGCTCAAGCGGGTCCTCATTATTCACCAAATGTTTTTTCATGATGTTAGTGATTTTAAAGGCAATCTTCACATTGTAGCTTTTATCTCTCATCTGGAGAAATATACAGGGTATCTCACGGTCTAAGGTACCTTAGACGTTTACTGAAAACTAGACAAAGGACGGATCTGAAAATTTGGCTGAGCCCATTGGTAAGGGTGGGGGGGCAAACCACTGCCCGGTGAGTAGGCCTAATGACCCTTTTCGCCAACCCCAGGACCACTGTAGTTCTAACTAAGTTGATGATGGAGAACATCACCTAGTTATATATTTGAACTAGCAGCAACTTCAACTTATTGAAATTTAGGGTGAATTACTCAGTTGCCATATAATCGGTGATTATTGATAAATCCTCAATAAATTTTGTCAAGTATTCATAGACACCAAATAATCTCCGATTCACCAATCATAGACTCGTCGATGAGTGTTTGTTTTCTTTGTTTCCTCCTAAAAATGATCATTGATTATTTGAATAGGTTAAAAACATACCGGAAGAAAACAAAAACCGATCTCGAGAACTGAAATTTTGAAACTCATCAAAATCTTCTCACTAGAACTGTAAAGGCCGGTTGTATAAACTAAGGTAATCGAAAGTTCACACTGATCTACAGTTCAATATGAGAATTCTTCAGAGTGAACTGCAGATCAGGTGAACTGCCGATCAACATGATTCATACAACCGGTCCTTATAATTTGACAAGTTATTAGTTTTGATGACATCCCAACCATAATTCACTCACATCCCAACCTGTAATTTTAATTTTGGCACATGTCAGGTTCTCGCAGAAAAAAACTGATACGACTCTCGAAGCACTTTTAAAATCAAAATCAGCCAAGCTTAGCACATGTGAAAGTATGGCATATTTACCATAATAATATTATTCACATTTTTTTTACACCCTTAACATAACCCGTCTTAGTCATACCACTGTGTTGTCCTGAAAATATACACTGCTTAAAATAAAAATCAATCCATTTGATATCAGTTTTTTTTTGCAAACGACCGTACTTATAAAACTGTTACATCTACAACCATCTACAAAATAGTAAAATAAATAATAGTTGAAAAAAACTCGCTTTCGAACTAAAGAGTTGAGAATAATGTTTAATTTAAAAATAAAATGATTAACGAGTGAATTAATGTCATTGTGATAAAAGCTTGGGGTACTTTGATATCAATTATAGTTATAATTTCTTACTAATTTCTACTCGAAATGCAAAGTCAGTGTATAAATGTGCTACAAAGCACCCCACGCTTTTATCACAATGACATAAATTTTCCCGTTGATCATTTTCTTCTTAAATTAAAAAATTATTTCAACTTTCTAGTTCGAAAATGTGTTTTTCAGTTTTTTCACAACTATTATTTATTTTTCACTTTTTAGTTCGAAAGCGTGAATTAATTAAAATTGTCATCGGTCCTCTCTTGAAAAGTGTGCAAAGTTTCGCATTATTTGGACATTTGAATTGGGTAAAAATCGAGTTCCGAAATTTTGTTACAAACAAACAAACATACAAGTGAAGCTAATATGAAGCATGTAATAATCCATTGTGCTTTTTTTTGCCCCTTATTACAGTTCCATCAACCAGTTTTTCATCCACCACTTGTCAAACAAGCTAACATTGATAAATGACAGACAAATGTCAAATAATTCAACAAAATTGCGATTTTTGTTCAATTAAACATTACTGTTTACTTTCGTTCTTTTTTAATTGAAATTATTGGATTGTCATGACGAGTTTGCAAAAATCCGGATCAATCTGGGCATTTGAAATGGGTAAAAATCGAGTTACAAGATTCTATTACAAAAATACAAGTGAAGCTAAAATAAAGCGTGTAAAAAAGCAAATCTATGGAACTCGCGATTGCAGCTCACGAATCGATCATTGTTACATTGGTTTAAATATGATTTTAGCGAAAAATGAATAAAATCTTTTTTTTTTCATGAAAATCTCATAAACTTCTATCTAGAAAATGATCCACAATGTATGTGGTTTTTCCTCGGGTTTTTCTTATTGCAAAAGGCATCCCCTAGCACTCAGAGCCGTTTGATCCATGACTCACTGAACAGTGTGTTAAGTCTCCAGAATACTTATTGTTTTTTTATTTCTATTTGATTTGTAATGTGGAGTTTTTAGAAGAAAAATTATTGAGTCGTCGACATTTCACCAATATTTCAAAATTATAAAAGCATTTTCTTGATTTCAGCATGGCCTTTCTGGACAAAACTTGTAGTAGTTGCAGTAGGATTTACTGGAGGAGCAGTATTTATGTATATACAATGTAGACAATACTTACATCTGTTTTCTAGGTGGAAAGCTCACAATAGGTAAGATATGAGCCATTCAGTCCAATTAAAAATTGAATCCAAACATGTGATGTGATAAATGTTTAAATAGTTTCCCGATTGCCACGTTTTTCCGATGTTGTTTTCATGAGAAATCTCTCATATCGTCCACCCATATTCCAAGTGGGACCTTCGATGTCGTAGAGTGCGCTAGTTTTATGACACAGCGGTCCAGGTGGGGGATCCCTTTGTTACATAATATCTTCGGCAGCGTTTCTTATTCTAACAGATGGAGATGATTTTCTTGATGATGTTATTACTTCTTGATAAATATTAAGTAGACTTGTTTCTTCAGATTAACTTAGTGTTAACAAAATCAAGCCCCTTATTTTGGTGAGTTTATTGTTCCTTGCATATTAAAATAACTTTTCGACTTGTTCATAAGTTCTTAGTTGACTCTCTGGAATCTGTTTTCCAGGTTCGTCTCCTTTGCTTTGATTTTCTTTCTCTAATTGCATCCATTCTTATATTTGGGTTCTCTCATAGCTCATAGACCATGGACAAATTGCACATTTTTTGGACATATGAAAAATATTAAGATTATCAAGTTCCTACTGATGACATTAGTTTTTAAACAATGAATATACGGTCTCTAATAATGCAATGATTAATTATTTAAAGTTGCGCCTGGCTTTGCCCATCCTCATGATGCAAAACATGTATCGTTAAGAAACCACTCAAATCGGCCGCTTATTTACATAACATAATAGCATGCATGCTGGCGTCACACGGTTTATTATTTATTTTCGTCTCGCGTATATGACTGTGATGAGAAATCGGAAGACGTAATTTATATTTTTATGGGGTTTTAAAATGTTTATTTTCTGTTACAAACCAAAGACATGACCTATTTTTCTTTTTCTGTAGTTTTTACAAACCGCTCCATATCCTGATTTATTTGAGTCTGTTGTTTTAATATGAAACTGCCATATAGAAAAACCAAATTTTGAGCCCAATGTTTATCGATGAAAAATAATCGGCAAACGCCTTTTGAAGGAGCTACGCCTCATTGAAGGAGGACTTCTGAGGATGGATTTTTTCTCAAAACGGTTCAAAATTAAGTTTTGAAACTTTGGGTTCCTACTATGTTTTTTTTCAATATTCTGAATTCAGATATGAATTCAAAATTTTGATAACAGTCAGAGGCATATCATTTGATCCTGATAGTTTTGTTTTAAGGGTTACTAACGAGTTTCGATGAAAATATGATAATGTTGTGAATACTATGCAGCGTAATTTTTAAATGCCTTTTTCCCGAAAATGGTGCGTCCTAGAGATACAAACCAAGTCGACCCCTTTTGCGTAAAAAACCTCATATTTTCGACATTTGGAAAAAAAAAGACGTAAAGAGGATTCATAAAGAAGTTTTTGTTTATTTTTTTTTATAGTCACTTCTCCAAATGATACGACAAAGTAATCAAATTTTCGAATTCAGCATATTCAAAACATACATACTAGGTAGATCCCAAAATTTAAAAACTTCATTTTAAACCGTTTCGGAATTGAATATCTCGGAAAGTATTGGCCGTATGTCATGCGGAAAAAAAAATTATTAGTAAAGGGACCATGAAAAATTGATGGAAATTATTTTCAAGTTTCAAGAACGGCTGGTAGAAGGCGTAACTGCTATGGCGAATCAAAAAAAATGGGATTTGTTTAAAATTTTGCCTTGTTAAGAGGTATTTTGAATTATGATATCATAATCTTTAGCAAATTTGAAATATCTTTTGTTTGAACCATTTCGCCCTAACTGCTAAAATAAAGTGGTGGGGGGAGGTTAGACCTGTTTTTATTCAAATGTCAATAACTCCGGACCGAATAGTCGGAATCAAATCAACAAGGTCTCGTTTAAAAGAGCGTTCCTCCTCTCTATTCTACTTTATGAACATTAATAATATGCATTTAACAGTAGACGCCAAAAGGCACTGTCTTACAACTTCACAAACAAAGCGCGATTTTAAAAAAATTTCAAATGCAACACTATGTGTTTTTTTAGCTAAAAGTAAATAGGAATGAAAGCTTTAGAAGTCTACCAAACTGCAACTTGATATCTTTTTCCAAACCGGGGATAGTGCCAAAAATAAAAATAAATGACAAAAAATATGTCCTTCAACCACCTTAGCGCTCTTGATTAGATATGACGATTCTAATAAAATATAAGAAAAATACCAATAACTTATTTAAATCGATAATATACCAAAACGTCAGATGAATTGATAATTAATCAATATTATCAATAATAATAACTAGTGACGCCCTAAACGTTCAAATTGTTGATCAAAACAAACTTCAAACCTCACTATGTTCCAAAGCCTACTTTACTTCACGGATTCGACTTTTCTTCTTGACTGTCCTGGTATCTCAATTAGTACGCATGAACGGAACTCTTTTATTCACGAATATCAAGGAATCATCAACCATTTTCTGATAAATATCACACACAACATACAATTATATCAATATAACATCTATGTAACCTACAATTATAATATAACCTCAAAAATCTACACAACAAACACTAGAAAGCGCGTTCTACCGGGCAAAGTTGCCAGTGCATGGATACCCGTCAGTAATGGTATCAAGAATATTATTGATTAATTATTTTATTATTAATCCATCTGACATTCTGGTATATTATCAATATTAAAGTTAATTAATCGTTTCTTTCTCATATTATTAATACCGTATAATCATATAAAGTACAGCTTGTTCAAGGCTTTTCTGCGGTCACGTCACAGTATTTGACGTTTGGTAGTATGTCGTAGATTCATCGCTCCACATGTGAGATTTGTCAAATTGATCCGAAAGACCCTCGTCCAGACGTACGTGATTTTTTTTTCAATGTGTAAGAGAGAGACGGAAAAGTATGACGTAACCGCAAGAAAGCCATGAACAGACTATAGATATACTTGAAGAGCAAATTTTTCGCATCTATTTTTATTTTTGCCATTATCTCCGGTTTGGAAAGAGATATCAAGTTGCGGTTTGGTAGACTTGTAAAATCTCTCTTTTAGCTAAAAGTGGAGAGACATTTACTTTTAGCTAAAAAAACACATACTGTTGCATTTGAAATGTATTAAAAATCGTGTGATGTCTGAGAAGTTGTAAGATAGTACCCTCTAGCGTCTACTGTTAAATGCATATTATTATTATTCATAAGGTAGAATATATAGCTAGCAACGCTCTTTCAAATGATTCCGATTATTCAGTTCTGAGTAGTTGACATTTTAATAAAGACGGGTCTAACCTCCACCCACCACTTTATTTTGGGCAGTTAGGGCAAAATGGTTCAAACAAAAAAGATTTTAAATTTGCTAAAAATTGTGATGCCATAATTTAAAATACCCCTTAACAAGTCAAAGTTTTGTAAAAACCCCATTTTTTGATTCGCCTTAGCAGTTATGCCCTCTAGCGGCCGTTCTAAAAACTTGAAAATTATCTCCAGCAATTTTTCATGGCCTTTTTACTGATTATTTTATTTTCCGCATGACATACGGCCAATACTTTCCGAGATACAGCCGACAGCCATTCTTAGTGGGACATGTGGGATTTATTTATATTTTGAGAAACTGAGAAAACTGAGAAACACATGACATGAGGTTACCTGTTTGTCGAGAATTGAAAAAAAACTTCACTTTGGTGTCAAAAAATGGTTTGACAAGATATCGAAAAATTTTATTGAAAAAAGTTGTTTAGAATCAACGAAAGACTCCACATGCCGATTTTGGTGCAAATCAGATAAAAAAAATAAGTAATGATTTACTCTTTCCATCAAAATGAAAATGGAAAATGATGATTTTATTCTAAAATTAACTTTATTCAACTAAACAAAACGGGTTTGATGTTCGATCAGTCGAATTTATTATGAAAGAAAGCAGTCAAGGGATATAAATAAAAAAGTACCGTTTGGTCGTGTCCCAAAATTGTACTCATCTCCGTATCTCTTATTTTCTGGCGTTGAGAAAAAATAATTAATCAAGGAATATCTACTGTAGTTTGCCTATAGTTGAATCTTGAAAAATATGATCTTATAAAATTGAATCCACTGTGGAAAAAAGGACATGGGTTTCAGTTAGGGACACGACCATACGGTATTTTTTAATTCTTAAATCCCTTGAATGTTTCATTCTGTAAAAAATTCTACTGACTGATATCAACCCGATGTAGTTCAGTGAAATAAAGTGAATTTCAAAATAAAATCATGATTTTCGTTTTCCTTTGTGATGGAAGGAATAAAATATGAGTTTTTTATCTGAGTGTCTACAAAATCGGCATGTGAAGTCCTTGCTGGATTCTAAACAACTTTTTCTAATAGAATTTTTGGATATCTTGTCAAATCATCCCATTTTTTGACATCAAAATGATATTTTTTTCAAAAATTCTTGCTAAATATTTGATCTCATAACATGTGTCCAAAGTGATTTTTTGTTTATCGGACATGCACAAACTATCTCTGGATTAAATTTCTTAAAAATATTAATAATAAAAATGTTGACATATGTACTCAACTTTATGTCTGTAAAAGGTTTTTATAAAATCTTACCACATATTTCTGCCGTCAAAATGAGCCGATTCAAAGCAACTAGATAGATACAGGGTGGTGAAGTTGTAAAAATAAAATAAATAAATAGAAATCGAATTTTTCAAATTATGTGAACTTCTGTAACGTATCAGTACCTACACCTCTTCATTGTAGCCGTTAGAGGGCGCTGCACACTGCACTTCTTATGGTTAAAAATGGCTATAACTTCTTTATCAGTGAGGCTTTTATTTTTCTTTCGCAAGGAAATGATTTTTCAGGCATTTTTAGGCAAAAAATATGCTTTACTTATAACTCGCGAAAGTGAGTTGAGATATTTTGATTTTTAGTGTTCGAAGCTGTACCGGAATATTCAAATTATTTTGAATTCAAATTAATAGTCACCTTTAAGCCCGAAATTTGGTTAGTGAATTAGTAGTATTTGAATTTTATAGGTTGACATAGCTATATGGGGCAAAAAAATTATATCAAAATAAAGATCGGTCCACCTTCACGCCCATGGATTGATATTAATCTTAATTTTGATATGGTTTTCTTGTCTCATAAAGCTATTGTAACCTACAAAATCAAAATACTACCAATTCACTCATCAAATTTTATCCTCAATGTACCTAAGTAATATGAAAATTCTGGTGCGGAATCAAATACTTGAAACCAAAATATATCGAATTTTTTTTACTTAAGCGGATTATAGCAAGAGTACCTTTTTTGCTTGAAAATGTCTATAAGAACATCCCCTTCACAAAAAAAGTTAAAAACTATACTGAGAATAAAGTTATGGCCAATCTAGACAATCAGAAGTGGAGGGTGCAGCGCCATCTAACGGCCACAATGAAAAAGTGTCCATATTCAGCATTCGCATCCCAAAAACCCCTGGGTACCAATTTTCAAAGTAATAAGTTGAAGATTGTTCACACAATTTAAAATATTCAATTTTTATTGTTTCACTTCATCACCCTGTATCCAAGAAACGGAGCAAGTTCGGAATAAGGTAAGTTGCTTCAAATCGGCTTATTGTGACGTCAGGGATATGTGATATGATTTTGTAAAGACCTTCTACAGACTACCTGTATTTATATGATGAAGTTTTATTATTTTTGACCGATAAATTCAGGGCTGGAGTTTCATCCACTAATTATGTGACGGGCTTCAGAATAATGATGATAAACAACATGTTTCATTTTAAAAAAAAGTACTTTGAGCTTTTTCTTTATACGACTCTGTATACTTTACAGAATATTTATTTACACAGGAGCAATACAGAAAGCTTTCCTAAATTACTCTCAACATTTCGACTGTTTATGATGAGTAGTGGCGTGGTAATAGAAATGAAACTAGAGCTACATTTTGAGGAAAAAAGAAGATAAATTATATCCCGAAAACCGCTACAGATAGGTATATAAGGTCATGAAAATTATCCAGAATGCTCTAGAAATTTCAAAAATGTGCTGAAATACCTACAGAGTGCCTCATTTGAAAAACAAAGCTGCTGCGAGAACCTCGCACCACTGAAAATATTTTTGATTGATACAGCATCACGGCTTTCCCGAATGACCAAATTTTCAGAACGAACTTAGTACCCGTTTTTGGTAAACCAGGTACCATCCACTATGGGACATATTGTTTGTTCGTTGTAACATGAACATAATTAATAATCTTTTGAAATTTTTACTTGTAGACTGGAAAATAGTAAAAACCGTTGTCTCATTGATCGATTCGTATTATTTTTATAATTTGTTTTATTGACGGAACACCTTCAGCTTAATCTAACAAAATGTTCATGAGCTCTTTGATTTCAGACTCATCTTGGTACAAAACGCACCAGAAAAGATACCAATTTCATCATCGCCAGGTTACAGTATCACTAACGACAGCGGCCAGAACTTATTAAGTCAAAGCACAGTGACACAGGCAGAGTATAATGTACCTCCGATAAGTGAACCGATTTCTAACTCGCGTAGTGATGTCCAAATTTGCTACGTTTTTGAGAATGAGAAAAAGAAATGCTTCGGAAGTTGTGCATCTTCGATTCAAAAGGCTGACGTTCATGTGGAAGACTTGAATGACGAAATTCCCAAACACTTAATTGACTCCAAAGGGTACTTAGGTAACAACTTAGTAGCATTAGATATTGAGTGTCCCTCGAACAGTAGGAAGCTTTACTCGTACAAGACTGATAAAATAAATGTCACATGCAAGTCATTGCCGAATTTATTAAGTTCTAGCAATGAAAACTTGCTCGTTTAAATTTTTATGTTTGATAGGTTCCTATAATGTACATGTATTTGAATAAACCTTATTTATTATCGTCTTTATTATTATTTTTGTTCGTTATCCCTTGATAATGTCACTAGGATAACAAGGAAAGAAATGAAGTACATTTAGGAATTGTTGACTGCGAGCAATGAGCAAAGTTATAGCAGTCTTGACGAAAACGATTAAATGTTATGTTTCATATCATCTGCCAAGAAATGAAAAAAAGGATAGATTATTTTGAACGAAGAAAACCAACAGTTTGAGGTAATTGAAAACCACTCACTTGATAACATCTTTTGACGGTAGTTTTCTATAAATTTCAAATGTTATCTGGTACGATCAAGAGGTCAAGGAATGGAAGTTCCCGGGTTAGTTCAAGTTACTTTTGGATGTAAATCATTGAGAAAGTCGTTCCCACCAGTTAACAAAATTGGGACTGTTATCAAAGTACCTTCAATGGGTTCCCGAACAAAAAATACACCTTGAGAATTATGGGACTATACATGATGAAACGCAATATCACCTGGAAAGACACGACACCTACTTGAAAAAGCTGTTGATAACCTAGAAAAAAACGGGTATCGAGCTTACTATATTATTAACTTCAATTCGTTCGTTATTTTCACCTCATTTTCCTGGTCTTCAAGAATGCATGCCATATTATCTGTTTTCGTAGTTTACACAAGGCACTGCAGTTGAGCCCTGCTTTCTCACAACCACAAAACTCTTCGGCATCTTGTGTCAAGAGTAGGTGGAAGAACAGTTCTTAATCTATTCCATTGCCACTCTTCTGGATTATTTTTTGAAATTCAACCATTGTTGGGCATGATCTTCGACCATACACTGCTTCATCAGATTTGATGTAGCAAAAATATCTCAAGAGATTATGCGAAGGCACATCGATTTACCAGTGTACCCGCAATGAGAAACCAGAAACGTTCACCAGCATCAGCAAACATCCTGAGTTCCATTGGAGTCTGAGCACTTCGCAACCCTCTTCACGATAATAGTCCAGTAAAGTTGTAGTCCGGCTTATAGTGGTCGGCAAGAAAAAAATTCAAACCGAATAGTATAGAAAATCAAATGCATATTCGTATCCTGGTACGTTTTACGCAGAAGAGGTGGTTTCCTAAAAATTTAAATGCAATATCTTCGGGCATGAGCGGCTGGAGGCACAGAGCGAGAGATGAAAGTGATTGGCGAAAAATCATTGTTTTAGAATGAGAAAAAATATGTCATGTTGGGCATTGACCAAGACACGGGGTTAATTTGCGACCTACGTTCCTGTTTTCGAACGTCTTCCTTCTTCGTCACACATTTTGAGGGGTTGTTGAGTAATGTCAAGTCGTCTGATGCTGATAGATTTTTATAGATTTTATTTTGTTTGCATAACATCGGTAATCGGTCGCGAATTTTGTTTCTCAAATGTCGGATCGTTGTGTTGTGTGTGAAATTTTGATTTTAAAAGAGGGTGATGGTTTGACATTTGAGAAACGCCTCGATTTCAAGTCAATTTCATGACTGTTTGAACTTTCTATAATGAGAAATGACTCGATGAATGATTCTAGACCACATTTTATGAATAGGTGTGTCTTTGAAAATTGCCGAGTCGTTATACTGCTTTTTATTTTTTTGCGCTCAGTACGATTTATTTTAGTTAGGTTTTTGCTTTCCATCGATTTTGTTCATATTTAAACACAAGATATCGCGTTAAATATTAGAGGTTGGGGGCCCATCATTTTTTCCGCGTCCGAATGTTTGCGTCGTTTCACCGCACAACTCATATCATTTTGACCTCCCTGTTGAATAATTATCCTCGAGCCGCCACTGAATAAAAGTTATAGAGGACGAATAATCGTCCAATAAAATGTCTGCAACATAATCCTAGTTTTTTTTTTAAATTCAAACCTCTTGTCAGCTTATTTTGTCATTTGAGGTGCTATAACTCGTTTAGTATCAGAACTATCCAACAATGTTATAAGGTAAAGTTGTTCAGTTTTTGATCTTCTATATTTGTTGAGGTCATTTTGCTCTAAAAAAATGTTTAGGAAACTACCTCCACAGCGCAAAACGTACAAGAAGTTCGAGTCAGATTTTTTGGTTGGATTCTCAGGAAGCAGTTTGGAGTTGGAATTCTGTTTGTTTTTTTTTTGACAAATCGACATCTTTACTGGGCTAAAAGGGTTTTCTCGCAGGTTGTTAAGGAACTCTAGTTTTGCTTGATTGAACCTACATACAATACTGATGTTGTAGCACAACCGTCCAGTGTGTGCAGGAAGGGAATTTTGGCAGAGATAATTGTTTCACTTCACAGTATCAGTAGCACTTGCAAGTTTGCAAAGACCTATCAAAATTACCCAACTATAGTCACCGTCTCATTGTTTGAAACCAGTTCCAAAACTGTGTACAGTATTAGAGACCATTAAAATTTACACGATGGAATTATTTACCGTATTCTGAAGACATTCTATCTAGACGTTCCACCAATTAATTGGAACTGTTGCATTTTGATTGGATTGTCTTTCAATAGATTGAAAACCAGTCTTGTATTTGTTGACTTCATGAGTACATACCTCCTAATCCCGACGATTTATTGAGCCTTGTCTCGTGCAAGTGCACTACAAAATGCCTGGGAATTTGCTGCAATGAGGAAGCAGCACTTGACTGCAGTACCTTGTGTCTTGACTACGAAAACAGACAATATGGCATGCATTCTTGAGGATCTGGAAAATGACGAGCGAATTGGAATCCGACTTCTTCGACACTGAACCTGAAAAACAAATAGAACAAGAAGACGAGGCAGCTATACAGGGTGTCTATTTAAGAATGGCAAGGCGCCAGATCTAAGAAACTAGGCATCCGAGAGACTTGCGGAAAAAAAATTACTGGGTAATATGAAATAGAGAAAATGCTGGAAATATATCAGAAGTTCCCAAGATCGCCACAAGATGGCGTAACGGTGCTATCAAAACACAAAATCGCTGTTTTTTCGTAATTTTTAAATACAAATGAGTACCGCTATGGATTCCTTGAGAGATTTCCTTCAATTTTTTTTTTTGATTTTTTTTCCGAACATGTCAAATAAGACAGGTATCAGCTGTCAAACCTTAAAACGCAAGAATGCTCATAACTTTGAAACAACCCAACCGATTGTCGCGATCTTGGTCTCATATGAAAGAGCATGATCTTCACTTCAAAAAACTTTTTTGGTTTTGAATTTTTGATCTTCGCCGTCGCCGCTAGATGGCGTTAACTGAAATGGTAGCATGTTTTTGAGTTTTTTCCAAAAAAATCAAATGTAATGGTGTATTTATTTTTATATATTTTTAAAGGGGATACATTTTCCTATAAAAAAAACAAAAGAATTAATGATTTTATTTTGTTGTTTTAAAAATAAAAAAAAAAAATTACCAAGACTTTCCCCTATTTTCTACCTTTTGATTAGCCTATTTACTATTTAAAAAATCATGTTGAAGCCTCCTCTGCAGAAATGCACCTTGTATATTGAAAATCATTTTCACAAACTATATTCAAATCTGGGTTGAAGAAAAAAAAACAGCAATTTGTCTGAAACATTTTTTTTACCTTATGCATGGGATAACGGATAGACGATCTAGCATGAAATTTGATTCATTCCTAGTATCTATCTCTTTATCATCTAGAAGATACCAAATATAGTAAATCTTACAATAACAAGCTATTTTCCAAAAAGTCTTCGGAGAAAAATAATTAGACATGAATTTGTAGCGGTCCGTGGTTCAGAGACACTACTAATTATTGATAAAACCGTTTATCTTCTCAGATATAAACTATTTAACATGAAATTCAATAAAATTAACTAGCGCACAACACAGCGTGTCACGATCAATCTCTCTGACTTTTTCAACCCTCATCTTGACATCCACATTTTGACTACTTGTACATGAACCATGTTCATTTGGGAGCGTCACAGTGGCGGAATGGTAAGAGTTGGAGTCGCCACATCACCTCCCCGGGGTAAGAGTTGAGAGGCCAGGTCGCAGGAAGTTCTTGAAGTTAACTCGACGTCCTGATCGGGTAGTGATGATTGTCGTCGGAACAGCATCTGATGGCTGGTCGTCATCCTTATTCGTCCTCTGTGTTGGTCCAGTTGGTTCATTCCATACAACAGCAGAACCATCGCTTGATCCATTGTAGTACTGGTTGGCATCGTGGACTGATAGATCGCAAGAGCCGTAGTCGTCTACGTCCAGAACGTATGCGGGCTTCACTCGGTCGATGCTGACGGTTACCTCCTTCAAACCACGTCTGACTGTGATTGTCTTGTCAGAGCGTTCAACAACAGAGTAAGGACCAGTGTTTAAATAAAAAAATCTTTGGATTAGAATGTCGGGAAGTAGGCTTGGGTCGAAGTTCTGAGATTATTTGTCGAAGTCTGTGGACGAAGTCTGAAGTTTCGATGGTGGTTTTGGAAGTTGATTCGATGAATTCTCCTGGCAAACGAAGTGTCTCACCAAAGACAAGTTCTGCAGAGGATGTATGTAGGTCGTCTTTCCAAGCTGCACGTATGCCAAGCAAAACCAAGGGCAGGGCTTCTATCCATGTGACTCCTGTATGGCTCATCAAGGCGGCTTTAGGCTGGCAATGTGGACGTTCAATGATCCCATTTCCAGGATGATATGTTGTTGTCATCGATTGCTGATATCCAATGAGCGATCTCAATTCTCGGAAAAGATGACAGTCGAACTGACGTCCTCGATCCGTGATGATACGTTTTGGCACACCAAAACGTGCAATCCATCCCAGAAGAAGAGGTTGAGCGACTGTCTCTGCTGTTATATTCGTCAATGGGACAGCTTCTAACCATCGAGTGTATCTATCCGTCATGGTGAGACAGTATCTGAAACCATCCGCGACTGGAAGAGGTCCGATGATGTCGATATGGATGTGGATGAATCTTGCCGCTGGCAAGGAAAAATTTCCTACAGGAGAGCGTGCATGTCGGGTAACCTTCGATCGCTGACAAGACAAACAGGTTCATGTCCATTCCCGAATATCTTTCCGCATTTGTGGCCATACAAAACGTTGACTCACAAGTTTGATTGAAGTTCTGGCTCCTGGGTGACTCAAACCATGCAGAGAGTCGAAAGTTTGATGGCGAAATGGTTTTGTAACCAATGGACGGGGGCGTTCTTCTGAGGTATCGCAGCATAGGGTGATATCCGTTCCAGGAAGTTGAATATCCTGAAGATGTAATCCTGAACCATTTACTTGTCGTAGAACTCGTAGTTCCATGTCTTCCAGTTGTGAATTTGCAAATCCACGGGACAGAAGATGATCGCCTCAGTTCGGGATAGGGCATCAGTTACAATGTTGTCCTGTCCCCTGATATGCCTGATATCAGTTGAGTACTGAGCAATCAGGTCCAGCCATTTTCGTCGTCGTGGTGGAGAGGTATCACTGCGTTGTTGGAAAGCATATATTAGAGGTTTATGGTCACTGTAGATGATGAAAGGTCGTCCTTCCAGCAGAAAAGCAAAATAGCGAACTGATGCGTACACTGCATAAAGTTCTCGATCATAGGCTGACCATAAACGTTGTTTTTCATCGAGCTTTCTGGAGAAAAATGCTAGAGGCTGCCAGGTATCATTCACAAATTGTTGGATTACACCACAAGTCTGATGATCAGAAGCATCAGTTAATAAGGCTGGACAAGCTGAAGGATGTGAATGAGCCAGTAAAGTTGCTTGAGATAAGGCTTTTTTACAAGCCTTGAATGCTGCAATTCGTTTTTCAGTCATTTCCACAGGTTTGGATCCCGTTAGCTTTGGTCCAGAGAGAGCTGTGTCCAAACGCGCTTGCAGGGTCGCCGCCTCGGCCAGGAAACGACGATAAAAATTGTACATTCCGTTGTTGGGCTGTGGTGGGTAAAGGGAAGTCGATGGTAGCTTTCACTTTTTCGAAGAGGGGTCGAACTCCTGCTGAAGAAACTGTATGTCCCAAAAATGTCACTTCTGCTTTTCCTAAAACACACTTTGCAGGGTTGACAACGATGCCGTAGTTTTCCAGACGTTAAAAAAGTTTTTGAAGATGACTTGCGTGTTGTTCTTCGGTAGAAGAATAAACTAGAATGTCATCAATGTGACACACTACGAAATCCAAATCTTGCAGAATCTCATCCATAAATCTTTGGAGTGTTTGGCTAGCATTCCGTAGTCCAAAAGGCATACAAAGAAATTCAAATAGGCCAAAAGGTGTGGTTGAAGCCGTTTTTTGCACGTCTTCGGGAGCCATTGGAATTTGGTTGAATGCTTGCACTAGATCTATGACAGAATAGATATTCGTACCTGACAGGTTTGATGTGAAGTCCATGATGTTTCGGATTGGGTAGCAATCGGGCACCGTTCGAGTATTCAAAGCTCTGTAATCGCCACATGTACGCCAGCTGTTATTTTTCTTGTGCACCATATGTAGGGGGGAGCTCCATGGGCTTTCTGATGGTCGTGCAATGCCTGGGCGAACCAGCAATTCGAATTCTCTCTTTGCCACTCGAAGACGGTCGGGAGCCAAACGACGTGGACGTGATGCAACTGGCGGTCCAGGTGTTGTGCGTATGTGATGGACGGCCGAGTGCTTGATCTTGCGTGGTAAACCCGCAGGACTGCTTATTGATGAAAATTCCGTCCACAAAGCATCATAGCTCGACGTACTTGCAGATATTGCTTTGACATTTGTGCAAAGGGAGTCTTTTAAAGCAGCAAAAACAGAAAGCTTTGTAGTGCCGTCGACCAGGCGTTGATTTCGCACATCTACAAGGAGGTTGTAGTGCGCAAGAAAATCTGATCCAATAATGGGATCTGGAACATCTGCGACGATAAATTGCCATGTAAAATCCCGACGAAGGCACAAGTTGAGGCAAAGTGGAATAAATCCGTAAGTATTGATGACAGTCTGATTAGCTGCGAAAAAGTCATAGTTGGTTTTCTTGCGTCTCTCGTTGAGATATGCGCGTGGCCAAACACAAACATCGGATCCAGTATCGATTAGCAGTTGACGTTTCGAATTTCGGTCTTTTACAAATGGGCGGCGGGTAGCAAGGGAGCAAGCATCGTTGGCCGCCATCACTGCCTGCTCATCGCAATTCCCGCATCATAGCAGACGGTGGTCTGCATCTCGTTGCTTTGCTTTGCCAACGTCGATGATACCAACAAATTTCATTCTTGTTGGTTGCTTCGTTGAATAAGGTCAAAGAATCTCTGGATTTGCTCCTCGAACGCGTCTTATTACCCACTTGTCGAGATAATTCTGCAACTTGTCGTATTAATCCCTCAATTTGTTTAACTATCATGGTGTAATCAGGTGGAGGCGTTTCAGAGACAGCATTCACTACCGGTTGTGGTGTAACCTCATTTATAGCAAGAGTGTTCAAATCGGCACTGTCTTGGATAGCAATTATTCGCTTGAATGTGGGCTGGCAGTCTATTTGCCCATAAAGTATGAAGTAATGAATCTGGCATTCTTCTTCCACTGCTTTCCATCAAACACACCTAGATTTTTGCCTACACCTCAAAACGACCATATAATTTAGAATGCAGTCCTTGATATTTGGAAACATTATAGATGTGCATCACTTTATAGGTTCTTCTCAATATGGAGACCGACTTTAAGATGGAATGTTTAATCAATTTTAATTACAACACTTATGGTATCCGGTTGATTCACTTCTTGATGATTCGAACTCAAAACAACAGAAAAGTACCTATCAACATACCTTCAATATTCTTGAAAGAAATTCAACAACCATTTCATCAAAAAACTTTCTTCTTCACAACATCTTTATTTTTCTTTCATAACACAGGCGCACTTTCTTCCATCTATACAAGACTTATCCCATTTTTTTGTGAAGACTTGAGGGACTGTCATAATATGTTCCTTTATACAGGGTGGCAATTTATGAAAAACGCTCGGACCCGTCGATTTTTATTTCTAGGGGCAAACAATTTGCGCCTATTTTCAACTTTCCAACATCTCCTTCTAAAGGAGGGTGATATTCACCCCGAAAATGTTAAAAATGATGATTGAGTGAAATCTCATTTTGAAGGCAATTCAGTCCTGATTACAACTTCCGAATCTCAAGTCTCAGCTGTAATTTCTGTTTATATGACAGCTTTTCAAAAATGTAATTCGATAAGAAAAAAAAATGGGTGAAAATAGATCTTCGCCAAAAGGATTGAGTTATAGCTCATTCTGATCATTTTCTCTTTCCCGCATCATATCCTCATTATTTGGAGATGTTAACTCTCGCGGTTGATCATTTAGTAAATAAAAAAAATAAACAAATTTTTGACAACCACCATTTTTAACATTTTGGGGGTGAGTATCACCCTTCTTCAGGGGGAGATGTTGGAAAGTTGAAAATAGGCGCAAATTGTCTGCCCCTCAAAATAAAAATCGACGGGTCTGAGGGTGGTGTTTCCAAACTGCCCCATGTTTTTCTTCATAATGCAGATATTGTTATGGTGACAGTGAAGAAAAAAAAAACAACTATTTTGTGATGATGATTCTATTAACAGAAAATTACAGTCAGACCTTATCTCAACAGATATTTCCTTGAGATCTTGAGAATATTCAGAAATATCGTTAGTGATTCAAGGATCACAGTAGAAAATAATTATTCATTGTCCGGTTCATTGCCTAGGTCCGTCTATCATTATAACATTTATAATTATTATATCACTATAAAAAATCTTTTACAACTTATCACTATATTGAATAAATATACAACATGTACTAGGAAAAATTTGATACAAATGTCAGTGGTGATAAGGAAAATAGTCATTAATACCTAACACTAGCATTTACTATAAAGAACACTGGCGTAGTTGGAGGTCTTCTAGCTTTGGATAAATCAAACTGGAAGAGGATTGAAAAATAAATTTAATGTGCTGAAACAAAATGCACTGAATAAACTTTGATCCTTCATCCCAAATAGCACTAGATTAATCACCTACCTCGTACATAGGTATTAGTATCGGTAACCATTACCGCCTCCATTTCCACCACCACCTCCATTTCCACCGCCCCCATTTCCTCCTGGATAGCCATTTCCTCCACCGCCACCAGCTGCTTCTTCAGCTGCGTTTTCCTCCAATGATTTCAATATTTCTGGTGGAATTGGGGGTGAAGTGGGCAAGTGATCTCCTGGAAGAACATCATATATCAGATATTTCAAATATAAATGGAAACCTTCTGTGCAGATAACTCTATAACTTGAACCAACCTTTGGGGACAAATCCGTTTTCGTCAGCTGTATATTCTATTTTGATCTCAGATCCATCTGGAGCAGTGTAAGAAAATGAACCAATAGCTGATTGTGCTTCATCATCACTGCCTCCGTTTTTCAGCTCGCCCGTTTCTTCAGCTTTGATCCCATTACTCGTTTCATAACTATGATGAAATAATGAAATGATCAATATAACTTACATGCATGATGTTTCATTATTAATGCAAGATGAGTTTCCCTGCTTGGAAATAAAGGATTTCCGGATATAGGTAGGTATGTTAATAAGAATGTTGCTTCTTATTTCTAGACAAGAAAACTCATCCTGAATTTTTCCGCATTAACAAAACACCCTGTTTAATATATTCAGGTAAATTTTTGTATATCTACCTCCACTTGTAGTTTCCACTCCCATCATTATCATTCTCGTAAGATAAGATGGTGGCTTGAGCGTCAGCACTACTAGCACCACCAGCTCCACCTGCTCCACCAGCACCACCAGCTCCACCACCACCTGGAGGTCCGTATTGTGGACGAGGACCACCGTTTCCTTTAAACGAGAACGATTGAAAGGCTTCGCATCGTAGTTTTTTCCAAAAATATCCAAGTCCTTTCACACGTCATTCTTTTATTTTGGAATATTCTTCCATATCTTGACATTTTCCTTCGCGTATCAAGAAGAGTTGTTATTCAAGAAGATATTTGAAAAAATTTATTTTCTTTTTCTCATTTTGTTGTAGTTCACATTATGCGAACATACTCATGTGGATAGGGATTCTATATAGTCATTAAGTAGTATCATCAATGGTTTTCGAAAATATATTTTGAAACAATCTTTTTGATTAATTTTTTTTTATCATATGAGTGATTGTTTAGGGAAAGCTCATGTTGAACATCTTTTGTCCCTTATCATATCCTCTGAATTAAAAGCATCTTACATTGTGATTAATTCATTGAAATTAAGAAAAAAAAAACTTCAAATTTGGTACTTGAAAACAGGATTAAAGGACCTTCAAAATAAGGTAGCTCTTGACCACCCCTTTCTAATAAACATAGGGGGTGAAGTTGCGACATATCAGTTACCATAATATAGAGTAAAGACTCCAACAATAATGCAATTGAAACACTAGTTCTCAAGAAGGATCACGGCTACAAAGAAATAAACTAAAGACGAAATGCCACGGATGTCCATAATACGTGATTCAAGTGGAAAAACAATACTGTATTGGCTAATGGTATTAACATATCCTCGCTGTGTGTCGTAAGTATATAACTCTGTTGATACATAAACTACTGACATGCCTCAACCTTTCACGACTTACTCTGAATTACATTCACTAATGAGCAACGACGGAACCTCTGGGATCGAAGTGCAACGACCATGGCTTTGAATATCTACAAGCTGGTATAGGTGGAATAAGTGTCACTGTGTCAGTACGAATGATCGAAAGTATTTGAGAAATTTGTTCGGATTTCCGAGCTCAAATCAAATGACAAGCAACAGTAAACAGTATACATTTGCGTAATGGGATTCGAATATTGTTAACGAATTTTTCTAATGTCAAACTCACCTCCTCCACCACCAGGTCTTGGAGGTGATATACCCGGGCCTCCGCCCGCTCCATTTGCTCCACCGGGTGGCAGATATGTGCTATCTAATCTGGCGGCGTTGCTGCAACAAAGGAGTGCAGCGCCTAATACCTAAAAAAAAATAATATCAAGGAATATTCGTGAAGTGGATAATAATCGACGCAAAAAGTTTCTATGAATAAATAAGAATCATGGCTAGGTGTCCACCAAAATAAATTTTTCACCTCATACTTCAATCAGTTATCAAAAACATGAAGCGTCCAATATCAATAGGATCTTATGAAGTCTTCCATCCAACAAATATTGGTAAGAAAAATCGTGAGTTAATTCGATCCTGAGGTATTTCCATGAAAAAAAACTTCCCACAAACATTTGTCGAAAAATGCTTCGTGAGAGAGCCACAAAGAATTGGGTTTTTCCACCCCTAATCACTTCAGTATGATACGGCAGTTCTCATAAAAGTTTCAAAGTTTTAATCCATCTTGAGGGTGCCCTATTTAAATGGGCGTAGCTCCCATAGACGACAAACATAGGAACTTTTTCGCTATGAAAACATTGAAAACACCACGAATTTTTCATAAAAGTTAAGGGAACACCCTGTATATGTTCTCCCTCTTATGGCGTACAGAGTGTCCCAAAGAACCCCGACTTATAACTTGCAAAAATATCAAATATTTATTGTTTAAATGGATAGATCAAGTTTTATTACACCTGATTCCCGTTTGGCAAGCGAAAAACTGTCATCTCCACTTCTAAGTAAAATTGAATGTAAACGGTACATAATTGTGATAAGGTTTTTTTCATTTGATTCACCTTATCATCAAGAAATGAGAAAACACAATAATGATAATTATTTTCAATCCAAATGCTTGGGACCTTTTGAGGGCAACTCAATTTATCCCCGTTCATACCTACATGATAAAGGGATTCGAGGAATATTCTTTTGTAAATATATTTGAAAAAAGAGAGATTATAAGTCACACAGACTCATAAATGCCTGTAAAGTGAAATTATAGTTTTCTTCAGCACAGTCAATGCAAAAGTTCGATTCTGGACACTTTAAGAGATCACAATAAGATAATTGATAATATTATTTTCATACCTTGGAATTAAAAAAATGAAACAAAGTTTTGTAGGTATTTTCAAAATCACTCCTTACCTATCCTGATGTTCAGATGAATAGCACATGCCCAAAATTTGATTCAACATTCTTTTACCATTTTTGAAGAAATCATGAAATTGATCATTTCTGACAAGATCAAAATGTTAGGGCTATAGAGTATCTTTTCATTATGAAATGTCCGGAAAGTTCATTAGTTTTGCCCCTCTTTCGCATTCGAATGGTTGACTACAATGATCTAATAACTATAGATCATTAGTTGACCAACTCTATTGTGCCAGACACTTTTATGAAAAAAGCCAGAAAAAAACTTTATTTTGAACACTTTTTGAACGTGACAAAAGAGCTTTTTTTTAATAAAACGTCCGGTTACGGGTCCTTGCGACGATTTAAGTTTTCAAATATCAAAGAAGTATTTTTGATATTTGATGCAGGATCAAAGTTTCATCAAATTTTAGGTATTTATCTATTTATTTTAAAAGAAATCGTTAATGTATTATTTCAAAATTCAATGAGACCAATGACAATAAATGGAGTAGTTAGAACCGATGAGCTATTCTCATCCATACAACTTAGGTGTATTGAAAATATTCAGAAAAGTGGTCATTTCAACCCCAAAATAAATTCTTCCTTCACTTACCAGTCCTAAACTATACATTTTATTATTGTATAGATAAACTTATCTTTTGAAGTAGACTATTTTAGCTAAAGAAATATCTAGCTTATATACTATTTACGGAATCACTCGCCATTTTACCCCACTCTTGGCATCTAATCTGAACAAAAAAGCAGATCGCCTCCGAAGATGTTCTATGAAGATGATGCTAAATGTTCACCTTGCTGGTGACGAAGAAAATTCGTTTTGTCCCATTCGGATACATATAGCTGATAAAAAACGTACGTCTCAGCTGAAATAGACCTGAAGAATATGCATGCATCTCCATTGTGGGATGTGTCTCATCAATAGAAAATCCTTTCACGTTCATTGATAAAATGCCTATTAGTCCATTTTCAGAATCCTTTTTATTGCATAATTGA
This sequence comes from Orchestes rusci, assembly GCA_958502075.1. NCBI lineage: Eukaryota > Metazoa > Arthropoda > Insecta > Coleoptera > Curculionidae > Orchestes > Orchestes rusci. The sequence goes on from OY293310.1 coordinate 8,645,231, forward strand.
TTGTTAATCACTATTGTAAAGAATCTTCGTTTTTTTAGTCATGTATATGGTATGTTATGATGTGATTAGTGATCTGTTATGAGAAAAAATGTACAAGTATCACTCAATTGACAGTTGCAAAAGTGTGTTAGTTGACTCAACCCAGTTTGATCGGTAATAGAATTATTTTTGCAATTTGCGTGCTATTATTTTTATGTGCACTTTATGATAATCATTTGGATTCCTAAGAATATTTTAAGCAGTTCGCTTACATCATTTCCAGAAAATTCCAACATTTATTTTGTCTGCAAAATGTTTTATTCGACTCAAAGGTGAGTGATATTGTTAATTAGATCGCCTATTTTAGTAGAATGAATAGCTCAAAAAAAAATTGTACGTCTCTCAAACAAGTTCTGGGATCCTGACGAAAAGATTGATCCGCCACGTACAAAATAGTTATCTATTTGATACGAACATCTTTTGAATCCAACGATTCATTCATCAAAACATTTTTTGAACGCTTATTTTAGAAAAAAACTGTCTTCAGATTTAATCTCTCCTCATAGTATGGATTTAGGTACCATAAGAGTCAATTGAAATCTTCAAAAATCCATAACTTCTTATCGTAATTTAACGCCATGGCATAATGATAAAACTTACGCACATTCAACCGGTCTTCAGCAATCATTTTAAAATATAGTACATCAATTATGATTTGGGGTTATTAGGACCTATATTCCAATATCACCTTTGTACAGAATAGCTTCAAAGGTACCCTTGGAGTACATAGGTACCTATTCAGTATTTCAATTGCGCCACTAAAAAGATGATTAAAAGAAGTGGCGCAATTTTTGAAATACGGGACCTTCGACAGACTTTTTCAAAATTCACATTGACTTTGAGGGTACCTTAGGTATTTTGTACCCTGAGGTGACATTGAAATATCGGCCTCTAAATTATCCTTCCCTTGTCGAACGTGAACATTTCAAAAATAAAACATCAATAATTATTGCTCGACAAAATCCATTCAACCGATTTGGAGAAAAAGTTAATTATGTAAAACGTATACATTTTCAATTTAAAGTCAATACTTCTTTGGCGGAATGAAAGATGATTTGTCAAGGCCGTGTCACGAAATTTTCGTCTCGTTGTTTCTTCAATAGGTCGTATGTGTTGCCGTGGATAATAATTCATAGAATTGGATGTAAACATGAAAAAACCTCACATCAGTCAAGAACTCGACTCACGTCATAGACGGAAGAATTTTTTTGAATTTTTAATTCAAAATTCTTGAAGGAATTTTTCGAAAATGGGGCGTCCCAGCATTATACGAAAAGAGTACCAACCTACCTTTCAAAATTTGAAGACGAAACTATTAAAAAATAACAACCAAAAAATGTGGGGCTTTTTCCTCGACCCCGTATTACCAATACATGAAGGTTTAACAATACTTAGTTTCTGTTCACTAGATAGACGTAGAAAGTTTGGTGGGTTACTATACCAGTTTTATTTTCTCGAAATCTTATTTAATTATTTTTTGAGGTTTCGAAAATAATACAAAAACCGTCATCAAGTCTTTAATTTGATGGTCGCTCGTACACCGCGACTCGTCTTCGCTTAGGGGTAGCGCAGTTGAATATGTTCTCAGATAGCGGTGCATTATTTTCTCAAATAGGATTGTCCTCATCAAGGATACGACCGCCGCCGGGACGTATTTAAAACGTAACGTCCGGTATAGGATTCTCAACCCGCTCAAATTTCATTGCTGAGTCCATACCGTAATGTTGGACGGTGTCGAATCACACAGGACGCTATATGGACGCTATGACATGTTATTTTTGATATCAGACATGCCCAGTTCTGAAAACTACTTTTCTTCAAGTCATCTGTCATTCACTGTGTTACGTTATTATTATTGTCGCGAAATGAACTATAAAGTCATTGGCTATCTATGGAGAATTTAATAAAAATTTCAGAAAACGATATAAGGAAGGAATGAAAGAGAAGAACAGGTCAAGGTAAAACAAAATTATGAAAATTTTGAAGCTCTACAGGGTGAGTCCGAAAAAAGTGCGCATATTAACATGGTGATGAGAGTATGCTAGGATAATAACTTCTTGTAAATGAACATGTCGTGTCTGCAAACGTTTCTTTAAGAAAATAATAATATAAAAATAATAATGATTTCGATTTTTTGTTTCTATGCTCATGGAGAAGGAGGGTCGTCATGACCGACTAGTCAGATTATAGAAGTAGTTAAATCTTGGGTATTCGGTCCTGGGCAAGCTCATGAGCAAAATTTAGTAACTAGAGATGTTTGTTGAAAGTAATGCGGTACATGCAACGGGCTTTCTGGAGGTCAATTGCCCTTGTGTAACCAAGGTAGGACGGTTCTTACAGATGCTACCTATCGTACCACATATATCTTGGGGACTACTGCTAATGACCGTGGATGGCACGTTACGACCCCGTAACGCAACTGATACCTGATCTACTAAGTATGGTATGTTCACCATCACCAGTATGAAGTAAAACTTCTAGCTGGGCCAAGGAATTATATACACAATGTATCGTATATTGCGTCCTTCGTAATTCAATGCAAACAGCACGTGCAACATCTTCTGGTCTCATTTTTTGAAAAATACTCTTACTACACATGGAAGGCTGGCCTAAGTAAGCTCTAAATTGTTGAAAAGATCAAGAAAGTGCAGCATTTTCTTTAAACTTTTGCATCTTTTTTTGAAAAGTAGATATTGACATGAATTGAATACATTTTGCTAAGAAATATCGCACTTCAAAACAGAACATAGTAAAGTTAAATTTTGGCTCTCAATTTCCATGTTGTTAAAAATGTAAGGGGTTCAAAAGTAGCTTCTCTTCCTCCCTGTATATTGACCAAGTCATCAATAGTTTTTTTTGCGTTTACGATTTTCTCTTATTTTTCGATGATTTCATTTTTTTTTTAATAGCCAGATTCTAGTGTCTTTAAGGATTGCAAATTTACTGGCGAGGAGAAGAAAATCTTTTTAGGTTAGATTGGGTTAGTTTGGGTTAATTTTTGGTTAGTTTGCGTAAGTTTTTTTCTGGCATCAATGCTAAATACGTCATTTATAATAAAAATCAAATAACATAATTTTTTCCCTACGCCAGTAAATTTGCAATCCTTAAAGGCACTAGAATGTGACTATACAGGGTGTCCCTGAAATGACTGTACAAGGCTCAACCACAAATTCCTTAACCAAAAATAAAGTGATCTAGGCAAACTTACCTCTATCCAAAATTGCTTTGTTGATTCTACAGAGGGCGTCAAAGATTAAAAAAAACATGTTTTTTTCTACATTTTCCGAAAACGTGCAAATCAATTTTGATAATTTTTGGTACCTAATCTTGGACCATGAAATAACGTTTTTTGTTTCTATAGCGACCGGTTGAAATTATTATAAAGGTGACGTCATATGTAGTTATTTCTTTTGATTTTTTTTGGCAGTGACTTTTTGATAATTCATATATTTTCATCCAGTGTGTAAGAACGTTTTTTCCTCTCTTGAGAAAAATTGCTGGGATTGGAGGTCAGTGGTTATGCTAGAAAAAAAAAATCAATAATAAAATGTCTGTGTACCTACTTGAAAATATTTTTTTTGTGTCACAACCACTTATCCCAGCGAAATTTCTCAAGAGAGAGAAAAACTCCCAATTACATTGAACTATTAGATAAAAGCATCTGAATTATCAAAAAGTCAATTACAAAAAAATCAAAAGAAATAACCACATGTGACGTCACCTTTATAACACTTCCGATCAATCACAACCGTTCGCTATAGAAATAAAAAACGTTATTTCATGGTCCAATAAGACTAGGTATCAAAATTTATCAGAATCTATCTGTATACGTTTTTGAAAAATGTAGGAAAACCCAAAATTTTTTTGAATCTCTGACGCTCTCTGTAGACTCAAAGAAGCAATTCTGGATATAGGTGAGTTTGCCTAGATCACCTAATTTTTGGTCAAGGAATTTGTGGTTAAGCGTTGTACAGTCATTTCATGGACCCCCTGTAAAAGAAAATTTGAAAAATATCAAAAAATAGCGGACAACCCTATAAGCAATTGTTACCGTTTTTTCAAACTAAAATCAAGGGTCATATCTCAAGTCATATGAGGGGCTACATTTTGGTAAAAAGTTCACCAAAATCGGAGCAGAATTAAAAAAGTTACAGGCATCAAAATGACTTATCAGATTATTCCTTTCCGGAATTAATTGTCGGGGAGTGTTTTGAACTAATCCAACAACTAAATATCTTCGTGTAATATAATGCTGAGCTTGACAAAACATCTGAATTCTTTTGTTCTGGCTTCACGAAAATATATAATTTTGTAATGTCGACAATAGAAAGGTCAAAATCAACATAGGGATGATACTGCTACATACATAATAGTACCGTATATCCTTCTCTTTGAATGGAAGGCCATATACTCGGTCGCTCTCGTTACAGGAATTTTATCCGATGATCTGAATCTCTCACGACCATGTTCAAGCAAAAGATCTATTCGCGTCTTTTTATTCTTACAATTAGCCATCCTCTGTCGATATGCAATATGAACTTCTATAGATTATGCTCGCATTGATACTTGACAATATCCTGTATCATGTCATAATTTTTTGATGTGCATTTTCTTGGAGACATTTTGTTAATCAAAAAAGCTTTGTTCCCATGACACATTAATTAGTTTATAGTTTCATCATACATTCACCATTTTCTGTGCGACAAAATTGACATCAATTTTCTAAGGCAATGGAAAAATAGAACAGTTGGAGTTTTATCACATATTTCCGAAAAATATGTTTACAATTTTATATTTCATAGTGCATATTTTTGGTGCGATTATTTCTAGAGTCAATATAGTTAAATTTTACGAGTTCACGTGCAAAGTGAGATTGACCATGTAAGAATTAATGAATGGATGTTTATTTATCTTAGCTTGCATTGCTGGTACAAAAAAAAATCTAAATGTCCAACGTGCGTGTCAGCGAGTTCACTTAAATCTAGAAATGTTTGTTAAGATATAAGATATATACATTTCAGTCTTTCCATTTTTCGTTTTCATAGTGGCTTAACTTGAAGAAGGTCATTCTTAAAAGTTTGTGGCTAAAATAGAGTTGGTGTTTATCAAAGTGACGTGTCTCGCACCAGGATCGCTATCTCCAGGGTAGTTTTCTTCGTGATACTCAGAATCGGTAGAAAACATGTCACTAATCAACAACAGAACCATTATATTCATAGATAAACGAAAAAGAAATTATATCCACTTAACTATCCGGAGAAACCCGACCGTTAATTGCAATTAGACCAGTTTGCCTTCTGCACGCAGAATTTAAACATGAAATCGTATGAAACAAAATTCCTAGGAGTACCCAAGTAAAAGACTCACTTATTTTTCGTAGTAGACAACTTTTCAACCATATGAAAAACTATTTAAACGCAGAGTTAAGAGATTTTTAATGTCACGTCCGTACTAATCTATTGATGAATATCTGTGTGATTCAATAATGTTCTTTTGTCACCGTTTTTTTTTTCGACTGTTTTTGGACATCTGTCTTGGTTATTGTATTCGCTTTTGCTATGCTTTATATTAAATTGTGATATACATATTATATTTTATATTTCATATTTTCAACGGCTTTGTCACTGAGTTTTTCAACTTTGGACAATGAAGCATTTTTGATTGATTGAATACCAGCACTAGATTATTATTATATGCGTCATACCTTGGGAGTTAGGTATCAGTCTCTACATTGCGGAGACGAATACTCGCGACAGGTTTGAGGTATCGCTGTCCAATGAGAGCATTAGTCTATGAATGAGAGAGAACCTCGACAACAAAACCTGAGCACCAAACTAGGCTCAAGAGCACGTGAATTTTGAGAATCGGTGTTTTATTCTGACCAAACAAGAATTTTCTTGCTGCATAGTCATCGCTTACGTGTATGTGGGGAGCCAAGAAGATCTGCCCAGCTTGCTCATGTACGCCCTGTGCCACCCTTTCCAGAAGAAAGATCAGAGACATTATAGATCTTTACTTTAGACTATGGCGAGGAGCTGTTATTGATGCTTTTGTTTTTACGGGCGATAACGATTGAGCGTACAGGGCGGCAACCAAGAATGCGAGGTATTGTATCTGGACAACTATTTATCGTAGAGGCTTGCGGCAAAGAATTTTACTACTAAAACGCGTAACAACCAACACTAAGTAGAGAAATAGGATTTTTATAGAATTTTGCCCAATGAAAATATATCGATGATATCATTTTCAACTGACTTTTTACCTACACTTTTTGTCTGAAACATTTTCTATCAAAATAATGGAATGTGGGAAGTTCAATTATTTGTTTAAACTAACGGAAACCTCTCCCGTTCCGCTTGACCGATTTTAACGAACTTGGGTTCATATGAAAGCCCATATGAAAGCATAATCTGCACTATGAAATGATTATTTGGTTTTGAATTTGTTACTTTCTTCGTCGCCGCTAGATGGCGGTAACTGAAATTGAAGCATCTTTTTGAGTTTTATCCAAAAAAATTAAATGTAAAGGTATGTTCATTTCTATATGTTTTAAAAGAAGATACATTTTTCTATTAAATAAATAAAAATAAAAAACAAAAAAAAAGAATGATTTTTTTTAATATATTTTGTTTTCATTTTTTCAATAGAAAAATGTATCCTCTTCTAAAATATATAGAAATGAATATATCACGGCGAAAGTAACAAATTCAAAACAAAATAAGCATTTCTTGGTGCAGATTATGCTCTTTCATATGAGGTTCGTTAAAATCGGTCAAGCGAAAGGGGAGAAATCTCCGTTTCTTTGAAAAAACATATTTGAAATTCTTCCACTCCTTTATTTTGATAGATAGAAAAACATGTTTTGGACAAAAAGTGTAGGTAAAAAGTCAGTAAATATAAAAATAATATCATCGATATATTTTCATTGGGCTAGATTCTATAAAAATTCTATTTTTCTACTTGGTGTTGGTTGTTACGCCCCCTAGCGACCATTTCAGAAGCTTGAAAATATTTTCCAGGTATTTCTCTTGGCCGTTTTAGTAATACATTTTTTTGCCGCAAGCCTCTACGATGAATAGTTTCGCGAATACAGTTCCTCGCATTCTTAGTTGCCCACCCTGTACAAGGGATGTAACTGGAAACGGAAGGCATTGATCGTTTGGAATGACAGTCACACTATCGCCAAACATGAATCCCATTGAACATGCTTGCCACGGCAGTGGGAGCTGGGAGCACGCATAAACTCACCCAGGACTATACAAGAGCTTGTTCATGCTGCTCGGGAAGGACGGCAAAATAATCCTCAACAACATGATTATATCACCCAATGATCTATAGTTATTAGATCATTGATGTCACCAATCTGATGAATAGCATAGGCAGTCGTCCCCAGACTTGCATAAATGCTAAAGGTGGAAATACCCAATATCAAATGTCTTCAATTTCCTTTGAAATCAATTGACTATTCTCTAATCCATTTTTACGGATAAAAACAATACTTTCGGGGATTTAGGTTGATGTAAAACTTTTGAATCTTTTTTTTATGTGATCAAGAACTTTAGAGAACTAGGTACCCCCGATTGAAATCCATCCAGAGATGTTGGTAGTAGAAAATAAAGGCCAACGATTTTACTGATGAATGAAATGAAAAGTTTGATCGAGTGTGCTGTTTAGAATCAGAATTTATTGTCTGATGAGGATAATGGGACAAATGGAACCACTAAGATCAAGTTGCCTAGTGGATAAATCGGGTCGGTTGATTTGTGAAGTGTTCATCATTGACTTCTAAACAATAAAATAAACGCTATCCAAATTATTGATGCAAGTTCTGAAAAGCCTCTGGGTATGGCCCTACATGCAGCTGTTATGCTATATGTAAAATCCTTGATGTTTCGGGGAGCGGTCGTATAAATTACCGACTACAAATGGCCAAAAAGGAGAAAGTTCGTTCTTTGGGTCCTTTTTTTTATCTACCTCTGTGGAAATCGAAAATCCATCGTTGGCCAATCACATTTCGAAGCGTAGTGGGAAGTATGGGGTTTTTTGATAATAAATATATACAGGGTGCACGGGAAAATGTGGGAGATCTCTCGGATTCTGATAGAATATTAAAAAATAAGATGACAAGTTCCCATAAATTTTTTTCCCAGCGTTAGGTTCACAATTTCGTCAAGAGCACCACTTCGTCATGGCTTTTTTCGAGGTTTTGTTTAATAAAAATTGTTTTTTCTCGAAAATGGTTCATTTTATCGACAATGAACAAGAGTACCTTTTCTTTAGCTTAATGTTCAAGATATCCAAATTTATTTTTTTTAACTCCTTATCATACAGGGTGTTAAAAATTTGAGCGTTAAAATGTACAATCTAGTCCGTCCCTGGTAAACTAAACAAGCTAATTATGTTTTAAGGGAAGTATTTTGAGAGGTCCTTACTACTGTTTATCATATTAAATTTTCATTGAATTATGTTGAGTCGTTTAAAAGTTATTCAAGAAAAACCGATTTCCAGTGGGGTCCTTTAGGGGGCCGTATCTCCGTAGGGAGGGCCGCTAGGAAAAACATTTATGGGAACTTGTCATCTTATTTTTTAATGTTCTATCTGAATCCGAGAGATCTCCCACATTTTCCCGGACACCCTGTATACATATACAGGGTGTTTCCTAAAGATTGGTAAAAAATTCGTTGTGTGATTCCTGGGGTATTTTCATGAAAAAAAGTTCCTATAAACATTTGCCGAAAAATGCTTCCCTTTAAATAGGGCACCCCGAAGACGGTTTTTCCTCAATATTTCCGAAACCTTACATACAAAAATCATGAAATTTGGTACATCATACAAACTTTTAATGCTGAATGAGAATTTGAGCTCAGAATTTCAAAATTTTAATCAGGGGCGTACCATACTGGCGTACCATACCATTTAAAAAATTGGATTCTTTTAACCTTTAACCCCGCCAGTATGGTACGCCCCTGATTAAAATTTTGAAATTCTGAGCTCAAATTCTCATTCAGCATTAAAAGTTTGTATGATGCACCAAATTTCATGATTTTTGTATGTAAGGTTTCGGAAATATTGAGGAAAAACCGTCTTCGGGGTGCCCTATTTAAAGGGGCGTAGCTCCCTTAGGAAGCATTTTTCGGCAAATGTTTATAGGAACTTTTTTTCATGAAAATACCCCAGGAATCACACAACGAATTTTTTACCAATCTTTAGGAAACACCCTGTATAGAAGCAGATTTTGAGTTTCGTCAAGCTGGGTCATTTGTTCAGAAAATCGCAGTCTTCGATCTTGGTCATCTTTCATATCGATGCAATTTGGGACGTTCAGTTATCTTGTTGATTGGTCCAACAAATACGTCGATCATCATACGTGATACCAGGGACCCGCTTTACTGAAGTACCTACATGGTACATCTGCCGCCGTGAAACGTCCTAAAACCTCAATTTGAGTAGCCTCATCAAGAACCCTTTGTTTAAATTGGCCCCCATGGCTCTCAATTTTTCGATACGGTGAATACAATAAATGGGAGATACATTTTTACCGGGGAGTCTAGCTGATTCATTAGTCACACCATATCCCAGTAAAGTAGTTCTCGTCGGCTTAATTATAGGGGTCGGCAAAAAAAATCCAAACCAAATGATATTTTCGGGGATGCTTGAGGACTGCCTCCTGAGCATCCAACCAAAAGATCAAAGTCAAACTCCTGGTACATTAGGTGGTTTCCTAAACATTTTTTTACAGCAAAATCACCTAAATGAAAGTTATAGCGGACCAAAAACAACTTTGCCTCATTTTTTTTTTGACAGCTCTAAAACTTGATGAGCATAGCGCATCAAATGACAAAATTCCGCTGGCAACAGGGGTGGTTTCCAACAATAGGTATTTCAATTTCTTTTTCCAGACATTTCTGAATACACACAGCTGTCGCGCGAAATTAAAAACAAATTGTCGAGTGTACACAAACCTGATGGGTAACGTTAAATGTTAAAAAAAAATTGAGCATCTTTCTGATATCCTGGGAGAGTCTCTTATAACTTTGTTATTTTTTAAGCGAAAAATAGTGTAGAGACAAAATTGTTGTAAGTATCATATGAAACTGCTCTCTACTGCTATATCAAAAAAATAATTGAAGTTCACAATCCAAAGATATGAAGCTCACATACGTTTTTTTTTTTAATGGAATTGCTTTTATTATAAGCAAAATATCGTGGTTTTTCAAAAATCGACATTTTCCTGTTTAACCCTGTATCTACGGTATCGATTCAAGATAAAACAAATGTAAAATATTTTTGTGCACACAAATATGCTACTTTTCTACTATTTAAGCGACGTCGTATCGTATCTCTTATCGGTTCCGATATCCTCACGTACATCATTTTATTCTGAACACATATATTTAAGATCAGAGAAATGAGCTCTTTCTTAATGTAATATAGTGGGTTCCATTTATAACGAACGTAGGTTTGCTTCATATCTTTGGAACGCGAACTTCAATTGTTTTTTTGTTATATAGCAGTATGAAGTTATTTGATGACACCTACAACATTTATCTCCACATTATCTTTCGTAACTTGGAAGATAACAAAGTTATGAGAGATTCTTCAGTTTTCGCGTGACCACCCTTTGTTTTAAAAGATATCGGAAAACTTCATATCCGGGGACCTTGGGCATCTTCTTGAGACATTCGTTTAACTTTTTCAGGACCGGGTCTAGATCGACCAATGTTTTTTTCATTGAAAAGATGTGGTACGCCATTGCGCTTTTACAAAGTTGGAATCTTTTTTTGATTATACCTTTAATTTTGTTCAGAACAGGTGATGTGAGTTAATTTTCTTCCATGCGTCGTTTTCGAGTTAAAAAATCAAAATCAATGTAATGTCAGAAAAAATCACTTATTTCTAGCTCTGAGGAGAATGGAAAATCAAAAGATTTCAGAACAACTGCTCAAAGTGCTGCACTTTTTTGCTTGGAAAATAACACAAAAACAATTTCATTAAAATCGCTTGAGACGTTTCGAATTTACAAAAAATCGAAATTATTATTCATATTTCCTCTAACGATAGGTACGTTTGCGGACACATGTTATTCATTATAAAGAGTGATTATCTTATCATACTCTATTTACCATGTAAAAAAGCAATAATTTGAGACTCACTCTGTATAAAAAAATTAGGATGCAGAATCAGATGATGATTATTAGAACAGATAACGTCGAAAAGGAAATGTCAAAAATCTTCCCTATTTTCCAATCTATTTTTTTTTAAATTTCTAGTTACAGAACTCCATTTTTCCACTATGAAAGCGATAAGTATTTTGGACATGCTATTGGTTGATCGTTAATGTTCATAGTTTATACAGTGCGTTTTTTTTAAGACGGAACATGGGGATTCCCATGTTAAATTTCCAGTCCCGTGTTAGCAGTACTTCTATCCAAAGTACACGGCTAAAACTTGGCGTAGATAAACTTTGGTGCTTATAGATTATGTTTTTTCATCAATTAACACAGAATAAATTGAAAAAAGGTTAAAAAAAATGCTTTTATAAATTGGAAAGTAAAACTTTTTTACTAGCCTTGTATATGCCACTGTCAACCAAATAACTTCATTGTCAAATTGTTATTTGATTTATTTTTAACAGTATAATACGATTATAAAAATCAAACATTATTTTTTAGATAAACTGTTCAAAATGTTCCCTATTAACGGCCAAGCAGTATCCTTAATGGTCATAAAAATAAAAAAGACATTTTTTGGTTAAACAAATTGACAATGAGGTTAGACACGTCAGAAAATTGGATGTCACCGTCATATACAAGGCATGTTGAAAGTATAACTTTCTGATATATTAAAGCATTTTTTGAGTCTCTCTCCAAGTTATTCTGGCGTAATTGAAATTGATGGACTTACTTAATCTGGAAGCACCAAAGTTCATCTACGGCAAGTTTCAGCGGTGTACTACGAATAGAAGTACTGCTCATGGGATTGAAAATTTAACATGGGAATCCCTATGTTCCGTCTTAAAAAAAACGCACCGTATTAGTAAGTCATAGTAGGTATGTGCTGATGTAGTTGGAATCTTATTGAATGGTATAGGTTCTCGACATTCAATATTTCCATTCATCAATAATACATCGATTACGTAAACAAGTTATCTTTGGATCATCTTCGGTTTCTAGATCATGGTACCATACCATTAATTTAAAGGACAAATTTCTTATTGCGAAGTCTGTTTATAGACAAATTCCTTAGATGCCGCTATTCAGGCGACTCTCTTGAGTATTCTTCACATCTCATCGTCAGATTCCAACAAGATTTCAATGTTACGGATATCGTTAGACCAAACAAACAGTCTATTCTACTTAGACTTAGAATGATAAGAGCTTGCGGAAATTCACAATTTATAATAAAAAGGGTTTTGTTTTACATCAATTTTATAGTGCGGGTGCAGTTGAGCAAGTTGTACTTACAGGGTGGGGAACTAAGAATGCGAGGTACTGTATTTAGGAAACTATCCATCGTAGAAGCTTGCGCTAAAAAATCTTATCTAAAACGGCCATGAGAAAAACCTGGAAAATATTTTCAAGTTTCTGAGATGGTCGCTAGGGGGCGGAACAACCAACACCAAAAGTGGAAAAATAAGATTTTTATAGAATAAGATTATTATATTATTTGCCAAATGAAAATATATCGATGATATCATTTTCATATTAACTCACTATTTACCTAAACTTTTTGCCAAATCGTTTATATCTATTAAAATAAAGCGGTGGGGGAAGTTCAATTATTTTTTCAAACAAACGGAGATTTCTCCCGTTTCGCTTGACCGATTTTAACGAACTTGGGCTCATATCACTGACCTTAAAGAGGTCAGTGGCCCATATGAAAGAACATAATCTGCACTACAGAATGCTTATTTGGTTTTGAATTTGTTACTCTTGCCGTCGCCTCTAGATGGCGTTAACTGAAATGGTGGTGTGGCTCCTGATTAAGAAGTTTCAAGGATTTCAAGATTTGAAGTGGAGGAAGTGAATGCGGTTTCATGGACCGCTGGATCTTTATACGCGGTTGATTGGTGATGTCAAATTTGAGTTAATCATTGTCATTTTCAACTTACTTCAGATTATTAGAACTTTCACTTAGTTAAATGGTATTTCATTTGCTCTGCAACCGAAGTGCATAAATGTATGGACCTTCTTGTGCCTACAGTGGTATATTTTTGAGTTTTTTTCAAAAAAATCAAATGTAATGCTATACTCATTTTGTTATATTTTGAAAGAGAATACATTTTTCTATTGAAAAAAAAATAATTTAAAATATACAGGGTTTCCGGAAAGTCAACGATAATACTGAAAGGGGTGATAGACCAACTCATAGAAAAGTGAATATAATATATTTTAATCACTTTTCTATGGACCAACTCATAAGGCTTCCAGAAAAACATAATAATATTTATTTTTGTTTTATTTTATATACCTTTTCCTTCGCAATCACAAGCCAGTCACGAAAATTTCCACGTATTTAGTAAAAGAGAAAATAAAATAAATTATTTCTCTGTAAATAAGATTTCTTATTGAATATTTTGAACTTTTAGTGGCAATATCTCGAAAACCATAGAGTTTTTACGAAGGTCATATTATGTTTTTCAGGATGCTTATGAGTTGGTCCATCACCCCTTTCAGTATTATCGTTGACTATACGGACACCCTGTATAAAAATAAATATACCACTATACAGGGTGTCCGGAAATTACGCGTCAGGATTTTGGTGGGCGATTCTACATGAAAAATTAATGCAACAAACTTCTATACAATTTTTTCAAAAACTTCAAAAATTTTTTCAAAGTACGAATTTTTAATTATTTAAGGTACACGGTTAATGTTTAAAGTCGTTTTTCTCGGAAACCGTTAATTCTACGATGATGCAACACGAGCACCTTTTTGAAAAATATTTTGATGCTCTTTACTAATTTGACATCCAAATCTATAAAAAGATTAAAACAAAAAAGTTCTAAGTAATTTTCCTAAGGTGAAGGACAGCTTCAGCCTTTTGTCATTGACGACTAGCGTCAAATTGATAGGGTGAATACAAAGAAACACAAGTGACATGCATGCAAAATTTGGCGAAAATCATTACACTAGAAAAAAAGTTATTAAAAAAAAAAAGAAAAAAAAAAAAATTTTTAACACCCTGTATATTCCATAATTTTGAGTTTTTGAAAAAATTGTATAGAAGTTTGTTGCATTAATTTTTCATGTAGAATCGCCCACCAAAATCCTGACGCGTAATTTCCGGACACCCTGTATTTCATTTTTTTGGAAAAAACTCAAAATATGCTACTATTTCAGTTGACGCCATCTAGCGGCGACGGCGAAGGTAACAAATTCAAAAGCAAATAGGCACTCTGTAGTGCAGATTATGCTCTTTCATATGAGCTCAAGTTCCTTAAAATCGGTCAAGCGAAACGGGAGAAATCTCCGTTTGTTTGAAAAAATAATTAAACTTCCCCCACCACTTTATTTAGATGTATTGGAAAAAACGTTTTGGACAAAAAGTGTAGGTAAATAATCAGTAATCATGAAAATAATCTTATCGGTATATTTTCATTGGGCAAAATTCTATAAAGATCCTATTTTTCCACATGGTGTTGGTTGTTACGCCCCCTAGCGACCATTTCAGAAACTTGAAAATATTTCCCAGGTTTTTCTATTGGCCGTTTTAGTAGTAAAATCTTTTACCGCGAGCATCTACGATGAATAGTTGTCCAGATAAAGTACCTCGCATTCTTAGTTGCCCACCGTGTATAGTATTTTCAAACTCAGTTGGATACAACGAAGAAACTGCTACAATAGACCAAACAAATCATACAAGTTGTGACGTACTGCCTGATAATCTGAGTGAACTGACCAACAACGAAGAAAAAAATTTACCCGATATTACGCTGTCGCACAGTTCACCCATATTACCAAGCGGCACGTAACAGCTAACAGCTCTCATGCTTTGTTTGCATAGACTAATATTATTGTTTGTTTGATCCATTGTACCGCGCCGGCGAGCGTCTTTTTCGCAGTTTCAATTGACTATAAATAGTAAATACTATACAGTGTACTTCAAATTTTATTTGTCACACTTTCAAAAGGCTGTAAAATATTTATTTTTAGAGCTAAAAAGGTCTAACAAAAAAAGGAATTGTAGGGTTTTTCGTAAAGATTTGTGCGATTGAGTGAAATATTTTCTATACTGTCAAATGTCAAAATTATTGACATAACAAGCATGAAGATGCTCGAGTTTATTCATTTGTTTCCAATAATGGACAATTTGCATACATTTTCAACGGACTTGAAATTTTATATACGTATTCTAGACAATATTAGAAAGTCATCAGCGAATTTTCTTTTCCAAAATATACTAAATAAATTAAAACGATAACGCAAAGTTCTCTGTATGATCGAAAACGGGGCGGAGCCATATTACCCTTCCGAGAGAGTCATCTCAGTCAATACGCCAGACGGAGATAGATATATAATGTATTCTGTGACGTAGTGGATGTTGATTGGCGCTCTTTAATCGGTTATTAGGTACTACATTAATAGAGGTCGTAGGTTGATTTTTTAAACATCAATGGAATCAGTACTCACTACTCCCTTATAGTTTTCATATTTCAAAAAAATGTGCAAATTGTTCATTATCACGGTTGTATTCGAATTGTTGACTGTTATTCATGAATACTGTTCCTTTTACAGTAAGATGGTGAAAATAAAGAATGTGTTTATTCCTAATTTGAGTAATTCATCAAAATGCTGTATTCACAAAAGAATACTAATTTACGTTACTAAGGCGGTGAATGACTTTTTTAATTACGAGTCAAGATGTTTATGGACGAGGCGACGAAGGAGCCGTGTCTGGAATTTCTAGACGAGTAGTTTATTGACATTTAACGGCTGTGTATCGTACAATTTTTCATTTCATACTGTGATACATTTTTTTAACCGGTTTAAAGTGCTTTCTTGTCAAACCATACACCAACAGTGGTAGTCCGCCTCACATTCTGTCACCACTTGGGTAATAGATAGATTAATAATATGTTACCAACATTCTATTTCAAATTATTAATTGAAATCATGAGATGGCGCCAGCCAAACCATGCTCTCAATGCAATTTCACATTCTTTAATGATGCAAAATGCCATTTTTGGAGTGGTCAAGTAATTTTTTTTTACAGTCTCTGATGATGTAAAGTGTCATTTACCGGACTGGTTTTGGGTCTGGTAAGTCATACTTTACGGTACAGTATGAAATAAAAAATCTTGGTAAATATTACAGAACAAGAACTATAACAATAATTGGAAACAAGAATAAACACGTTTGTAAATTACAGTTTCATTCGGATTTATACTAATTGACTCTAAACTATTGAATAGAAAGGGCATGTGTGCTATATTTCCGTGATCGGAAAAAAAAAGCTTTTCTAAATATGTAATGATATGGGGTGTGCCATTTAAAAAAGTGAGTTTTGTCAATAATTCTGACATTTGATAGTTTAGAGAATATTAGAGTCAATAGCACAAGACTACTTTACGAGAAACCCTTATTTTCTTTTTTTATTCGACCTTTAAGCTCAAAAATAAATATTTTACAGCCTTTCGAAATTGTGACAAATCAAATTGAAAGCGCTCTGCACAAGATATTGCAAAACGTTAAATAGGAAAGTTCTGGGGAGTTTGAGGAATAAGCGACATTTTTCAGAAAAACAATTGAGCATCGAATTGAAGAAATATAGCATAAAACATCAATTCTCTTGCTTATTTCAAATGAAACACTCAGTATAATATTGCCATTTTGAATTCTACATTACAGATTCTGAACACATTTTATAAAAGATGATTTTTCTCCAAAGTTGATAATGATAATACGCAGGTGTTGAATAAATGATCCGGGAACAACACAATATCCAGGGTGGTGCAACCAAGAAGGGGTGGACGATTGTGGAAAAATGGTGAGAAATTTGATTTTTTTTTGTATAATAGTCAAAAAGGCTATGTTTTGAAAATATAGCCATATTACAGGGTGTCTCAAAACATTTGTGGCGAACTAAACTTGTATTTTTTGAAATGGAACACCCTGTATATAAGAATTATAATTATTTCTCCTATCTCGTACGATCGTTTTGATATGAGGTTTAGAGGTTTGTTGGGTCTATAAAGGAATGGGAGGCGATCAAATTTGAAAAAGGACTCATATAGTTGGTCAATTTTTTAAGCGAAATGGAAAAAAGTATCGAAAAACCAACTGACCCATAAAACAATACTTATCCTTCAACACAATAATCAGATACATTTTAAATAAAATTATTTGTTACTTTACAGGGTGGTCAAGTTTTGCATACACGACCTGTACACATTTTTTTCAAATGGAAACCCGTGTAGTCTCCGGAATACCTCCTCCAAGTTCTTCAGGTGGTCTTAAAATGATTCGCCAACCACAATTATGTCGTCGAGGTACATCAGGCATGTTGATCATGACCACTCCTTGAGCACATTCTCCATTTTAGCCCTTCGAACGTAGCAGGTGGGTTGCATAATCCAAATGGTATTACAGTTAACTGCCACAGCCCAGTAACAACGCTAAAAGCAGGTTTCTCCCGATCTTCTGGAGCCATATACACCTGCCAATATCCGATCTTCAGGTCGGGGTTGAGAAGATATTTGATCCAGCCAGGATGTACTAAGTGTCGTCGATCCGCGGTAGCGGGTAGCTGTCTTTCTTCGTCAAATTGTTCAGCTGATGATAGTCTACACAAAACCAAGTTGATCCGTCCTTCTTCTTGACAAACACCACTGACGCTGACCACGGACTACTACAAGGCTCGATGATACCGCCTTTTTCCATGTCTTGAATGATCTTCTCCACCTCCTTCTCCTTGGCCAAAGGTAGTCTTCTAGCGATTTGACTGTGCTCCTTCTGTGTTTATTGTGTGCCGTTCACGTTCGCCGGGCCCTTTTCCCCTGTCCCGCTATCAAATATGTCGCTGAACTTTCTCTTCGGGCCCCTCATGCGTTCTTTTTGACCCTTATTCGGGTCCTTTGAAGAGGTGGCAACTGACTTCTTCATCTGTCCCGTGAACTCAGGATTGGTCGCCTCAATCTCGCACACTTGTCGTACCACGGAGGAAATTGACGAGCAGAGCCCCAAAACAGTTCCTTTCGCAAGACTCACTGAATGATGGTTGACGTTCATCACTTTGACAGGCACAGTCCCCTTCACATGTACCAGGCTCTTTCATCGAGCAATCCCTCGTCATATTTCGTTGTCGTGTAATTTTGGCTCAAACATAACGCTGCATCCTTCCTTCACTTTTATATCCAGGCGAGCCCACAGAATCATCTAGCTTCTTTGTGGAATCGAAGCATATCCAGCCAGTAATGCACACACTGTCTTCACCTTCTTTCCATATAGAATCACCTCCTCGTTGTTGACTTTCAATGTTCTATTCTTAAAATCTAATGGACAATTCGCACATTTTTTGGAATTATGAAAAATATAAGGATTAGAAAGTACTGATGCCATTGATGTTTAAAAAATCAACCTACGACCTCTATTACTGTAGTGATCACCGATCGAAGGGTGCCAATCAACATCCACTACGTCACAGAATACATCATCTATCTCCGTCTGGCATATTGACTGTAATATCTCTCGAGAGAGAGGATTATTTAGCTCCACCCCGTTTTTGATGATACAGTAAAATTTGCGTTTTCTTTTATATTTATTCAGTATATTTTTGAGTAACTTGGAATTTTTTTTTCGCGGGTGTATAATAAGTATAAAATCATTTGAAAATGTATGCAAATTGTCCATTGATTGGAAGCCTTGGAAATTCATGATGTCCCTTCCGATGATGATTTCTTCTTCAATGTCGGCAACCAGCATTGGATGTTTGAAGCTGGTGCTTTCCAGTCACTGTCGCCTCCACTCCACCATGTATTCTCGCCAGGGTATAAATTCTCCAAATAATCCGTGTACGAATATGCATTTGATTTTCTACACCATTCATATACGGATTTAATTGGAGAATTGAGCACCAGGTCTCCTGTTGCAGTTCGTGGTCGCCACATAGTTGGATTGATCATTTTTGGTGTTCTGAAAATATCGGGCTCAAGATCGGGCCTGATGATGCGATGTTCTCCATTGATCCAGCCCTCTACAAACACGCATTTCTGTTTGAGCTTGGGCAACTATGGCGATTCTCTTCGAGGCATACTGGTAACAGCTAGGTCGACGATTGCCCCTTCGCATCAACCTTCGACGCCAAAGCCGGTGTCCGCGTCTCTTTCCTACATCGGTTTTGACTGTGGCCAAGCTCTCGAGAATTTCGACACCGCGACTTGCTTCGCTTGGTGGCCTCTACTTTCTGCATGACGCGTCCTCCTCTGGAAGATCCTGCTTCTGCACCCGTCGCACGCGAGCAAGAGCCTTAACAGACTTATTCGCCGCTTCAAATTCCATCAATTTATCGGGACGATGGAGTATCATGGATTGCTTTATCTCCTGGTCCCGAAGTCCATCCGGAAAGGCCTGAACTGCAAGCCTTTCCATAACGTTCTCTGGGTGGTTGGGTAAGCCAGTCGTGCAAGGCGAGCTACATCAGCTTGAAACTCCTGCAGGCTCTCGTTGGTCTTCTGAGAGCAGTTCTTCAGTTGAGAGTGGTGGACGTGCTCCAAGTGACTGTCCATATCGAAGTTCCAAGTGCTTCCCCAGTACCTCCTGCTCCTGAGTGTTCAGCGTCTGCAGGATTTTCGTTGTCTTCCCACGAAGTGCCAGAGTTAATTCCAGGGCTTTCTCGGTTCCCGTCCATCCATTTGCCCTTGCTGCTGCCTCGAACTGGCAATGATAATTGTTCCAGGATAGCTTGCCATCAAACTGTGGGGCTTTCATGTGGACTCTGATGATGTCAGTCAGTTTCTATCCTGGACTTGCTTTCTTACTTTCTCAATTTCCTGTTCCAAAAGGTCTTAACAGTGTCTTCAAATATTGCTTCAAATCGTTTCTCAAGGTTCCCGATCTCCTCTGCCAGATGATCCTTCAGATAGCTGTAGTTGTCTGCCAGCTGTTCCTTGATTTCCTCCATAGCTCTAGAGGATTCTTCGAGCTTGTTCCATAGCTCTGGAAGATTCTTCCAACTTGTTCTCCAATTTTCTCGAGTTCTCTGCCTTGGTTCTAGAAGATTCCTCAAACCTCTCTTCCATTTTTCTAGAGTTTTCTTGAAGTTGATCCTTCAGCTCATCTTTCAAATTTTTCGACAACTTCTCATCTACTGCGTTGGGATCGGGAATCTCAAATTGAAAACGTATCGGGAGCCGTGTCTTCATACAATAAACTCTCACGAAGCCTTTCTTGTAGATCAACTTTTTTTTTAGCAGTATCCAAATCACGTTCCACCAACTCCCTCTTGAACTTAGCAACCTTGAATGCGGTTTAAAGCACTTGTTGCGTAGACATATAACGATGATCATTTATGTCCAATTCTATGGCACAAATAAATCCCACTTCTGACACCAATGTAACAAATTTACGCTATAGAAACGCTGTTCAGCTTCAATTCATTTATTTAAAGTCACCACAGCACAACCACAAATTGATCACCATCTCAGCTTATTTATGTTTCGCGATCAAAATCTGAACTGAACTCCCTTGTCTGAATGGCGGACTTTATATCAGCTCTTCGATCCCTTGATAGTTGGCGAAAGTTCTCCAACATTCCAGATGTACCCAACCGAAAATACTAGAACATTACAGAGAACTAACAGTGGTTCGAATCGGTGACAAACGGGACAAGAGCCGACATTTTTAAGCAACACACAATGGTTGGAATGTTGTTTTCGCTGTCAACTACCTTGGAATCTCGAACCGCTAGCCATGTTTCGTCACATTAGATGAAAAGTTTCGGTTTTCGCTTTGATAACTGTAGATGCCGTTAACAAAATTTTCACAGCCCTTTTAGTTTTTAAGATACAGGGGGCTAAATTGAAAATGTTGCATTTCAAGGCACCCCTCTCGTATCTTAACTATCGGATAACTTATGGCAGAACTCAATTCTGCCTTCGAATTTTTTATACAGGGTCAGGCAAAAAGTTATCGGGCCCTACATTATTTTTTTAAATGGAACCATCTGTATATTTCATAGACGTATAATATACGTCTATGGTATATTTATATAGAGGGTGTTTATTAATTGAATGCCGATACTTAAGGGTGATAATCCTTGAATGATTTTAAGGCAAAAAGTTCATATGGACATAGGTCCGCAAGAGCCTAATTTTTCAAGATACAGGGTGTTGAAATTTTAAAAACTGAATGATTTTTTTATAATTACTTTGAGACTATTCCAGATATCTTTATAAAATTTGGTACACGTCTTCTATGCATCAATATGCATTTTGTGATGTACGAACAATTTTATTATTTTAACCAGTGGCGTCCGTACGGGTTTTGCACTCAATATTTTTGGAGAAAAAACTTGTACGCCACTGCTTCCTTTCAAAATAAAAATGATTTTTGAAATCTCTATTTATTTCTGAGCCAATTCGTTGTTCTCTTTATTTTTTTTCGACCGGTGCATGGTTTTCGCTTAAAAAAATAAAATCTACTTAATTGCATTGACCGAGGCATTGACACCCTGCTGTGTCTTCCAATATTTTTAAATCAGTGACGCCCTCTCCAACATTCCCATGCATATTGATGCATAGAAGACGTGTACCAAATTTCAAAAATATATCTAGAATAGAATCAAAGTCATGATATATATATATTTTTTTTTAATTTCAACACCCTGTATCTTAAAATCTAGGCTCTTGCGGACCCATGTCCAAATGAACTTTTGTCCCAAAATCATCCAAGGATTATCACCTCTAAGTATCGGCATTCAATTAATAATCACCCTCTATAGGCTATATACATTTCAGAAATTGTCATTTATTTGGGTGTTTATAAGAAAAAGTGCATACTGTCATATGTATTTTTCTGAAAAGGTAATAAAAGACAAATTTTATAGCCTACAAATATACAGGGTATTTAAAAAATTAAGTAGGGTCCGATAACTTTTTGAACTGACCCAGTGTAAAAATTCTGAAGGCATAATTGAGTTTCACGGGAAAAGAAATTGAAAAACAGTTTTCACATTTTCCATAAATAATCTGATACAACGCCAAACAATTTCCGAATTACGTCATCAATGGCAGCAAGTGCGTTGTTATGTAATTTGCTGGTTACCAAATGTGGTTACCAGCAAACTTCATAACAACGCGCTTGGTGGCATTGATGACGTATTACGTAATTCTGAAATTGTTTGGCGTTTACTGTAGTTAAGATATGAGAATACCCCAAAATGCAACATTTTCAATTTCGCCCTGTATCCTGAAAACTAAAAGGGCAATGAAAGTTCTGTTAACGGTATCTTTAGTTTTACGAAAAAATAGCACACTGTCGCGAAGACCACAACTTTGTATCCATAAAAATAACGGAGATACCCCGCAAAAGTAACCAAAATGGGACACCCTGTACTTACAAATGAAAAAACAGGGTGTTCGGTGAGTATATGGCATATTTTCGGGAGCGTATGGGCGAGGTCAAAATAACCTTAGTTTGTCATGAAAAAGAAATCTCTAAATCGCCTCCTAACGGATATACAGAGCCGTAAAGGAATACCCATCGATTTAATTTTTTAGCTCTAACTTTTGAGCCGGCTTGTATAATTTGATGACATTTTAGTATGTTGTGTAGACCATGAAGGGACCCCATAAAACCATATTGAAGTCAATAATTTAAATGGTAGGGGGAATCAGGGTCCGTTCCTGACTCGCCCCAGTTTCCAGCTCAGTAAAATGACACCTGTCAAAAATTGGTCCCAGAATGTTTGATGGCCAGTGCGTTCCTGGATCCCCCTACCATTTAAAACGTTGACATGGTCTACACAACATACTAAAATTTCATCAACTTATACAAGCCGGTTCAAAAGTTAGAGCTAAAAAATTAGATCGATGGTACCCCTTTGGGTATCTCCGTTAGAAGGCACCTGAGAGAAAAACATTTTATGAAAAACTAGGGTTATTTTGACCTCCCCTATACGCTCCCTATATGCCATATACTTACCGGACACCCTGTATAATAATGTCTATTGGACTTGTCTCCAATTTCTTCATATTCCAAACATAATAGCTAATTTAATTATTATTTTGAACTTGAACTGAGGATAATCGTGAAAATTGATTTGAAGAAATGTTCGGAAAGTATATCGATTGTTAAGAGTAAGAGTAACGATCTCCGTTACATTGAAATTCTATTGGGAATTATTGATTAGTAGATAATTAAAGACTACTCAAGAGAATCGCTTAAAAAGCGGCATCTGAGGAATGTATCTATAAAAAGAATTTGCAATAAGAAATAATTTGTCCTTTAAATGAATGGTACCATGATCTAGAAACCGAAGATGATCCGAAGATAACTTTTGACGTAATCGATGCATTATGGATTGATGAAAATATCGAATGTCCATTGTCGACTATGGGTACCCATTTTTTAATTTCAACAAGTATACTGGTACTCACGAATGAATTTCCAGGTTTATCAAACTTTGACAAGTGGTTACTGGTTATTTGGAAAGTCCTAGATGAGTCACCTTATTATAGAACGCGTAGGTTAGAACAACTCCAGGGGTCAGTTTTGTGGGAAAATGCACGGACACGTCAATTTTTATTTTTGACTGCGTTTTTTTTATGGTAATTTTCATGTAGGTTTACAGACTGGACCAAAACCAAGTTACGACCATTAAATTATTTTTTTCAAATAGAAACTCCAATTTTTTATTTAATTTTTGAATTCTACATCAAATTCTAAGCAAGTTCCATGTACCGTATCCTTAACCTTACCCAAAATATCGAAGACTGTGTTTCTGTTGAAGTGTCTCTTCTGATTTTCCATTTTTGTATTTTTGATTGTTGATTTCTGACTGCTCACATGGAAACTGGAACAATAATGCACAAAACATTCAATAATGTGTCAAGTGCAACTGAAAAGAAATGACTCGTTTAACTGATAAGTAACGAGTAGAAATAATATATTTAATACAGTGCTTATTTTGAAGGCCCTTTGACCCTGGTTACAAATGCCGAGTTTCAAGCCTCTGCTATCATTTCTGCTGATATGACAGCTGTCAATTTTTTTTTCATTTTTGTTAATTAATACTCATTCGGAAGAGTGAGTATTAATTAACAATAAGTCTCCAAACTAACAGGATATGATGAGGTACAGGAGATTTTCAAAATGAGCTTTGACTCAATCTTTTTGACAAGGATGAATTTCACAAAAAAAAAATGGGGTAAAAATAATCCTCATCAAAAAGATTGAGTGACAGAACGAATAGAATTCACAAAAATGATGCTAGAGAAAGTTCTGAAAAAATCGTAGTGCACCTCTACTACTACGGTCTTGAGTGCATTCTAGCAGTTTTTGCACAATGAATATAATCCGCCGGCACATTAATCACTCTACCTGAATTTTTTCTCTCGATGGTGGAGTGCGTAGAATCGCACTCCATCTGTGTATGCCCCTTCTCTAATTATTTTTGCATTACACACATTTTATTTTCAATAGCAAAGTGGAAAGTTTAATAGAGCGTTTGACAGAGAAGAGTTGCTGTTTTGGGCACAACATCCATTACTATAAATAATAATATCAGGTTTATTTTTGGATTCGATGTTAGGTAAAACTGTTGTAGTGAAAAAATCGGAAATAGTGGATGCGAAGCAGTTAGCTTTCAATTCGCCGTCCCCTTCGTGCCAAAAGAAGCAATATCCATCCTTCGTATGTAGATCGAATATTGTAAAATTATGAACTATAAGCTTAGAAGATATAAAGAGGATACATCATAGATTAGGGTGACAACACTGATTGCAAATCCACTGTAAAAACTCGGTTTGATGATTCCTTGTCCTTTCCTTCTTCTCCCCGGGATTCTTTTTTTTTTCTTCAGGTCAGAAAAAAATCAAAAAAATCCGATTTATTTGATTTAAATCGGATTTTTTTAATTAAATCGATTTTTTTGATTAAAATCTTTGTTTCATATGTATTGTTTTTTTTTTAATAATAATAATATTCCAGATAGACTTATTTTGGACATAATATTTTATTTCAAGTTTTGACACATAACACAAAGCAACTCAACTACTGTCACACTTCACACTTAACTTGGGTCATATTTAACAAAATTTATGAAACAACTGAATACCAACTCAACTGACATTATTTATTCATTTTTGAAAAACACTACCGATAAATAAAGCACCGGCAAGACTAAATAAATGTATTTTGATGACAATTAAATTTTACTCTTCAAAAGAGAATGGAAAATATATATTTTTTAATCATGTGATTTAAATCAACGATTTTTTTTTTAAAATCATGTGATTAGAATCGCGATTAAAATCACTGATTTAAATCAATTGATTTAAATAAATGCAACCCTGCTTTAGGTGTTCCTGATAAATTTCTTTTTCAATATTTTTGGTCCGATACCTTACGCAAATGTCGCATTCGTCTTTCTTGGGACTGAATAGAGCCAAATTTGTGTCATCAAAAATGTATTTAAACAGTGTCATACCGGCCTCTTCTATCTGGCGATCTTTCCACAATAAATCTCTGTAGAGTCTGTAAAGCTCCGATTTGCTTCTCCAACACGGTTCTAAATACAGTTTAGTCGATGACTTTCTGCAGTAGTGCGATTTCAACTTTGGCAAGCTGTTGAATTAATCCAGGACTCACTGTTTTTTTCTAGAGTTTCATACTACTACATATAACTACATATTTGATGTTGAGGTGGTAGCGGAACAACTACAAAACGCCATAATTCACTCTTATCATCAAAGTTGTCCGCTAATCCGGCGTTCTTCATGCAAGGACACAACCTGGTGGAACGAGAGACTTGACAAGATGAAGGGGGAAACACGCAGACTCTTCAATGTGGCCAAGAAAACCGGTGAATGGGATGAATAACACCATACTCTGACGAAATACAATAAAGAGGTAAGGGAAGCTAAGAGGAACTCCTGGAGGAAGTTTTGCACTGAGGTCGAAAAACCTCGGAAGGCGCACGCCTTCAGATAAATCATCCCCTTCCACCAATGGGAACACTGAAGAAAACAAATGGGGAATACACGAAAAATGGCGAAGAAACCATTGAGACACTACTCAGGGTACATTTCTTTCCAGACTCGACTATAATCAACTCGCAACAGGGAACCAACTCCTGAGATCCTCCTGATGAGAGGATCAAGAGATGATTGGGTCACAGCCCGACAAATCGTGACACCAAATAGAATTGAATGGGCTATAAACTCATTCGAACCATACAAAGCACCTGGATGCGATGGGATAATACCGGCACACCTGCAGCAGGGCGAAGCCCAACTCATATCGATGCTTTGCCAACTATTCAGAGCAAGCCTGGCAACGGGACACATACCCATGATATGGAAACTCTCACGAGTGGTCTTTATACCGAAACCCGGGAAAGATAGCTCTCAGCTCAAGGCATCCAGACCAATAAATCTCTCGTCGTTTCTACTCAAAACGACGGAGAAAGTGATTGAAAGGCACATAAGGGAAACCTCCCTAATAGAGAGGCCACCAAACAAAAACCAAAACGCCTATCAACCTGGTGAATCAAGTGAAGCTGCTCTGCATGAACTTGTTCATAAAATAGAGCAACCACTGAATTGCCCTAGCTGCATTCCTTGATATAGAAGGAGCATTTGATCATACCTCCTTCAATTCAATGACCACTGCAATTAACCGGCGTGGAATTAAAGACACAGTTTGTAGGTGGATAAGAAACATGCTGAAAGGTAGGAGAATTCAAGCAACTATGCTTGACAAAACTGTAACTATAGAGGCAGCTCAAGGCTGCCCCCAGGGTGGAGTCTTATCCCCTCTCCTCTGGAACCTAGTCGCAGATGAACTACTGGTGTAGTTAAACAGCAAGGTATTTTATGCCCAAGGCTATGCCGATGACATAGCAATACTTATCACTGGCAAACACACCAAGACAATATCAGAACTGATGCAGACAGCTCTGACCATCGTAGAAGATTGGTGCAGGAAGGTGAACCTGAAGGTCAATCCTGAGAAAACCTCCCTGGTCAGCATTACGAGAAAGAGGAATATTGCGGAATTATTCAAACCTACATTCTTTGGACAAGAACTGCAGGTGGTAAGAGAAGTCATCAGGCATCATCCTGGATGACAAACCCACATGGAATACCCACCTACAGAAAATGGTGAATTGATGTAAAGCCACAATAATGGCAACAAAAAAAGCGATAGAAAATGGAAGCAAGAATGGGAGCATATAGACTTAGCAACACCGGTAACTGGAGCTACTCAAACTCCCAAGGACACATTAAGATAACCAGCACAATCACGAACCACTTAGTAACAATGAGGAGTGATATCATGTTGAAAAATATTAACTTCTCCCAAGACCAAGCTAATATGGTAAGAGGAAACGGTGAAACAACTCCGGATGGCAAATGGGGTAATATGGTACACAGACGGCTCCAAAACATGCCGGGGGACTGGTGCCGGAATCGTAGGAGAAAATCCAAAGTGGGAAACATATGAACCACTTGGGATGTACGCTACAGTTTTCCAGGCAGAAGTACATGCAATAAATGTATGCGTGCAAGAGAATCTCAGGAGAGGCTACAGAGGAAGGAAAATCCTTATCCTTAGTGACAGCCATGCAAGCTGCAATCAAAACCATCTCCTGTCGGGAAATCAAATCCAAGCCAGTCATGGACTGTCAGCAAAACCTTGTCACACTGGGAGTATCTAACGATGTCACTCTTGGATGGATACCAGGACACACAGGGATAGCTGGGAACGAGCGGGCGAATCTACTAGCACGCAAAACTGCAAACACACCACTTCTGGGTCCAGAACCTGCCATTGGTATTACAAAATCCTCTGTGAGAGGATGGCTGAACTTTTGGTCCAAAAAACAACAGAAAGCTAGATAGTGCCAATCACCAGGACTGAAACACAGTAAATTAATGATGGCAGACGAGATCGAACCATCATTTTCTGGAAGCCTACTGAAACTCAGCAGGAATCAGCTTAGGAAAGCAACAGGTATATTAACTAGGCACTGCACTCTAAGGAAACACATGTATATCATGGGTCTTTTCAACGAGGAACCCATATGTAGGCTGTGCAACGAAGAGGAGAAAACAGCCTCCCACATTGTATTTGAATGTGAAGCGCTGGCGTACTGGAGAAGAGATAACGGGAAATTCACAACCACTCCTCAAAGGACGGCCAGGGAAACAGTGGAACGAGTTATAAACCTTATTCGGGCAATGGAGCTCTTCGACTGAGAGACAGGCACAGGAAGATACAATAAGCCCAACTAGAGGCTGCGGTGTCGGGCCCAACAGCCTGAAACTCGTAGCGCCTGTACTTCAGTAATCAGTAATCAGTACTACATACAGTGCTTTTCTTTTGTCTCCCCCCTTTTATTTTTTGAACGGCTCAACTTAGAGACTTCAAATTCTAGGTGATGGAATACAAGCATGTTTACTATGTTTTGACATATGAAAAATTCAAGATGGCGGCTGGGCGCCTTCTTGGAATGTTTTTTTAAATAGGAATAGGGGTCATGTGACACCTCATTTTGAAGGTCCTGATGAGTAATCTATAATCCCAAAATATTGAGTCGATATCTTCAAGTACTACAAAATGGCGGTACATTCAATTACTACATAGATACATAAACTTTTGAAAAAAATTCGTGAAGTTCAATTCAAAAGATGCTGGAAATATTCTTGACATAAAGTTTGGGTTAGGAATAAGTTACAAAAATGTCAAAAAAGCATCTTTTGAATTGAACTTGACGAATTTTTTTAAAAAGTGTATGTATCAATGTTAGTAATTAAATGTACCGCCATTTTGTAGTACTTGAAGATATTAAGTACTCATCAGGACCTTCAAAACGAGGTGTCACATGACCCCTATTCCTATTCAAAAAAACATTCCAAGATGGCGCCCAGCCGCCATCTTGAATTTTTCATATGTCAATTTTATGTCAAAACATAGTAAACATGCTTGTATTTCATCACCTAGAATTTGAAGTCTCTAAGTTGAGCCGTTCAAAAACTAGAAAGGGGGGGGGACATTAAAGAAAAGCACTGAATAACAAGTCTTCTACATCACTAGTTACATAATCATTTTATGATGATCAAGGCGGTATACATCGAACAAGTCTTCCAAATCTTTGGTTGTGTTGAGATTAATATCACCAATATTATCTTCATCATCGTTGAGGTCCAAATTTCTCAGCAGAACTTCTTCTGCTTTAGTGCATTTCTTTTGTAAATTCTGTATTGCAATAGTAAGCTTGTTTTGCTCTTTGAGTTGATGATTGTTAGATCCTAGTGGCCTTATTTTACATCGAATTTTGTATGGTCTTGAACTTTCATGCATTCTGGAATAGACACAGATAATTGTTTGGGATATAGTTAAAAATTCGGATTTTCTAGGACTTGAGAATACCTACCTTCATCACACTTAAAGAGAAAATTGCCTGACTCCATTAAATATGAAATTAAAATTGCTAAACTCCATATAACTGTAAAATGAAAATTGCTCAAGTCCTCCAAATTTTGTAGGAGCTTTACTATAGCTATGATCACTAATAATAAACCGTCTGTATATTTCATAGACTACTCTCTACTTACCTGTACTATTTAATAATAATTTCCAGGAACTATTTCACTTAACAAATGTAAAATACTAGGCTAACGTAGCAGGCGTTATGGAAAATGATCATAGACACGTGAAACAACGGACTTACGCAATTTTCACAGTATCCTAGATGACATCGGACTTGCGCACTTTCCATGCAGCGGTATTTTGGTGCCATCTGACATTTTTCTGATAAACTATCACTGTCAGACTATTCGTATTTTAACTCTATACAACATGGTGTCAAAAGTCCAATCTCACTAAAGAATGGACTTCATATGTGCCAAGTTCAAGATTTTATATCTAGACCTTAGTGTTTATTTATACTAGTTCTAGACCATCCATCCTTTGTTCAATTATTGTGAAATTTTCAGGATTTCATAATTTATGCCCCTCTGTCGGATAGTGCCTGCTATTTCTATCAAAAATCGCGCAAAAACCCAACTAAAAATAAACCTTTTTTTAAACGTGAAAAAGGGGCACTAAACAGTTTTTTGAAAAAAATCGCCAGGACACGTGAACTGACAAATGGTTTCAAGTTTTTGAATCCACAATCAATTCTTTGATAACTGATGCAGGATTAAAGTTTTGGTGAGGTTAGAGGTGTTAATTATTCTTTGGAGCAGTGTATTTTTGGTACACCCTCTCTATACATAAAATTACCTTAAAAAAAAACACAGTCAGATTTTTTTTTTAATTTTTAATTTTGGGTTGGTTAGTGGCAGAAAAATACTCTAAAAACACTTTTTCTATTACACGACACACAAGCCGACTGCTTGACATTCATGATCGAATAAATCTATACTGCAGCTTTTGAATGATAATTATCATCATTAACGGTAACGATGAGTGTATTTTTGGCTAAACTTAAAATTGTGTATTGTTGACAGTAAAAATAACATTTTATTCGTTATTTACTGAATAATTCCAATATAATTGGTAGTCTTTATCTGATCATCAGATACATTTCATATAATAAATAATTTCCAACAATAGTTTTATTGATGATAATAACTTCAAAAACTTCAAGCATCAAAGATAATTTGAGTGACAAAAATACAAGGTATAAGGAAAACGACTGTACCACGAGATCAATACAATCGAAGCGCTAAAAATATTGGGATGTTGGTTGAAACTGCAACCTCTTATCGGGCTTAATGTGTATCTTCTACGCCTGTCTTTCAGTCCAAGAGCTGTATTAACTGGATTATGTTTGTGGCTCTTTCTAGTGTTTCTTGGAGAATGGGTATAAATTCCCCATTGTCCCTTGTTCAGAAGCTCCAGTGCTTGGCGTTCAAATACGATGTTTGACTCCTCTGCATTGCACAGCCTGCATAATAGGCCCCTTGCATGTGTTTTAATTTCCACCTGAGAACCTTTTAAAAACCTTCTAAAATGTAAGAGATATCCGTTTCCAATATTTTTTCTTAATAAAGTCTTCGAATTACTATAAGATTGTTAAGTTAAAGTCCATTCGGAACCTTTAAATTTGACGTGACACGGAAACACTATGCTATTGGTCCAAAGCCGGTGACGTCAAACCGGGCTTGGATCCGTTGTCTACAGTCATCAGCTGGCGTGAATAAGTGAGTATTTTATTGATTAAATTGATTTGTGTATCATGATCTTTCTTATTGTTATCCTACTAACCTTTTTGCTTCAACTCTCCGATGTTTAGCACATGTAAAAATATCATTTTTGGCAAAAAATCACCACAACATCATTTTGCCTTTACAAATCCTTCAGACATTATCGATAATAATTTTCTTATAATACTGTTTGGACATGAGGATTGACAGCGACGAAACTACACTAAAAAATCACGAAAATGTGATGAAATTCAAAAAAGTTGCGTGTAAGTGACAGCCTACATACCTAACATTCGCAGGTTAAATGTCATGTCTATGCAGGGACGGATTTTAATCGCGGTTGGGCTACAATGTTGCCGTTTCTCTGTTCGTTGTGCCTGTTGGTGTTGGGATAGGATTGAGATTTCAATTTTATCAATATGGGATAGGATTGTTAAGGTGAGTGGAGGAGGTTGTTTGTCTATTTTGATATTTTAATTTTTGAGTCTTGTATCTCATCGGAATCCAGAATCATCATAAAAAATAGCTTTGTTTCGTGATTTGATTTTATAATTGATCATAAATCCAAGATGGATGATAAATATAATAATTATTCTGCAGTGTGCTGTGTGTCACAAGTCAAAACACATTTTCAACTAAAGGGAACCCAGTGTACATGGTACAGTGTGGTCAATTTATCTTGTCCACGTTTTAAACCTGTCTTGCTCGTCATATATAATATCTTATCGAAGTGAACCAAAGAATATGTTGTAGCCAAGTGTGGCCAAGTTTTTATTCTGATATCGAAACCAATGATATACTACAGGGATTTCAAAAAGTTATTCACCTAACCGACTTTTTTTTCAAATGGAAAGGGGCGTCGAGTGATAGCTCATTTTAAAGGTCTTTACATCCTTATTACTCCCTGAAAGTTTGAGGTCGCTTTTTCGTTCCAATTTTTCAATTTTGGACCAGTATTATTTTCCAAAATTACACTCAATTGACGTTTTGGCATTCTCAGCTGTCACAACTGTGTTGAGAAATGCAGAACGTCCTCAAATATTTTGTTTTGTTAATTGAATCATCAAGGACACGAAGTACTATTCACATGAATATTTATGATCTTCCTTTCAATTAAAGTTGAACAATATTTCAATCCCCAATATATGAGAACGGTCTGCATTTCTCAACCAGTAGTGACAGATGAGAATGTCGCATTGTTATCTGTTATCAGTTGGAACGCCGATATTTGGGAAACAATGAATCAAGGCAAAATAATACCTATGATGGAGAAAAATAAGTGAATTATTTTTTTTCATTGACTTTTTACACCCAATATGAATTTTGTCAAATCAATAAAATAGAGATTTTCCGTTATTTGTAACCAATAATTTGTAAATCACGCCACGCAAATCAAATTTTGCATTTCGATTTTGCCGTCCGCTTCAAAATAAAGGTAAGTTTTATTTTTTTATGAAAAGAAAAAAAAAAGAGTTTCTTTATTTAAAAAAAACAGACTCAAGAGCAGGGTATGTTATTATATAAAATTCACAGTTTCAAGTCATTCACACATTAATAGTTGAATAATCTAGATTCTAAATACAAAAAGGAAAAAATAATCTGCAGCATCGTACCCGTGGCAGAAGTGAAACTTTTTCCCTCACTATTTAATATTCTTTCAAATTTTTTGATCAAATTCCAAATAGATGGCAGAAGTGAAACTTCTTCACTCACTATTTATTATTCTTTCAAATTTTTTGATAAAATTCCAAATAGAACCTATATACCTAATTTGAACATAATCCTTTGGAAAATAATAAAACTATGCAAACATAACCCAACTACCTATATATTTTTTTTAATTGCTTGATCAGATCCCAAATAGAACCTACATAACCGACTCAAAATCTAACACAAACCACAAAACACATACCAATAATAATAATAACCAGTTTCCAAAAGAAACATAATTAACAAAAATTGTACAAAGAAAAATCCGGCCCTGGACGACACGCCAAACGTCAGCAATCCGCTGATGAAAAACCCTCCCACTCTAACCCGGAACGTAACCTAGGCCGATTGCGTCACTCGCCGTTTTCGCGGGTATTTGGCCAGTTTGAACTTTAGTTATTTATTGCGACGTATATATTTTCCGTATGCAAAAAAAAAATTGTAAGAATACTTTTCAAGTCTAATTGATCATTTTGATGCAATAAAAAAAATACGTGCAAGGGGCCTATTACTGCCCTCCTTTTACACAACGCCGAGTAGCCCAAAACAGTTCGAGAGTTTGTTCTTGCTCCATTCATTCCAGTTCGCGCAGCGCAAGTTTTCTAGTTGTTCTCGAACTGTTCTGGGCTAATCCGCACTGTGAAAGGAGGGCAGGAAATATGGGTTCGTTATTGAACAGATCCATGATTATTATGTTTTCTTATGTTGCAGTGTCCAGTCAATATTCCTCTTACTTTGCTAAGTTGATTCCCACTGGATTCACAGTAGACTTCCAGTGAACGATGGTTGGATTGCATCTGCCATCATTGATTTACTGTTTCAGTCAGCAGGCGTTTGAAACGTGTATCTCCTTTTCGAAAAATTAGCGTGTTCCACAACTGGTTCATATTATGATTTCTACGTTAGCTTTTCCCCTACCATTCTTGGTTCCATTTCAATAAACATATCTAAGAGAGGGGGGTTGATGGCATCCACAGCAAGAGTTGGGGATGTTCTCATGTCTCCAAATTAACGTCTGGGCTTTTGCTCGCTGTGTATGTTCATAGTGTCGATTTTTTGACTACCAGACAACGGTCCACGGACAAGTGTTGGGTATTGGTCTTATCACGGAACAGTAGAACCATGCGTGTAGCATAATAATATGCGGATTTTGACCCTAGGATTGCTTGGTATTGAACTTTCCATACCCCTCGCAGTTCTTGTCTGAAAAATACAGGTTCAAATTGACCCGCAGTGTTCCTTTTAGTGAGTTTTTTCAAAATTCACCTTAAATTAGTTGGCGATACAATATTCGAGGTTCATAATACCTAAATATTGCTTCCATTCCATATAGAAATTAAGTTTGAACATAATCGCAGCTTGGACTCGGGTTAAAATAAAACTAGATGAAAAATAGATAAGAATAATATTTTTAACATAAGGACAGTATATTATATATTCAAATCCTCAAGAATGCCCGGTGAACATTCATTTAAAAATAGAACGGTGATCAGGATGATGACAAATACATTTTATAAATAAAAATTCCACTAACAATAAATAATGTTCACAGTGCATACATTGAAAAATCTATAAACATAACAACCAAATAGAAATACGAACAAATTTGAAGTGGATGTTTTGATTTGGAGACAGTATCTTTTCCTCATCTTCCAGTCTCGCTTGTTGACTGCCGATAAAACTAATAAGTCTATCAGTCATAAGAATATGGTGTAGTGAAAAGTAGAGCAAAATTACACAATTTCATTATGGATAATAGGAAAAAGGAACATTTCAGCGACAAATTTTCTTGGATGACTTATATGAAACTTACCCATAAAACTCATTCTAATAAAATAATTAGAGTGACCACTATAGCGTAATACATGCGTAAGATGAAATATTGGTTATCCCACTGTAATTTTGAACCAATACATCCCACTACTACGTAGGCCACTGTAGGTTTACTAAAATCTGATAAATAAGGTAGACAGTATAATTATGACAGTTTTGGATTAAGAACTCTTAGGCCTTTTAATGTGGACCTTAATAAATTCAAGCAGTGACTAAAGGTAAAAGTATAAATAGTTAAAAGAGAAACAATGTCATAATTTATCAAATAAATAATGATACGATCACGGATCATTTATTTTTATTCAGTCATCTCGGCAATCTCCTCAGCACTCTCAGACTCAACTCCACCGTCCTTTTTCGCTTGATCACCTGAAATCAAAGTTTATACTCAGAAGATTTCACACTCATAATCGGAGATGGATGAAAATGGTTAAAATGCAAAATTCATTTGATAAAGGGCTGTAGTTCGTCAGTAGATGTTCAAATAATGATCACAGTGAAATATTGTATTTTACAAATTATTATAAACCATCCATGCCAAGAGCCACTGAAGAGAATCAAATTCCAAAAGAAATTTTCAAATTTCTCCTAAGTTAAAAAAATATTGGATGGGAAAAGCAGACGATAAGATTTATTACGAAAAATGTAACATGGTGAGGTGCCATGCTAAAAGAAGTTACAGGCAGATTATGATTGTTTGTTAACACGTTTTCTATGGGTTGAGGTATGTCAGCAACTTGCCGAATTGCATTTTTATTGGTTGAAAATGGTACGTATGGAATAAAAAAAAAACACTGCATGAGTACCAGTTACTATGAGTCACATCACTCGATAGAAAGTGAATGTATGAAAAACGTTTTATCATTAGAAAATTTCTTTCAAGTCCGTCTGAGGATCGGGATCACAGCCACAAAATATCGGAGGCGAATGAATCGAGATGAGCCTGCACACAATTATCGTGCCGGCTGCATTTCAAGATGTATTTAAAAAGACATCATCCTGCATTTTTTTTTTTTGAAAGAACTAGTGGTAAAATCTTTACTTCATTCTGTAGCAGCCACATTTTTTAAATTTGGCGATTGTTGAGTCTAACGTCGGATACAACGTTGGTCCATCGTGTGGGACCGGCTTTAGTATTATGATATTTTTCTGAATTCGAAGACCATCTCACAATACGTTTTATCATTTATAATAAACAGGGGATTACAAAATAAATGTTCACAATTGGTATCGTGGAAACGGTAGGATATGAAGCGAAACTTAAATAATAGCAGTGTTGCGCATTTTGACACTTAATAAAATCCGTTTGAAAATTCAAAAAAACAGTGTATCACTGTCCCGTTTATAACCACAAAGGTCTACCTGGAAGAGTAAATCCACTACATAACCACCCGATATAAGTATGTAGGCAGACAAAAGCTCAATCAAGGATTAGCCGGCATTATATTTTTCATTTAAAAGCCTTGTTAGTGGCTAGTGTATAGTCGCATATTAGTGAATTGATTAAAAAAAAAATCTGATTAGAAATAATTACTTCTATATATTTGTTAGATCAGTATTTGTGGATTTCATGCGGTTGCTTCTGCGTTAGAAGCATTTACTAACCCGTTGCATTTTTTGCAGTTTCCTCACTGTCTACTGTGTCCGTAGTAGCCCGTTCCTCATCTAAAATAGTAGCAAACTGTTAAAACAGCATATTTCCGAACCAATCAACCAAACAGTCGAAAATAAATGTCAGTATATTGTTGTAAAAGAGCAAGCTATTTTTTCGTTAAGTATTTCGAATCTCATTCGATCATCACAAATGTAATATAACATGTTAAAAGGTGTTTCAAGGTCGACAAGAACGAAAAATTGAATTGTTTTGAAAATTTTTGTTTGTTCCAAAAAGTAGATACATTATAGGTATGTTCCAACCTACACAATTATTGGTTGTTTTGTAGTAGAGATCTTGTTCCAAAACTTAATTCAATTAGCTGTTGGTTCTTGGATATGGAAAAAAAAGAAAATAAAGATACCGTTCCGGAACGGTTAATGGAACTGTTAGAAGTATCTCAGAAACGCACCAGTTGGAACGGATGTAGGTACCGATTTCAGAAATCGATTTTTGAACCTTCTTCATCATTCATTTTAATGAAATATTTTCATTCAAAAATAGAAAAAACAAAACTCTGAACTATCAACAAATTTAGTACTATCAGCGCATGTCATCCCTATCGTTTCCAACTTTAGTTCTGGTATCGTTCCTTTAGCAGGGAATCCAAGACATTATAAAATATAATGAAGGCTTTCTTATGGAAAATTATTTTATTCAAATTGGAGCCTACAAACGTGTTTTTTTTACATAAAAAAACTACCCGGTGTGCTTATGACCACACAACATAAGTGAAAACTTCACCAAGGAGAGATTAATAACACGAAATAGTTTTTTTTTTGTTCGACCACTACGTATCCAATTTTCTTGAACTTGATCTGTCAATTCTACTTAATGTTAATGGCATTATTGTCGATTGCTTTGATCCTTTTAAACACGATTGTCATATAGCATGTCGTCTCGAGTTTGTTCTTGTTGATGGTTCCATTTTCTGATACATGTTTTTTCTTTATATGAGTGATTTATAATGAATAATATTTCAAATAACGAAACTATGCAAACACAACCTGATTATTTCATTTGTTGTTTGAATTATTTGTTCAAATCTCAAATAGAACATACATAGCTACCACAAAATCCTTTGAAAAAACGACAAAACTATGCAAACATAACCTCACCATGTCATTTTTTTAAATTTTCTTGATCAATTTCCAAATTGGAATCTACACACCTAATTTGAACAAAATCCTTTGGAAAGTAAATAAACTATGCAGACAAAACCTCACTAAGCCATTTTAAAAAAAATATCTTGATCAAATTTCAAATTAGAGCCTACACACCTGATTTGAACAAAATCCTTTGGAAAATAACAAAATTCTGAAACATAACCTCAGTATGTATTTTTTTTTAATTATTGATCAAATTCCAAACTAGAACCTACATACTTGATTTGAAGAAAATCCTTTGAAAAATAACAAAACTATGCAAACATAACCTTACAATATATATTTTTTTTTAATTTCTTGATCAAATTCCAATTTTGATCCTAAATTGAACAAAATCCTTTAGAAAATGACAAAATTATGCAAACATAACCCCACTATGTATTTTTTTTCAATTTATTGATCAAATTCCAAACTAGAACCTTCATACCTAATTTGAACAAAATCCTTTGGAAAATAACAAAACTTTGCAAACATAACCTCACTATGTATTTTTTTTCAAATTTCTTGATCAAATTCAATAACTCCCTGACTCTGTATTCCCTTTTTCGGTCTGAAAATGCGTCAAAATTTCTTAAAAAGAAAAATTCCCAACACTCTATCTCTCTAGCTCTGCTCAATGTTTCCGAGCTCGAGCCGACTTTACCCGAACGAGCGTGATACGTGAGGCTCAGTCTCATTCACTACTCACAAAATAAAGTGCTCAGCGCGCCTAATGAAGTTTTCACTTCAAAAACTAAAATATTTCAAAAACGCTTATACGTATAGTACGAGATCCGGTATCAGAAATATCTACCCTCATCAGTTATTTGATTATGATTAAGATTATATGTTTTTATTGAGAATTGGAAAAATATAGGTTGCCTACTTTCCTTTGGGTACAAGTATATGGTTGCCAGGTACAAACAGGTGGACAGGCGTTGTAAATATACCCTCATCTGTTATTTGATTGATTTTTTTTTAAAGAAACTTATTTAATTCCCTATTCAACAGAATAGGGTTGCCGGTTGCCTGATCATAAGTGTGTCCCATCCATGCGGTTGCCTAATGTCAAGGTTAAATTTTGATTTTTGATTTTTTCAAATAACTTTCGAAATAATGAAGTTATTTGGTTGAGATTTGGTATATAAGGGTGTTTGGAGACGCAAAATTCAAATCTTGCCTTGGTATGATTCAAAGTAGTGTCAAAATTACCATGATAAAGGCGTTTTCAAAGCCTCTCATGTTTATATCCAAAATTTGCCATTGAAAACCACATTGCATGCTTTACTTCAAGTGTAAATATCTTAAAAAGGTTACCACCAACCACTTCTACAAAGTAGACCTTTTTTGTGTAAAAAGGACGGAGAAAACCCCTTTTTCAATTTAAAAAGAATATACGGGTGTGTACCAGAGAGTTATGTTTATTTTAAAGAGTGAAAAGGTGTACAAGTTGCGCCCCCTACTAGTAAGAACCATATCAAGGCAATATTTGAATTTTGCGTGTCCAACCTCCCTTATATACCAAATCTCAACCAAATAACTTTATTATTTCAAAAGTTATTTGAAGAAATCAAAAATTAAAATTCAACTTTGACATTAGGCAACCATGGGTGGGACACACTTTTGATCAGGCTACCTCGATAGGGAATTAAATAAGCTTTCTTGAAAAAAATCAATCGAATAACAAAGATGAGGGTATATTTTCAACGCCTGTCCACCAGTTTGTACCTGGCAACCTTATAGTTGTACCCAAAGGAAAGTAGGCAACCTATATTTTTCCTATTCCTTGTGTAATTTTCTTTCGACTAATGATCGATTTTCATAAATAACAAATGAGAGAAGTTGATAAAAAAAAATGAATCCAAGTAAATATTATTCAACAGTGAAGGCCCGTGATTTTGCTAGGCAACCCATGCGCGATATATCGATGAACAAATTATCTAACATATAATCTTTATCATAATCAAATAACAGATGGGGGTAGATATTATTTCTTATACCGGATCTTAGACCAGTAGTTATAGGACATGCTGATACATCAAATCTGGCTAGAATTTACGTATAATCCTAAAATGTAAAAATATATAGGGTGTCCTATTCAAATCAATCGAGTTGACACCTATTTCCAGTATAACCGAAAGTCGGGCAACGTCACTGTTATTTCATTTGAACAAACTATCTTTGAAAAAAGCACCATACACACTTTGAGAAACCCAATGGCTTTATTTCCCGAGATATTCTAATGGACGGTTGTGGTAAATGTCACTATGTTACCCAGTTATTGACCACATATTTCATTATTCCTTTCCTCAGTTCAATAAGCAAGTATATCAGAAAAAAAAAAACAGTATGCGAAACCGTACTAACCCTTTGTATCTTCAGTCTCATTGAGCTCTTTGTCCGTAGGTGTTTCGGTAAGCTCATCATCTATAATGTTGATGATTAAACACACGAAATTGCAACGTAGCCTTCAGGTTAGAGATTATGTAGTCAATAATAATTATAAATACTCGTTAATAAGAATTAAAACTAATATTATTAGTCTCATTCAAGTAAAGCGGTCATTATTGGACTAATGAGTTTAAGCATCAGTAATCTTTAAAAAGGGATTTCATATATAAAAAAAATCTTTCGACAAAAAGATTGATTCTAGCTAGATTATTGGTTCGTAGAAAATATTTGCGAAATACATTTTTGGACAGGACCTTCCTATGGAGATATTATGTGCCCATAAAGGACGATACTGGAAATCGGTTCTTCTCAATATCTTTTCATACTAGGTGTTGATACATTTTTAATATGATGGTTCCTAGTTAAGTCTCCTTAAAGTGAATTATTTCAATCGCATTCGGTTCATTTAGTTTTCCATTGACGGACTAGCTCCAACACCGTAACGCTATTTTTTCAACACCCTTCATGATACAGCCCAAATTTACAAAAAAAATACTCTTAATCGAGATCAATAGAGTGAACCGTTAAAAGAAAATTGAATGTTTTGTGGTTTTTGCGTTGGTTGTTTTCTCCATAGAAAACCTGTAGGAAAAAAATGCCTGGGGGAAAAAAAATATAGGAACTTGTCATATTATTTTTTGGGGTTCTATCTGAAACCTGGAGATTCCCTCCATATTCTGTGACAATTATAATAAGTATCATTTACATTATAAGCCGATGTCTTCAACCTCTATTTTGAAAGTCAGCCTTTACGTTTAATGGTATTAATAAGCCTTTGAAATTTATCTTGAAGGCCAAAAGCTAGTGACATACTCCATAATACTTTAGAAGCAGTTTCAAGTAGGAAGGAAAACACCAGCAAAAAAAGTTATTTGTCCAAAAACCATACCAACCATTAACATCTTGAGTTTCAATGACCGCTGTTTCCGTAGTTGATTCAGGAGGACCATTATCTAGAATTTGCATCAAGAAATGTTTTGAAAATTTGCAGCACTGATGAGACTTGAAACTTGAAACATTAAGTTTGCCGTCTAGTCATTAAAAAAAACGTATGCAAAAATTTGTTTTTCCAAACGATTGAATAATTCACGGAAAAACAGAATCTTCAAAGTTGAATTTATAATTGAGGCTAAGCCTGGTTTACATTCAATTTCACTTCGAAGTGGAAGTGACAGATTTCCGCTTGCCAAACGAGAATCATATGCTACCATATACATTGAATTCTGCGTAAGCGTGACTTTGAACACAAATTCAATGTAGATGGTATCATACAATGATCTGATAACTATAGATAAACATGAAGACAACATCGAACTGTGCACTCGGGTACAGAGTTTCTCCCACCACGTTGTTTGCCAAACTTACTCTATTGAAAGTATTACTACGCAGCAAAAAGATTAAAACATTGTTTGGAATCATTTTTGAAACCATTTTATGTATGAATTCAATCAAATATGAGTCGATGCTAACCTTTTTGTTAAAATTGAAACATCTCTTGAAGATCTGTTTAGGTATTTAGGATCTGGAAAAACTAGAGTATTCTCTTCTGAACATTAAAAAAGCTGAAGTACGGCAACACACCAAAATTGGGTTCGCCCCTATCGATCGGATTTTGTCTACCCCTTTCATACATATTTCGTCTTATTGGCGTCTCTTGTTTTTTGAGTGGGGTTTGGTATTGATTTTGTAAATGTTTATTGTGTTTTTATTCTGGTTTAGTTTGTAGTGCTTCATTATTAACTTATATGGTATATTGAAATGACTCGCAAGTGTCAAGCTTGCAGTAAATAAGAATTCAAGAATTCTGTAAAACAGTTACGCCACTGGCTGCCTCGCGTGTAGTAACCGAAGCACATTCTAGTGAGGTGCAAACGTATCCCCACTCAACTCCTCCTCACGTCTCTTCTATGTTCGATGTTGTCTACACAATTTTTCACAGTTTATGAATGAAATGTTTTATCATTGGTATCATACCCGTTTGGCAAGCGGAAATCTCACTTCGAAGTGAGATTGGATGTGAACTTTACATAACTTGCAGTTTGTATGCTAATTTTTCATTCGTCATACCTGAACCTTTCAAGTTACATGTAAGATAAAATATTACAGGATAACCCGAAATTGGACGTCAAAATAATATGATTCTACCTACACCCTAAAATAAAAATAAAACTTCGTATAAACTAGTATCCACAAACTCTTCGTTTTCGGAATACAGGGTGAAGACGATTTTTCGTGAATATTTTCGACTTTTTTGACTAAAATCAGTATGTGAAAAGATTTTCAAATGAAGGGTCGGGGGAAAAAGCAGGTAACTCAATTCTTCTCGAAACTGAGAGAAAAACAATTTGATGTTCAAACCAGTCCCGTTACAGAACCAGCACAAGAACTTAATCATTTTTGAAAATAACTTACAATAATAATTTAGTTAAATAATGGGGTATTTAACGACAAAACTCCGCGACAAAATTTCGTGAAAAACGATTATTTCCTTGCTTCATTTCTCTTAAAGTGAAACTTTGATGCCGTATATTCCAGGACTCGCCTACTTTTTTCCCGGCAAGAGCTTTCAAAGATGCTTACGCTAATTCTACACTGAATGCAATTAACATCTCAAATTTGAAAAAGAGTTGAAGAACCTGCTTTTTATCCCCGTCCCTTCAAATGCATTTTTCTCGAAAATGGTGGATTTCAGCGAGTTACGAGAAGAGCACTTCGTTTGTGTAGAGAACTATACATTTTCAAAATGTGTGGACCAAACTACTAAAAGTTAACACCAAAAAAATTGGGGCAAATTTTTCACAAACCCTTTCTTGTATACTCCATTCATGAAGGTAATAAAATACTAAGTTTCCATTCATTATTAAGTGTAGAAAGTTTAATATCTGTACCAAATTTTCTTCAATTATCTAAACAAGTTTCGAAAATATTTACAAAAAACCGTCATCAGGCCTTTACCTTTAACTCCCTGTATGATTAGAGTACAAACTGCAAGTTTTCACGTCCGTTTTTTAGTCTACACACATTTTACTTGAAAACTGTTGACTGAACAGGGTCTCTAGACAGAACATTTTACCTTACGTCTTGCCTGTCCAGTCAAGTCAAGAGTTTTTCGGTAAAACCAAGGATAAAACATTGTGTGTACACCTTTTCTGGAACATGTGATAATCCATTGAAATAATAATTGAATTAAAAAGTGGTTAGAATGATGGTTAGAGATTCCACATGCATGCATTATTTTCAATTCTAAGCAGATTTTTTTCATCACCGATATTTTGTACCGAACATCCACCTAACCTTC
This sequence comes from Orchestes rusci, assembly GCA_958502075.1. Taxonomy (NCBI): domain Eukaryota; kingdom Metazoa; phylum Arthropoda; class Insecta; order Coleoptera; family Curculionidae; genus Orchestes; species Orchestes rusci. The sequence goes on from OY293310.1 coordinate 8,688,736, forward strand.
AAAGAAAATGGAAAAAAAAAGATTCAGGCAATGGCGCTTGATATATTAGAAATGGAAACGTAGTGCAGATGTGCAGTTTGTTATTTAATCAAGCAGGTCTAGACCCAAAATCGGAAGATTCCATCTCAAAAATTGTTTATCATTATTTGTTCCTGAAAATGCGCAGGTGACACTCTATATTCAAGTGATTTTTTATAATTAACATTTAAAAAAATATATTGACGGACATAACTATGGAAAGGGCCTTAAATTTGAGAAAACTCTGATTCTGCATCAGTTATCAAAGAAGTGATGGTGCATTTTAAAACTTCAATCCATTTGTCAGTTTAATTGTCCTGTCGATTTTTCTTGAAAAAATGTTTAGTGTCCTTTTTACTTTTTTACGAAAAAGGCTTCTTTTGTCTGTGTAACTTTTGATAAAAAATGGCTTGCATCATTCAAAAGAAGAACAAAAGTTATGTACTTCCTGGAAATTTCATAATAATTGAACAAATAAACAAATAAATGTTAAACTTAGCATAAATGATCCATTTTGCAGAATTTCTTCAAAAATGGGTCATTTTCGCCAAGTTCAAAATGTTATAGCTAGACTATCCTTTGTTCAATTATTATGAAATTTTCAGAAAATACATAACTTTTGCCCCTCTTTTGAATGGTGCAAGTTTGTTTGTTGTTTATCAAAAGTAGAAGAAAGTTACAAAACTAGCCTTTTTAGAACGAAAAAAATGAGCACTACAGTTTTTTGAAAAAAATCGCCAGTGCTCCAAAACTGACAAATCGATGGAAGTTTTCAAATGCAGATTTTTTGAAAAAAATTAAGATCCATACTTGTGTCCGCCACAAGTAATAATCTTAATGTGACGTGGATTATTGTTATACATAGCAATATTCATCACTCACAGATTGAAGATTTGTAGATTTAAACTATTGAGATAGACGATTCCAATGTAGGTGCTGTGAAGCTAGGTTACTTTGGCCCTAGCGTGTAGCTTTGGCACCTACGATTTTCATTTTTTTTTAAATTTTTAAAGCTTTTCCAAAGCTTGTCTCTTTGTTAAGGGTTGATAACAAAGACAATCTCCTGAAGAAAATTAAAAATAGCTTTAAAAATAAAAAAAGACGTAGGTGCCAGATTTATCCTCCAGGGTCAAAGTTATCCTGAATTGCCGGTAATTTCCATTGTTCACAACAAAATTGTGAGGCCAAAGGATCTTAATTATTGATATAAACATAGATTGTTCAACCAAAAAGAACAAAAACCCACATGCTGCCGATTCACATTCCAAATATGTTATGAATAATGAAAAACGTTGATAAAATAAACACAGGAAAACTAAAAAAAAACAATAAAAACACTTCTAAAACGATCAAGGCCAAGTAGACGGAAGTCAAACAATAAGCGGGGTGTTAAGTTGTTGAACCGTGGCGCCATGTGCACTAAATTAGTAACGATATTAGTTATGTAAAACGTACGCATTTTTATCACAAGATATTTGCATCAACATTCATAGGAAAATACACGCTACTAACCGTTTGCATCATTCTTTTCAATGACTTCGGTAGACGATTCAGGGGGCTCATCTATGAATTCAAATTAATCAATAAATTCGGAAACTTATGAAATTTATACAGGGTGTTTCATAAAAAGATGGGGATCTTCAAAGGTGTGAATCCTTGGGTGGTATAAATACATCCGAACTTCGATAACTCGATAAATTTCCTAAACGAGAACAAAATACATGTTTCTTCGATACTTACTTGAAAAAAAATTAGGTCGAGTTATCAAAACTTAGTTTTGTTATCAAAGTTGGACTTATAAAAGTTCGACTGTATACAGGGTGTTTCATAAATATTGCGAAAAAATTCAGGGTGAGTTTCCCCACTTAAAAATAATAAGAAAACTTCATATAAAGGTGTGTCCGAAAATGCTTCGTTACAGAGCTACAGGGTGTTGAAGTTTTATTTTTTTTTTGTTTTTTCTAAATAATATTTGAACCAATGTCTTTATTTCCATAAAAATCGGTATTTGAGGGTTTCTTTATATGCGGAATTCGAATTTTATCTCAGTTTGGCTGTAACTTGTAGAGGGCGCCACCTACACTCATTTGTCCTGACATGTACAGCCATAATTTTTTTGGACGTAACCGTATGACATATTTGAGTGAAATATTTCTCCTTTATTTTTATGCAAAAAAGGCATACTTGTTAGAAGTCGCTACGTGAAACCATTTTCGAGATATTTGGATTTGAAATAATTAATACATGGGATTTTGAAATTATGGCGAAGGTAACCTGCTAGAAATTATAACATATTACGCATTAATGCTTCATATTTTCAGTGAAAAAGATAAAAGTCGACTTCTGTGTAATATTATCGACAACGCTTATTCAAATATTATTTAAACAAAAACAAATAAAAAAACTGAAAAAAACAAATTAAATAATAACTTTAACACCCTGTAGCTCTGTAACGAAGCATTTCCGGACACATCTTTATATGAAATTTTCTTTTTATTTTTAAGTGAGGAAACATCCTGTATTTTTGGCACTATCAATGAAACACAATGCTCGGCCATAATTTCATTATCATATGATTATTTCAAATCTAAATATCTCGAAAATGGTGGCACGTAGCGACTTCTATCAAGTATGCCTTTTTTGCATAAAAACAAAAGAGAAATTTGTTTTTTCACTCAAATATGTCATACGGTTACGTCCAAAAAAGTTTTGGCTGTACATGTCAGGACAAATGAGTGTAGGTGGCGGTTTTTTCGGATTTCGCCGTTAATACTCAAAATTTTAAAACTTTCTAACCGGTATTTTATTAAGCATCAAAATGCACAACTTTTCCATGATTTGACCTCCCTCGTATCTCAAATATCTCAATGATGCTGCTTGAATTTGGTACACACTGTACAGGGTTATTCATTATATTTTGACACCCATCTACAGCTCTTATTGCGAGTGATAGAAAAAAACTTTAAATACAAAAATTAAGCGGACCTACATTGATACATTTTTTTAAAAATCACCAAACGATTCACACCCTTAAGGATCAGCATCTTATCATGACACACCCTGTAAATCGAGCATTTGCTTGTTAGATACTTGACTAATCACAACCTCATGGTTAGACCGGTTAAAGCATTACCCAAATACTGGGGCATTACTGTTTGTTCAAAACAGAACCCTAGGTACTGACCGAGTGTATCTTCATCTTTGGTCATTTGAGATTCTATCTCGTCCAATAGTTCAGTATGCTCATCATTTGGCACTGGCGCATCATCTATAGTTTTGAATGAGTATGAATATCTTCAATATTAATGAATACACAATGACATAATAGCAACCTCATTCAGTCTCTGAACCCATCGAACGTTGATGAAATCTGTTATATTTATCATCAACTGTATTTATTTACCTTGTACTCCATTCTCTTTTCCATTAGTTAAAGAGGCAGTTGGCATTTCCCCCGTGGCAAGCTTCAAGAACACTTCCATTTCGTCGATCTCATTAGCCATATCAAAGGCATCATAATCCTGAAAACACCTTTAATTTATACTCATACCTCGGGAACTTCAATGTTGAATGGTTCGAAGAGTTAATAAATTTATCCTGTAAGTGAAGTTACGGGGTATCACCCCACTGTAGTATAAACGTTCGTATATTTTGAAATGAAAACTATCCTAATATATGGATCGGAAGAGGCCGTAAATTGGCCAGCAAGATAACCTGATTTACCGCCCCTTAGACTTTTTTCCGTGGGGCAATCTTGAATCACAAGTGTATCCTTCCCCCTGCCTTTCCCCATCGCTACTGAGGCCCAGTTGCTAATTATTTTGAATGCAGCAGATTATTTTGAGAACAAGCCCGACAGGATGCCCAAAATACGTTTAATTTTTTGAATAACTAATTTATGTATTCAGGAAAATGATGAACATATTTGGATCAAAATTGTTATAAGAATAATAATTATACTTGTTGGTAATTATTTTGCTTTGAAACATTTCTAATGAATAGCACAGAACTGTAAATTGTTTTTTTGCAAAGAAACAGTATGTCTGTCGAAAGTTTTACAAGTGACAAAAAGTTTCAAAATCAAGTCAGCTAGTGGCAGCGGAAAGATTTAAGTCATTGGGGGGTAGCAAAAATACAAACTTTTATCTATGAATCCCGCGCCATGTTCAATATTCCGAGGCATTAAAGAAAGATCGCGTTTGCGTGAAAACAAGCCAATTTAATCAATAATAATTGTTAGTCCCAAAATTAGTGAACATCGATAAAGGGCGTTTGGAAATTATTTCGAAAAAATCATGTTAAATTGAAAACTAGGAGAGATTACAGGAACGGTCGATTATTTCAAAAGATACATGAAATTCAACCGTTACCGAGATATCGCGTTTTGAAAATGACTTTTTTGCACTTTTGACATGCTATAAAATTCAAACGGTTTAAGATATAGAAAAATGGTATACACTTTTTCATCTTGACTTTTCAAGAGCTTTTCTACCATTTCAATAGAAGTCAACTGACAACTTTTTTCAACACATTTTTTGACAAGAATTAATTATATATCTTTGGATAGCTCTTGAAAAGTTGAGACTAGAAAGTGCAGACCGTTTTTCTCCATCTTGAACCGTTTGAGTTTTATAGCTTGTCAAAGATGCAGAAATATCATTTGATAAAACGCGATGACTCGGCTAAATCTATACCTTCACAACTTCAAATTGGGACAAAACAACTTCAAGTTCGGAATTGACAAAATCAAATTGGGAATAAACATTTTCAATTTGAAACTAATCAATTTTAAATTGGGACTAGTCTACTTCAAATCAAAATTGACTAGTTATAGTCCCAATTTGAAATTGATTAGTTCCAAATTGAAAATGATTATTCCCAATTTAATTTTGTTAATTCCCAACTTGAAGTCGTTTAGTCTCAATTTGAAGTTGAAAAGGAGTAGAGATATTAGGTGTGTTTGTTATTTCGGTGTAGGATAGGGTAGTGCAGACTGCTGGTGTAAGTCATTACTGTCAGTGTAAAAGAGATTCAACAAACGCGTTTGTGCAGATTCTGCAGATATTCTTACCTAAAAAATATACAAACGAAAACAAAAGAACGATGGATGATCCGAATAGTAATGTTAAAGTATTAGGGATTATATTTTCTGAAGTTTTTGACGATGATGATGGTTCCTCATCTTCAAGTTCTGACTCTGAAGACAGCTCAACCGTAATAATTTTAAATGTACGTGACCGCAAAAGAAGCGAAACTATAAAAAGACAGTTTTTTGAAATTGTAGTGCTTGGTGCCTGCCTACACGGAATGGCATTTCCGCATTGGCAGAGATTTTTTCAAAGAATTATCTTGATATCTACAATTAAGCTAATCCTACTCTATCAACAGTTGGGTTGGATTTAGGGTAGCATGCTCCACCAGATAAGCCACTGCAGCTTGGCTTGGGATCATTATCGAGATTGCTGCTAATCTTGATTTTTGAGAGTTTAAGAGAAGTATTGCGAATTCCAAAACTAAGCAGGAAAGTAAATTGTCTATCACAATCTACACTGTTTGCACTAACAGCATAACAAACGCCGCAGAGAAGGAAAGTGTAGTTTCGTGTGCACTAGTGGAGGATAACAAACACATCTTTTATGTGTATCACAATGTTTGGTCAAAATTGAAGGAACAATTGAATAATTGAAATATCATTCATTAATATATACAGGTTCCATTTGAAAAAATTCAACTTTGATCTGTCATCACCCTATGCCCGACACTGTATATTCCAATTCATCACAGATGTGTAGATTTTTAAGAGCCTTCTTATAAGACATTTCTTCTAACTCTTGAAATAATCGACCGTTCTGGTAATTTCTCCTTACCCTGTATAGGTAAATTGACCTAGATCGTCTCATTTTTGGTTAAGGAATTTGTGTTTGAGAGTTTTACAGTAATTTCAGGGGCATCCTATAAAAACGACAAAAAATGATTGATTTCAAAACAAAACAATATACAGGGTGAGTCTGAAAGAAGTTTGCATTTTGAAATGGTGACTAGGTGTTATGTGATGGAGTTTAGAGTATGGTAGGATAATCACTTTTTGTAAATGAGTTAAGAAAATAATAATAATGAGAATAACAATTTCGATTTTTTATATGTAAATTCGAAACGTCTCAAGCGATTAGAATACATTTTTTATTATACTTAGCAGAAAACACTACATTTTCAACTGTTTATAAAATACAGTAAATATGACATTTTCGGAACAGCGCACGGAATTTTTTTCCCGATCCCTCTTTCCGTGAGCTTAATAATAAACATAGATATCCATGATACTAGATATCCTATGGCAACCCGAAGAAAAAAAAAAAACGAGTAATGTGTCTATAGCAACGATTTATTTATTAATGACAAATTTTATTTTCTGTCAGTGAAAATTAAGTATTTTTGTATTTATTACATTTTGCAATAATAAAAAATATCGTTCATTACTCGTCCAGAAATGGATTCTCCGTTCTTGCATGACTTCCCGAGAATTTGTCACGCGCGCACGAAAAAATCCTCATTTCTGTACTGGTAATGAAATATACTATTTCAGAGTTTGTTCTTTTCCAAGCAACAAAGCCCAACAATTTGAGCAGTTGTAAAGCTACGTTTCCACTTGGGAAACATTGAGCAACATAATTGTTTCTGTTGCTTGTTTCAAAAAATGTTGTCGTCGGTTTCCATTTTGAGCGGTAAACTTCAAAGAAAATTCGTCAACACGACGGAACAAATACAAGTCGCTAGGTTTGCCATCGTAGTGGAAACGAATAGGTAACTGGAAACAGAAACAGAATTTTGTTGAGGAGCTTTACTCTTTTCATTTCGTAAATAAAGATTAAATATACCCTGTCCTTTATGTGGACTAATGATTCCGTTATAGAATAAATTGATGATAATAAATTATATGAGTGTTTATGGAATGCAAAAGACAAAGAGTATAAATGCAAAAATTCGAAACATATTTCTTTGTGATCAGACAATATACAGTGTGACCCATTTAGAATGGAAACACCCCTGTAAGATGTCAGGTTATTAACCGATTTCAACCATTTTTTTTTTTAAATGTCAAGATTTGAAGGGTCTACTACAGGACAAATTTTGAAATGTTTATTTCAATTTTTAGGGCATATTACGGTACTTTTTCGTGATAGAAAATTGCGAATTTTTATTGGCGATTTTTTTATTACATAAATGAATACGCCATTGGATTTGGAGTGCTTCCAAATAGCTGAGACAAAAATTTCGAAAAAACATCTTCATTAATAACAAAGTTACGACAACTTAAAATTCGTTCATTTTCCAAGTCAACAGTCACAAAAGAACATCCTGCATCAACAGTTGCCATGGAGATGGAGTTACTTGTTGCCACTACTTAGTGTCAATGTAAAATTACCTATTTCTCGGCAAGAATATTTATATTTAATCATAGTGTGTTCGATTTTTTTTTTCTTTTCATTTTTTTTTTTTTTTGGATTTCTCAAAGAAAACAATATTGAACCTATCAAACCAAAATTTTATTATTTTTTATCAAAAAAATCCACTAGTTCTTTATTGTAATGCAAATGTAATTCCGTTAATTTCATTAAATGTTATGTTATTTTGAACATCTCGTTATTCAATTTGTAGTTCATTGTTAGAGGTAATAAAACAAATTCAATTTCCATGGTAACTGTTGATGCAAGATATTTTTTTGTGACCATTAGCTTAAAGAATTTATGAATTTCAAGTTGTCGTAGCTTTGTTATTAATGAATATATTTTGTTGAAGTTTTGGTCACACCCATTTGACGGCACTCTGAATCCAGTAGCGTAGTGATTTATTTAATAAAAAAATCGCTAATAAAAATTCGATATTTTTGCAGTAGTGCAATATACCTTGAAAATTGAAATCAACATTTCAAAATTTGTCCTGTAGTAGACCCTTCCAAACTTGACATTTCAAAAAATGGTTGAAATCGGTTGATAACCTGAAATTTTACAGGGGTGTTTCCATTCTAAATGGGTCACACTGTAGGTACGCCAACATAATTTGTTCGTCCTTCATACCTATTACCAAAGACCAGAGCAGTCAGAGCACACATTAAAATTGCCGACAATTGATTCCAACTTTCAACCCGTCCACTGGAAATACTGAGTTGCGCTTTAAATGAAGAATAAAAACCATGAGTGACAACTGCCAATTTTTATTACTTTCGTGGAATTAAAAAGTTTACATAAATGTTTTATGTTTACAGCAACAAGAAGTAATATACGAAACACAAAGTTGATCAATATTCCTCCAATTGAAACGCAGCTTAACAAAATCATTTGATTTTCCATTTTTCATATTATTATATGAAGTGAGATGTCATATGAAGTGAGATTTCTGCACAACATTGATTTTTATTTTTATATCGAAAACGACGCATCGAAAAAGAACAACTCAAGTTACCTTTTTTGCTCAAAATTGAACGGAAACTCAAAACATGGTTTTTGCTTTGTGAAAACTGAATGGCGCACCACTTTTTTTCTTCGATAAAAGAAATATGAGCCGATCTAGTTCCGGTCCTAGAAAAGTTGAACTCAAACGAATTTCAAACGAGCCCCGGGTATACTGTCTGGAAGTTTGAACAAAATCTCTTGAGTCGTTTCGAATCTACAGACAAAAAATCGAAATTTTCCTCAACATTCAACACTCTGTGTTTTTTTAACGAGACATTTGCGGACACATGTCCATTCACAAAAAGTGATTATGCCACCCTACTCTATTCACCATGTCAAAATGCGCACGTTTTTCAAACTCAACCTGTATTTATTTATTTTTTGATTAGGTATAGTGGTGCAGTGTTATTCAACATGCACCGAAGACATTTGTCAAAAAAAAACATGCTAAGTGGACCTACTGAACGATGACATGGGGCAAACTCAGGACATGCGTGACTTCCTGTACCATATCGAGGGCAGGGCGGAGTGTTTGGGTCGCGCTCGCATTTCAACCCTTATTTCACCATTATTATGAGATAATCGATAAGAACTTTAATGAAGAGAGAACAAAATAAAAAAATAGGTAATTGAGCCTAATACTGATAGATCTGTGGTATTTACCCTGGCACCAGAATGGTTTGAAATCCTCAATATTTGAAATAGGTACACAGATATGTAACTTCCTTTATTTAGAACGAGAGTACGACTCTACCAGACATGTCTTTAATATCCGGCGAGTAAGATTGACTTACCCCGCAATATTCATCATCATTGTAAATTTGTGGAGGTAAAGGGTGTCGGGGATTTGGATCACTTATCGTGCATCCCATTTGCTTCGAATTGGTCTGCATATATTCTTTCGCCTCTTCCATATTGGGTTCTGCAATATCCAACACTTCATATTTGATATTTTTTGATTCTAGAATGAGCAACACTCTTTGTTGGCGTTTTTTGACCTGAAATGAAAAATATCATAAAAGGATGTGACAATTTCATGAAAGAAATGAGAACAACCGACAAAGTCGAGGAGCCCTGAAAATTATTTCGTGAACATGACGAACATATTGGAAAGACATATAACAACAAATGGACAATTTGCATACATTCTCAATTGACTTGAAATGAAAACGCAAATTTCACTGTATGGTCGAAAACGGGGCGGAGCTCAATTACCCTATGGAGAGAGACAGAGTTATACAGTCAATACGCCAGTCGGAGATAGATAATGTGTTCTGTTACGTCATGGATGTTGATTGGCGCTCTTTAATCGGTGTTTACGACATTAATAGAGGTGATTTACCTGATTTTTTTGGTATTTCGCCACACCCTATCAAAAAACAATCAAACTAGTGTTAATATACCGGATCTTCTATATTACCTGAAAAAAATTCTATTAGTAAACAATAAAACGTAACAATATCAAACGTTTCAAAAGCGAATCTGCTTTCGTCGTCAGTGGAACCTAAAAAAAAAACAATTAATTCAAATTCAAAAATTATTCTACGTTTTTTTAGGATTTCGCAGTAAAAAATTGTGTTTTTGGCACAAAATGTCACTTTCAATGTAAGTAAAAGTGACATTTTGTGCCAAAAACACAAAAAAACACAATTTTTTACTGCGAAATCCTAAAAAACGTAGAATAATTTTTGAATTTGAATTAATTGTTTCTTTTTTAGGTTCCACTGACGACGAAAGCAGATTCGCTTTTGAAACGTTTGATATTGATAGGTTTTATTGTTTACTAATAGAATTTTTTTCAGGTAATATAGAAGATCCGGTATATTAACACTAGTTTGATTGTTTTTTGATAGGGTGTGGCGAAATACCCAAAAAATCAGGTAAATCATGGATGCGTCACAAAACTACAGAGCATATCTAATTAATAGAGGTTGTAGGTTGATTTTTTCAAACATCAATGGCATCAGTACTTACTTATCCTCATATTTTTCATATTTTCAAAAAATGTGGCTAATTGTGCATTGCCGCAAGAGGAAGCAATGGATAATAAATATTATAAAATAAAAAATAAGCCCATGCAAAAGCAAAGGACCAGAAAAAAAGAGAAATAGAACAGAAAATACGAGCGGATAAAGAGAAGTGGATGGTGATAGATGTTGGGAAATGGAGGAGCTAGAAGGAAAACGAGACATCTCCATCATGCACAAGAAAGTTCAGAAGGTTACTGGATTATTGTATAATAACAAGTTGCTAGTGTACTAGGGGATGGCACGGAAAAAAGCTATCATTGATGAACGAGAAATAAATGGAGCAAATATGTATCCGAATTGATTGATGACGACAGACCAAACACACAGGGTAATGTAAATAAAATAAATCAACACTAAGGCCCAGAAAATTCTAAAATCTGAAGTTCTACATGCCATAAGATCAGCCAAATCCAAAAAAGCAGCTAGAACAGACAACATTCGAACAGAACTGTAACAAATGACAAATGATTGAAGAAGACGACATTAACGCCTTACTTATGTTTTCTAACGATGAACAGAAAGCAGTGGTTCGAATCGACGGAAGACTAACTGACGAAAGTTGCATTCAACGACTCGTCAGGCAGTGATGCATTCCAACAAAATCCCACAATTTATAATGAAAGGTGGAATGAAGGGGCGCAGAGGAATTAAAAAAAAGCAGATGTCATGGCTACAGAAAATTGGCGATTGGACTGGAATACGCAGTGGTGCCGAACAACTATAAGCCAAAAATCGCCAATGAAATTGCCTACGTTAGGAAAAACCAAGTACAGAAATACCATGTCCAAAAAAAATGTCCAGAGGTTCAAAAGTATGCACGCACATATGAATGAATCTTATCTGCAGTATTAATTGTTCCTCATTTTATCTTGTGGCTATGCATAGGAATCTGACCACCTATAATTTCAAGGATTTAGCAATTGACAATTATAATCATGATAAACTGTTTCGTGTCCGTAGACATAATTATTAATTTCATTTTTTTCTTGTGTCCAAGGTAGAGTAAACAGTTGGGCATATTGGAATGATAATTTTTTCGAACATATTTCTTCCAATAAGCTGGGCTCGAAGCTAGGTATTTGTTTTTTTTTTGGTCATGCATGACACAAACAAGTGTAGCCTCTCGTCAGTTGAAGATTATACATCACACTTTTTCATCAGAACATTGTTTCGTAGAAACTCTAACAAGTATCTAGATTGTTGAGGATGGACACACATCTCAGAACAACACGACCCAGATGAAGAGATTAGTTGCAGCATTGAAACAGCTCGCGCAACCTTTCTCAAAATGAAACGACAACTTGAACTCAAAATCACGCCAAAGAACAATCAATTGAATAATCAATAAATGAAACATAATATAACGATATATTATAAAAGTGGCCTAAAACCAGACAGAGTCGGGGTCTCCACCAAATCGTGCTGGCGATATGCCTAGAAGCAAAGCCAAGAAATGGAGCATCAGCAACATAGTAGCATAGTATTTTGATTGTTCCATTACAGTACCTACTTTTGATTTTGCCGTCAAATTGTATTTGTGTTATGTAAACAATATAAAAAATTATCAGCTGGCCCGACTATGGGGCTTAACGGGGTAGGCCCCATTCGATTTTTTTGTTGTCTTTTTCAGCTATTCATGCGTCGATCCGGGGATACACTGTAAAACAGTACACACAAATTGTAACAAATGTTCGGTCTCTTTCTCATTCTCACTACGTCATATCCTTGTATATATCTATTTCTAATTTGTTCGCCCAGTATAGGCTTAGAAATATAATTTTTGATGATATTTTAATCGTTTAAATCTCGGTTTAAACATACTTACATAAAAACGGTTCAACGATATTATCAAATGACCACAGCACACAGCTTTGACGAGTAAAATTCCCTTGGCAATGTTACACAGGCCACACCACAAGTACGCACCTACTACAGTCTCGTCAAAGCGTCAACGTCAACCAGTCTTTCATCAGTTTGACAAGCCAATCAGATAATTAAACTAGACCACGATTTTGTTCAATTGAAAAGTATTGATAACCTTCGCGCTCTTTTTCAGTTGAAATGATTGTATTGTCATCGTTTTTTGGCAAGTGTGCACAGTTTCGAATCAATCTGGGCTTCGAAGCAAGTAAAAATCGAGTTCCAAGTGTTTTTCGGTGTTAGAGTTCTCTTTGTCATTCTCACTAAGTTATATATTTTTTCTCTCTCTGTAACGTTTAATAACGTGGGATAAAAAGAGACAAGACAAACACCAGCTGATGATCGGGTTAATCGGATCAGTGTTTCCGAAAGCGCCTAAAAATTTTATATTTACGGTCAATTTTTTCCAATTCATCCCCATTTTCGACCAGATATCAGAACGCCACAAAAGAAGTTCCATGAAAATAAAAGAAAGAAAAGTGTGATGCATCATTATTTTCAGGGAGCGAAGAGTTATCAAAAAATGAATTGAAAAAGTTGGGTTAGTACATATTTAAAAATAAGTTGATGATGGGAGAATTCGAAACGTTGTATAAAAATTTCGACCATGCTATCTTGAAGAGCAGAAAAAGTGTTTTGATCATATTTTCAAATAAATTCAGGACAAAATAAGAGAGATTTCGACAAAATTGGATTTTACCAATGATACATACTCGAATTTGTTAGACCCTGTACACTTCAAAGCTTCCTAGCTAAAGTTGAGCCACATTGTTGAATAGTTTTTCAAATCAATAGTGTTGATGACGTGAATAATTTTCAGCTCTACTGAAATAACCCAATTTTACGTGTTTTTTACACATTGACATGGCCAGCTGATAACTTTTTCCACTTATCCGATCCGACGAAGCTGACAAACAGTTTTTCAATTTACACCTTATAACGAAACTATTGACAGATTTTCTGCTGTACTGAAATGACCCAAAGAAAAAAACAAATTATAACTTGATGGTCCTCTACACGATTCCGTTATTTTGATTTTTTTTATTTGTTAATAACAATATTTGTTGTAATTTTCACTGCCAATATTTGCGTCAATATGTCAGCTGATAATTTAAAGAGCGACATTTGAGAAAGCTCACTTCGTTTTCGTTAATTTGGACATAAAGATCGAAAAAAAAGTGAATTTTTTGAAATCAAAAATTGAAATATGTGGATAGAGCTAAGAATGGTATAGAGGTAAAAAGTTTTAACTGACTACGGGTTAAAGTTCAAAGTGAACTGAAGGGACACAGTTTAAGTGAGTGTTCAGTTCTTGGTTCACGCTAAAGTAGGGGTTTTAACGTTGCGGTTGGAGCAAGCTCCAGAAGGGTGGGGGACACATAGAGAGTTTGGATTTTTTATTTGTAAAGAACTTTTTGATTTGGAGGGAGTGTAACTTGGAGTTAATGTCAAATCTGTACATATTATGATTCCATATATTTGTTACAGTAAATGTTAAAAATTCAGTGAAAGCTAGCTTTTACTAGTTGATGTCCGTTAGGAAATGTTAAATTTTGAAGAATATTGTACACTTTTACTAGTGAATGTTGGAGAAACTTTATCAAATCAACTTTTACTGAAAGCAGTTAGGAAAAGTACTTTTTAAAACTTATTTCCGCCTTTTAACTAACTCAAGGTGAACAGGGACATCAAAATTTTTGCCAAACCCAAACTAACCCAAACTTACCCCTACTGAGAATACTTAAGTATTTTCTATAATACGGTATCTGAACAATGTTCACATTGTACACCTGCGATTCATAACTCTCGAATTTTTCAGAGCGTCTAATCTGTCGGCGAATTCCAACTCGGACCAAAAAGGATATTTATAATTACGATAATAATTTTCAGTGTAGCAGCTTTCACTAGAAAAGTTACGTGAATGCTAACAATTACTAGTAAAAGTATGATGAAGGCGATCGAATTCAACTTTCACTAGCTAAATGTTTCCAAATCAGGAAAAGCTCACTTTTCCTAGTAACAGTTAGCTTTTACTGATTACCAGGTTTTACTGTGACATATTCATGAGCATAGATTTTGTGTATTTTTTATGACGTGATCTGTCATGTGATAATTTGAGTATCAAAATTAACTAAAATTAAATGAGTATTTTCTTGTTTTATGAAAGACTGGGTTTTTACTAAGGCCGATTTTTGCTTTAATCCGATAGGAACTTGGAGTACACGGTTTTTCTTTATACATATATTGACACACACCTTATCTTTTCTATTTGACGTTTCTGAAAGAAGAGTGTCGAATAAAAGTTTGATGGTTTCAAGTAAATTTTTCAAAAAACTCAATTTCGCATATACAGAGTGACTCAGAAAGTCTGGGCGTGGTCCAACTTTCTTTTTTCAAATGAGAACCCTACTTTTTATTCGATTTTCATATTCTCCTAAAAATTCTTCATATTTTCTATGTAGCATACCCTATACTTAAATTTGACGTATAAAAAGATATTGACCTCGAAAAAGTTGCAATTTAATAAAAATTACTGAAATCAGGTAAACATACTGGCATCAACCTGTATGCATTTTTGTTATTTTGATAGTTTATTCGAAGAATATCACATTTTTTCTCATCTGTGTGAGGATTTTTTGACGACGCTGCCAAAAAATATATCAGACATTCACGGTAACTTTTTCGATGTCGATATCTTTTTATAAGTCAATTTTAGGTATATAGGGTATGATACATAGAAAATATTTAGAATTTTTATTAGAATATAAAAATCGAATAAAAAAGTAGGGTTCTCATTTCAAATAAGAAAGTTGGACCACGCCCAGACTTTCTATCTCCCTGTATATGCGAAATAGTTTTTTGAAAAATTCACTTGACGCCATCAAACTTTTATTCGAGACGCTTTTCTCAGAAACGGCAAATAAAAAAGATAAGGGAGGTGTCAATATACAGGGTGTTTTATTAATATTGCCAAAAAATTCAGAAGGCTTGGAGACAGAATCTCTCCTGCAGATCCTAGCCGCACCGATGAGCTGTGATACAGCGAAACGCGTCTGTGGATGGATCTGTGGGAGAGAAATGCATGTCTTTCGCAACCCCTAGCCTTTGGGCTTTTGGTTATAAAAAATTCAGGGTGAGTTTCCCCTTTTAAAAATAATAAGACAACTTCATATAAAGGTGTGTCCGGAAATGCTTCGTTACAGAGCTACAGGGTGTTGAAGTTTTATTTTTATTTTTGTTTTTTCTAAATAATATTTGAACCAATGTCTATATTTCCATAAAAAACGGTATTTGAGAGTTTTTTTTTATGCGGAATTCGAATTTTATCTCAGTTTGGCTCTAACTTGTAGAGGGCGCCACCTACACTCATTTGTCCTGACATGTACAGCCATAACTTTTTTGGACGTAACCGTATGACATATTTGAGTGAAAAAACATATTTCTCCTTTATTTTTATGCAAAAAAGGCATACTTGATAGAAGTCGCTACGTGCCACCATTTTCGAGATATTTAGATTTGAAATAATGAATACATATGATAATGAAATTATGGCCGAACATTGTGTTTCATTGATAATGCCAAAAATACAGGATAAGTTAGCTCACTTGAAAATAAAAAGAAAATTTCATATAAAGATGTGTCCGGAAATGCTTCGTTACAGAGCTACAGGGTGTTAAAGTTATTATTTTATTAATTTTTTTTTCAGTTTTTTTATTTGATTTTGTTTAAATAATATTTGCATGAAAGTTGTTGATAACATCACACACAAGTCGACTTTTATCTTTTTCACTGAAAATATGAAGCATTAATGCGTAATATGTTATAACTTCTAGCAGGTTACCTTCGCCATAATTTCAAAATCCCATGATTTAATTATTTCAAATCCAAATATCTCGAAAATGGTTCCACGTAGCGGCTTCTAACAAGCATGCCTTTTTTGCATAAAAATAAAGGAGAAATATGTTTTTTTCACTCAAATATGTCATACGGTTACGTCCAAAAAAGTTATGGCTGTACATGCCAGGACAAATGAGTGTAGGTGGCGCCCTCTACAAGTTAGAGCCAAACTGAGATAAAATTCGAATTCCACATAAAAAAAAACCCTCAAATACCGATTTTTATGGAAATATAGACATTGGATCAAATATTATTTGGAAAAAACAAAAATGAAAATAAAAGTTCAACACCCTGTAGCTCTGTAACGAAGCACTTCCGGATACACCTTTATAATATGAAGTTTTCTTATTATTTTTAAGTGGGGAAACTCACTCTGAATTTTTTCGCAATATTAATGAAACACCCTGTATAAAGAAAACACTGTACATGATGGTGTGCTCGGTTGGTTTTATTTGGTAGTCCATGTAAACATCCCTTGTCCGGATAAACCAAGTGGTTTTGTCCCATCGCTTCACTAGCTTGATCCAATTTCTATATACAACGTGCCCAAGAGAGGACCAGTTCGGGAATCTGGCCCGATGACGAAACGTCGGATCTAAAAATTTAATATCGCCATCTTAAAGAGGGGAAAAACTGGCTATGAGAGAGTGTCATTGATTTTCAAAAATCTTTTGTAATAAATTCGACAAAAAAAATTAACAATTTTTCCAAAATTCGTTTTTTTCCGTTTTTTCCCGGATATCTCCGGAACTACTAGGAAGTTTTTAGATTTCAAAGCGGCATATTATCGAGTTCCAAACGCCGCTAAATTCTTCTTTTTTAACCGACTTTCTATCTCTCATGGTTACGGAGATCCCTGTACTAGCCCTCCTTATCTTGAACACGTAGTATACTGAGTGTCAACCCTAAAATCTCCACCCCTGTAAAATTTTTGTTTATCAACCGGTTTAAAAAAAAAATGTTTTGTTTGATAGGTCAAACTTTTTTTGAGCATATGCCAAATTGGTTCGGAGGGCGTACCACAAAACATTGTTTTGTGGGGCGTACTTATGGGTAATTGTGTAGGTTCAAAAGACGTCAAATTTGAGAAAATTATAGAGCATTTTAGCTATCACTATCATTTCCAGGAATTTAAATTCCCATGCTATAGAGAAAAATAGCTTTGTAAGTAAATAAATACTAAAGCACGCGTAGTTATTACTATATTGACTGATATACGTGAGATGTTGATCTGTTATTTTATATCTTCATGTTTTGTTGATGTTTTCTTCTTTTTTGTGCATCGACTAATTTGTCGGACTCCAAAGTCTGATGTCATATTTTCCGCATTCTCTTAAGTTTTTAGTCTTCAGCATTTAGGTATGTAGGTACTCAACATATAATCCATGCTTTGTGACTGAATTTGATTTTTTTGACGATGAATTCTCTTTATAAATAGGGAGATAGGTTATAACATAAGAGTATTGTCGAAGTCGAAAGTCGAAGGCATAGAAAAGTGATTAAGGTTTGATAGGTAGGTGTTTGTTATGCTCCACTAGTGCACACTTTTTTACACTGCAACACTCAGTGTGGCTTTGTTTGTGAAATATTTGTCTGTTTTTTAGGATAGAATATCATTACTAAACGTACTAAGATATTCTATCCTTAAAAACAGACAAACATTTCACAAACAAAGCCACACTGAGTGTTGCAGTGTAAAAAAGTGTGCACTAGTGGAGCATAACAAACAGACCTATTGATATCATTCGCTTTTCTATGGTCGACCAAACCTATAACCACAAAGCCACAAAGCGTAACCTGGTTAACGCCAAATATATACCTAGGTAGGATTCTCGGTACCTAGGATTATTTACCACAACACATTGAGATATAAAATAATCCTAATCTAAAATTTGCTCAATAAATAATGTGGACATACGACAGTCTACCTCTGTTCTTCTGTGCTACTGATACATATACGATTGAAAAATCAGAAAACGAAAATTCATTGGTCTAAACAGAACTCTTTGGGTAATGGCAATAATGTAAAGCCTTGCCTAAAATTTTACATTTCGTGTATGTATTCGGGATGGAATTAAATTGAAAATCTATTATCTATTTATACAGGACGAGATGCAGGAATATTGAATAGATTTTATTCCTTCAACCTCAAGAAGTGGCGTTGAAGTATGACCTGATTCCAATACCAATTACCAAACAAGCTGTGACCAAACCTCAACATTAAAATCATACTTCGTTGAAAGTCGATGTAGGTATCTGAGGATTTATGATTCATCTTCTGTAAACACCCATAAAGTTTTGACATTTTTTTGGCAAGCAAATGCTTCTACTTCTAATAGAAATTCATATTGATGTCATGTCACAGTAAAAATAACCCAGATAAGATAACTAAATAAATGGTCAATGGAGAAGGATTATTCTGAATCCAAATTCAATATCACATGGTACCTCTTTATTTCCAGAACTTCCACTTATGTACACCTTGATAACCATTTTGGCACATTCAATAAACAATAAACTTTTCTATGAAAAATTTTTCTTGACCTTGACAATTTGACGGGTATGAAGCACAGCACAGGAAGCTGCAGTCTGCACATAACCCACAAAAGAAGTATCTACATGAATGTACACATAGATCGACTTGATCCGAAATTTAGATACACTGCTGCCAGCGCTTCCTAGAGATCACGAAGTGCTGCTTTACAAGGTGGACCAGAAGTAATGGGCCATACGGTAACAGTAGATTCCTCACACAAAAATATTGCGATAGACCTCAACTTGTCAAATCCGAAAGTTGATATACAGGAATACAGGTTGCTAAAGTGGAATTTCAATTTATGTTTTTTTCAAATAACTTGAAATAATCATATTATTTTGATAAAATTTCGTATATAGGGGTTGTTTGACATGCAAAATTCATATCTGGCCTTCGTATGGGTATTACATGTAGGCGTCGCCACTTACACATCTTTCCACTCATTCAAATAGTTATAACTTTCTTGTACGCACTTTGAAAATTAACATAGAGGGCATCAAGAATGTCGTTGTCACGGTAATTTTGACAAGCGTCCGGATGTTCAATGTTTCTTATAAAAAAAAAACAAAAAAAAAATAAAATTTTTTCAAATAAAAAATCATTTTTTTTTTGTAAAAAAAAATATAAAATTAGATCAATTTTTCTTAATCAAGAAACATTGTGCATTCAAGCTAATGTCAAAATTACCATGATAACGCCGGTTTCAAAGCATCCTATGTTCATTTTAAAAATATTCCATTTAAAACCACATTGCATGAATTACTTCAAGCTCAAATATCTTCAAAAAGAATACTCCTAGGCAAGGTTAATTGATAGTTATAAGGTTGCGTCGTTATACGTTCGGGTCTCGGACGAATCAGAATTCAGACAAAAATGACGTCAGTCGGCTACGATTCGGTTCTGAAATTCAAATACACATCTAAAAAAAAGATAGAATATGGTTCACACTTGATAATAAGAAGATATTTCACTGTATACCAAAAGCTGTGTAATAGCTTACCCTCAAACTCGTTTAAAAACGGCCGACTCTTGGAAAAAGTTTTAAGACCCTGAAATACGGACATGTTATGACATTAAGATGACACACCGATGACAGGAATGTCAATAATGGAGCTCGGTGACGGGATACGGGATCGATTCGGTTTATCGTTCGTGGATTTCCGATTCCCCAGTTACGGCGCAACCCAACAACTCCTAGATAATAAGGACTAAGTGCTCTCAAAACTTTCGGGTGTGACGACACCTATGTAGGCCCCGATGTAGGCCCATATCAATTCATCATATTTCGGTATTCTTATTGTAGGCCTGGCAAACCTAACAATCTTGTTTGTGTATGTTCTTGTCAAAAGAATCCAAATGTCTTTCAGTTTTGATGATTTTTGCGCGATGAAGGCTACACACACAAAGACAGCAGATTTTGCAGCGCATTTTTATGCTGAACAATTGTGTCGGTTTTTCCGTCGGTTATATATCAGGTGATGGTAGTAAAAAAAGAAGATTCAGTGAATGCAAGATGTCCAGGTCTTCCTCCGACGGAAAATTTGTGCTACTTATACTTACTAGAAAACGTTTTTCAAACATACAAAGACCAATCCAAAGCTCACGCACCGCACATACAGTAAATAAAGAGCGAGTTTTAGTTTATGCTCTTCACTGGAGGCAGGTATATCAAATCTATTGATCGAGAAGACCCCTTTCAATTCCCCACAGACGCTCGAGCATGTAAGGCTCGTCATGAGCCCAACATTATCAAAAAAGCATAAATCACACGCTCTTAGAAGTTTTGAAATGAAAATTTATTTGTCACAGCTGCTGTCGAAGTCAGCTGTTCTGGAAGTGATCACCAAAGATAAAGATTTGGGCCTACATTGATGACGTCACTCGGCCAGCACTTTGGCCTTGTTTTCTAGGAGGTATTGCGCAACCTCTACATATCAATTAACCTTGACTCCTAGGCACATCTACAAAGTATACTTTTTTCATGTACAGGGTGTTCACGGATAAATGGACCACCCCATCAACTTGGAGACGAAGTAGTTGTTAATAGATGTCAACTTGTCAAGAAAGATTTGAACATGTTATATGGCGAAGAGGAAAAAGTTGAAATATTTTCTTTATACATACAGGCTGACAGGTTTTATCATACAATATTTCAAATTAAGATTCCACCTCGGATTCTACTAAGTGAATAAAATGCTTAATTTGTATTCTATGAAAACCTTTAAAATATTCAGTTTCTTTTTAGAAGCTTGTTTGAAAATGAATATAACTCCTATTGTTTGAGTCGATTTTGTTATGGTTTCAGGGGCTATCTCGGCGTCTTTCAGAATAAATGTCGATAAAATAAAGATTTGTTCATCTAAATTTTAAAAATTGTCGGATAAAATTGGGTCACCCTGTAAGTTGTTCATATCTTTTTTGATAAGTTGACATCTATTAACCACTACCTCGTTCCCAAGGTTTCCAAATAATACCATATATTTCAAAACATGCTCGAAAAAATAGCAAATTTCTGATTAATATCTTCTTATTGGTTGAGTTTGGGTATAGGGTATGCTATATGAAAAATATTTAGAATTTTCCAGAGAATGCAAAAATCAAATAAAAAAATAGGGTTGCGATTTAAAATAAGAAAGTTGGACTACGCCCAGAAGTTCTGCGAAACACCCTGTATATGTGAAAACCTTGTTTTCATTCTACCATGGTTTTCACAAAATTCATTTAGAACCTTCAAGCTTTCATTTGAAACATTTTTTTCCCAAACATGAGGTTAAACAGTTAATGGGGTATCTAGTACACCCTGTCGGTACACAAGGTTAATTGATATCAATTAACCTTGGTCGGTACACATGATGGAAAAATCATTTTCTCACGACAAAACTTATAGGGTTCCAGCAGGGTCACAATTTTAAAATATAACTGTGTATATAGAGTGTTCAAGGAAACCGTGGCATCATAAAATACACCATTATAATTGTCCTCTAACTTGACTTGGCAGCACCGCCAAGCAGCGCTTCTATTAGCGTCAAATCGTTTTTTGCTCTGTATTGTGTCACTGTCAATTATGTGTCTTCGTACTCTTCGTTCGTCTGGAATTTTGTTTTTTGTTGAATCAACATCAACATTGAGCATTCAACAAAATTACAGAACCAATAATTATTTAACACTATCCCGCTTTCTCGTCGCGAGTTATAGTTTTTCCTGAATTATATTTTATTCATAGTGATTGAATAATAATTATTAAAAAATATGGATCTGGGTAAATTATCCAATGAGAAGAAATTGTCTCTTTGCAGGTCTTATTTCAGAGGTATTTTTCTGTACATTCCCTCGAACAGGATCAAGCTTAATTTTTTTCAGCTGGTTTGTTTATCTTGCCATTTGTCTGGTTGGTGAATACAATATGGTTTTTCAATGAAGCTTTCAGGAAACCAGCATATGAAGAACAGAAACAAATAAGGAAATGTAAGTATAACAATAAAATTAGATTAGTTCAACTTGTTCATTCAAATATTTTATCAAACTCAGCAATCATTCTGAATCACTTTAATTGACTTAATCACGATACACTCACAATACAGGGTGTCTCACGGTGACCGTCTATTAGAATATCTCGGGAAATAAAGCAATTGGGATTCTGAAAATTTGTATGGTGGGATATTCATAGATGTTCTTCTCAAATGAAATAAAAACAACGGTGCACGACTTCCGGTTATACCGGAAGTAGGTGTCAACTCGCTTATTTTAAATGGAACACCCTATATATTATTACATTTCATGTCCTATACCTAAGTATGAGCGTTTTTGAAATATTTTAGTTTTTATGTCAAAAATGACGTTTGAAGGCTCCTATTTTTTATGTGAATTTCACCTATAAGAAAGCCTTCATTATTTAATTTGTATTGGATTTCTTGTTGAAAAGGACCTACTTAAATAGATTTTTCACAGTAATATGAAAACTATTATTACAGGGTGGGCCAAAAATAAGATCAAAAATTAAATTCAGAAAACGGACAAAAATCAATGTTTTCAAATGGAAACCCCTAATTTTTATAATTTTATCTTATTGTGCATTAATAATAAAGGTGAGTTTGTATTAGATTGTCCTCTCCAAAAATTATTTTTTTTATTTTTTTTTTTAATTTTTGGAATGAACAATATTAGGTAAACTCACCCTTATTTTCAATGCACAATAAGATAAAATTATAAAAATTAGGGGTTTTCATTTGAAAAAAATGATTTTTGGCCGTTTTCTGAATTTAATTTTTGGCCCACCCTGTAATAATAGTTCTCATATTGCTGTGAAAAATCTATTAAAGTAGGTCCTTTTCAACAAGAAATCCAATACAAATTAAATAATGAAGGCTTTCTTAAAGGTGAAATTCACATTTGAATAGGAGCCTTCGAACGTCATTTTTGACATAAAAACTAAAATATTTCAAAAACGCTCATACTTAGGTATAGGACATGATACATGAAATCTGCCTAGAATTTTACGTAGAATCCAAAAATGTGATAATATATAGGGTGTTCCATTTGAAACAAGCGAGTTGACACCTACTTCCGGTATAACCGGAAGTCGCGCAACGTTGCTATGATTTCATTTGAAGAGAGCATCCTTTTAAACCTCACCATACAAATTTTCAGAATTCCAATCGTTTTATTTCCCGAGATATTCTAATGGACGGTCACCGTGAGACACCCTGTATATCAAGACTAACAAGAGAATCAACAACTTCCAAGACAACTTCAATACAGAAAATTATTTATCAACACAAAATGAAGGATAATGCGAACCAGCACCTCTATCCTGATGTTCAAAAAA
The DNA here is from genome assembly GCA_958502075.1 of Orchestes rusci. Lineage (NCBI taxonomy): Eukaryota > Metazoa > Arthropoda > Insecta > Coleoptera > Curculionidae > Orchestes > Orchestes rusci. The sequence goes on from OY293310.1 coordinate 8,712,412, forward strand.
TACCATCAAATTATATTTAACAACTAAAGTAATAACGAACAAAATCAACCATCTTACACCGTTGGCGGACGAGCCACAGGGATTCGAGCACAAATAGAAGATCTCACAGAACCGCATGTGTTATGCTGACGATGCTCTCTCATTGCGAAAAAATTCAAGATTACTTACAAAGGTTATTGCACTTATTCAACCTAACAGTCAAGTCTCTAAACATGGTAATATCACCGACCAAAACAAAGTGCTTAACAATATCAAAACCCCTTTAAGTTGCAAACTTGAACTTAACGGTAAAGCCGGGTGAAGTGATCGAACAGAAAATGAAATTCAACTAAGTACCTTGGCATAGAACTTTCCCGCTTTGGTGATATTGAAGCAGAGGTGAGAGATCAAACAACAAAAGCAATAATTGCTGGCTGACTAAATACAACATCGTTCAATAAGAGTATGGGAACGGACACTAAATCGAGGATCTTCGAAACCGTCGTGAGGCCGGTGATAACATATACCGCAGAAACCAGGCCAACAGCGAAAACCAAAATACTCCTTGATACAGCTGAGATGAAGACACTGCTGGATAGAGATAAAAGCCAGAATATCAGAACAGCATGTAATGTCAAGAACATCAATGACTGGGTAGCAAACAGGAAGAAAGGATGGAATGAACACATAGAGACTTTCGAGAATTCCTCAGGACAAGTCCCCATTGGGACGACAAGACGTTGAGCGCCCCTTGAATATGTAGTGGTTCATTGAGCACTTGGCTAGTACGATATAACGAAAAAGGTTACAATTTGAACATCGCAAGAATACAAGATAAGAAATATTTGAATAGTGATTATTCAGTGATCTGATAGATAATTAAATACTCTCCACCGATTTAATGTTTACCGAAAAACCCTTAAAAAGGCAAAGTCTTTCATAAAACAGTGACTTCTGGAGTTTGGTGGTATTTGTACAGTGGTCTTTTGAGCGGATATTCAAGAAACGATGAAGCGACAGCCCCACGCAAGGGGACGATAATTGAACAGGCGACTCGCCCAAAATCAAGAATGAAGAAGAAGACTGAAATTAATTTCGAACGGCACATCATAGTGATCATATTATTATTATTTTCACGTACGGTGTCAGATTGGACCTTCGATTGGACACACACCTGTCGTGATCTAAGGGAACGTACCTGGGCCGAACAGTAGGGAAACTCGGTATTGGTAACTTCAGTCTATTATCGCTTACGGTACATCCAGTCTTTTTCCACCCAAAGAATTCATAAAACAAATCACAATCTTGTGGCTAAAATCCCATGCTCTGGTCCTGCAATATAGTCGTTAAGTTCCTCTAAGTGCGGGCTTTTCCAATCTTCCATGACCTCTGCAATAGTTGGGTGTGTATTGTCCCACTTCTCAGTTCAGAGGACCAATATTTCTCTATTATGGCTGAAACTCGGGCTGAGGGTTGTGGATTTCTGGCGGGCTCTCTATTTTCCAATTGGATGACTGTGGGGACCGGTACCGGTGGCGACCTTTGCTTGACCATGTTCAACGTCTCGTGAGTTAGCGATTGGTTCTGGAGAAACGGACTGTCGATCCCCCTATACGCATTCAAGGGCTCGCCGACATATCCCGATAATTCCAAACAGACACATCAGGAACAGGAAGAGTGCTACACACTTAAACAAAAAGCTAATATTGTGACGACGCGGATCTTAGATGTCTTGTGTTGATGAAGGCAGCGCTAGCCAGGTTAAGGAGGGCCATTGAAAGTGCTGGGCTTCAAATAATCATTAGGGTCCGACGCTCTGCATGCCAACTAAAACCACCGATGAGGTGACGCACAATACCGTTGCCTATAACTTTATAACCTATTAATTCCTTAACCGATTTAGCTCATTTTAAAGAGGAAAATCTGCTTTTTCTGGTGCATGTACTTGGGGTCGATTTTATTCGCTTTAGCCGACAAAACAACATGAATTGTAACAGGTTTTTTCGAAATATTCAAATGCAAACCCACTATACAGGGCGTTACTTAATGGTATGTCATAATTTTAAGGGGGAGTTCCTGGATACATTTTAAGTCGAAAAGGTCATATAAACTTGGGTCTTCAAAAAAAAAAATAATAAATAAAATAAAATTGAAAAAAAAAGTGTGTTCCTATACCATAATATCCTGTGGCAAAATTCAGTTCAATATCTCAAACCGTCTTTGAAAAATGTATTAAAAACTGAAAATAAGATGAATCTTTAACACCCTGTATCTTAAAAACCAAGTATTTTAAGACCCAAGTTTATATGACCTTTTCGACTTAAAATTTATCCAGGAACTCCCCCTTAAAATTATGACATACCATTAAGTAACACCCAGTATAGATGCCACCATCGAGTTATTAGTAATTGAGGAACATCGAGTTTGATGACCTGTAACTGTCTTAGAGTATCGTTACGCCCCCTTGCGGCGATCCTAGAAGCTTGAAATATATTTCCAGCATTTTCTCTTGGGCACATTACTAAACATATTTTTTTTCCTGGGTGTCTAGGACGAATAGTTTACGAGAACTGGCACCCTATCGCTTAGAGTGAATCACCCTGTACAATGCTCTTAATTTTTTCCTGACTATCGGAAACTTTGAAGGGTGGCAGAGAATAACGATCAAAGTCTATTTTCACAAGAAATGTGTTATCATGTAGCTAGATCCAAACATAATACGATCAATTCGGCAAATAAAGTTTATGGTCCTGGATAAAAAGCTCTTGAAACTCTTAGTATAATTTATATTGTTTAAATTATGCAAATTGGTAATATTCGACGTCAAACATAAAGTTGTGAACACTGACAAAATATCATATCAACTGAACTTTGATCGTTATTTGCCGCGACACTTCCTATGTTCTTAAGTTGTTTTGCATTAGGTAGGTAATGAGAATGTCCAAGCGGCATCTGAGACGTATTTTCAACAACCTAAGCAAATAATATTTTGAAAATGTTCGAAAGTGTGGTTTTCTGTCATAATCGCAAATTTACTTCATACACATAAAAGTTGAGAACCGTAAGCAAGTAAACAATAACAAACACTGAAAGGACTATGATATTTTTGTTTATGTCATCTTTCGTTTCTCAAAAAAGTAGCTCAGGTTCGTCAAAACGGCAAGGTTCTATCTTCAGTGATAACCGGGATAACTCGCAATTGCAATCAAAATGGGACACCCTGTACTCACCTCACTGATACCCCTATTATTCCCATAAGATTAAACACTCATTGAAAACCCATTTATCTGCAAAACTCCCTCCAAAAAGTGGGATGGATATAAACAATGGACAATTTGCATACATTTTCAAAAGACTTAAAATTTTTTATACGTATTCTAGACATTATTTGAAAGTCACTAGCGAAAAAATTTTTCCGAAATACTTAAAAATATACTTAATAAATGAAAAAGAAGACGCGAATTTCACTGCATGATCGCAAAAGGGGTGGGGTCATATTACCCTTCCGAGAGAGTGAGAGTCATCTCAGTCAATACGTCAAACGGAGATAGATAGTGTATTCTGTGACGTATTGGATGTTGATTGGCGCTATTTAATCGGTAATTACTGCATTAATAGAGGTCGTAGGTTGATTTTTCAAACATCAATGGCATCAGTACTTACTTATCCTTATATTTTTCATATTTCCAAAAAATGTGCAAATTGTCCATTATTATCCAGTACAAGTTTTTTGATATGAATGAGTTTTTTTCAGATGTTATCTACTCGTCAGCCGGTGCTTTTCTGTGGCTCATCATACTTGCAACATGGATTACAATGTTTCAAATTAACAGATCCAGTTGGGGAGAGTTTGCAGATAGAATATCTTTCATAATACCTTTAGGTACGCCTTAGTGACATAACTTTATTTAAAATATAATTTATAGTTTATTTATATAGGTACCTACTATTGATACTGATACATATGTTTTTTATTGAACGATACGTGTAATGGAAATATACTTGATATAAAGATTATTATATACTTATTTGTCTGGCATAATTATTTAATGTGTGATGATTTTAAATAGTTACTGAATAGTCGTAAACGAATCACCAGATGCGTGAAATGTATATTGCTTGTGAATTCCACTTAAGTACTATTAGTTTTTAAAATTTTACAGTGAATCTTGTTTCAAAACAACGTTAGGTTAGAACCCATTTCCGATTATAGTGTTTCTCAGTTTGTGTGTCAAAAAATTATTTTTTCATGATGATACAACATACAATAGTATTTCTATCACAAATTCAAAGAGGGTCTTTGAACGCCACTCATAAGTGTTTTGGAATAATGCTTTTTTTTCGGATGTTTAAATTTTTTTTCCTGAAACGGAGGTTTCATCATTAACGATTTTCTGGTTGAAATTTATTGATAACCATTTTTATCTAACGCATGATAGTTATAGCAAACATAATACGATCAATTCGGCAAATAAAGTTCATGGTCCTGGATAAAAAGCTCTTGAAACTCTTAGTAGGTATAATTTATATTGCTTAAATTATGCAAATTGGTAATGTTCGACGTCGAACATAATGTTGTGAACACTGACAAAATATCATATCAACTGAACAGCGATAGTTGACATTGGTGTCATTTTGGACAAATAAAGTGTCAAATAACCCACTAGTGTGTTTTAATCCATAACTCACTAGTCACTGAGTTATGGATTATAACTCACGTTCCCGTGGCAAACAAACAAACAATAACCTATTTTGACCAAAATGTAAACATGTCACTGTCTAGTCATTCTGATTCTGGAACTTATATTTAATAATAATTTTCTCAAAAAAAAACGATTTTCTCCATTTGTTGGATAAAACATCGTATGGCTATCGTGCGTTGTTTTACAAGTCAATTGAGAATTTATACCACTCGGCCTGACGGACTCGTGGTACAAATCTTTCTCGCGTGACTTATTTTCAACACAACGCACTAGTACCATAAATTACTATTTATCACTTTAACTTTAAAGAGAAGAGGTTTGAACTTTTTGAATATATTTCAAATCTAAGAATAAAAGACAACTATTTGTCGTATCGTGGTTGTATCTGCGGTTGAACAGCCTGTTAATGGTAATACTAATTCAAAATAAACATTGATTCTGTCTGTAGCGGTTCAAGTGTATACTTTGCGTTTGAAAACACTCAACAATTTTTTATCACATGTATTCTAGTCTATGATATTATGATGATAAAAAAAATATATCCGCTTACCTTTCTTGAATTGGAAAATGATCTTTCATGATGATGCTCATTTTTGATGATTTATTTCAAAATGTCTCATTTTTGCCAAGTTCAAGATTTTATATCTAAATCATTCTTTGTGAAATTTTCAGGAAGTACATAATTTGTGACCCTCTCCGAATAATGCCAGCCATTTTAATCAAAAATTGCACAAAAAAACCAACTAAAACTAACCCTTTTTTAAACGTGAAAAAAGGACACTAAACCTTTGACTATAAATAAAATAGACAGAGGCAGTCATTCATAAACACTTCGTAGATATGGAGCCGTGATTCCCCTACATAAGCAATAGTCAATCATCTACGTTATGAATGGAAAAATTGAAAATATAAACCGTTTTACTATAAATTTTGACAGTCGTTCACTATAATAGGCGCTTTCGCTTTAGAGAGATTCGCTAAACCAGTATCATCAGCTAGCGAGTTTTTCTCTTTTTGCTTCACGTTAATAAAAAGAGACAAAATATGATCGAGTTGAGCGAACCACCGTTTCCGTAAGGGTCCAATTTAAGGGGAGTGGCATTTGTCATACAGGAGGCCGTTTGAGCGACGTTGCCGCATGTGATTAATTGTAAATACTAATTTTGAGTTTTTGTTGTAAAAATTGGATCCATATTTTTTAGAACTAAAAGTTTTCAGTAGGCGAATTATATGAATGTCTTCAACGGTTTTTGCCATAATCAAAATAGATATTGAACATTTGCAACCTGAATTTCACGAATTTTTAAAGCATGCAATTGCGGAGAGATTCCTTGTGTCTGCCAGTATAGGGAAATTTGGCACTTACCGCAAGTTGCTTAGAATGTGATTTGACGTCTATGCTTCATCAAATAATGTAAACAAATCTGTCTTTTTTTATTTATACACCATTTCCAGCAGTATTTTAGAAAGTATCATTTTGATTTTGGAAAGTATCATTTATATTTCAGAATAAACATATGTATTTTGGAAAAATACATTTTTCTGATACTGAGTTACCAATCGAGAGGAAATACGGAGAGCTACCCGACGAAAAAAATGAAAACTTGAAAGTTCAGATGAGATTTGAGAGGCCTCAGTAGCTACCAACAAATCAACAACGAACATGAAGCTAAGAAAAATAAATAAAATATCTTACAATATCTTCAGCAAAAGAATATCATTTTGTAGCTTTCTTAGGTTTCATAATGGTCTTTCTCTTCTTATGAATAAAATAGTTAACTAACATTTTTTTCGAAATTTCGGCTTCAGAAAAAAAAAATCAAAACAAATGTATGCTACAAAAAACTTTGGATCAAAATACCTCCAAAAATAATTTTTAATATAAAATCAAGAATGACACAAGACCTCTTACTGATAAATTTTGAACCTGAATTCCTCGAAAATGATATTTTATCTACAACTGTCGAAAAATAGTTGTTTTATGCAACCATCTATAGATATAAAATGTTCCACATATTACACGGCCTGAGAGAAACCCGTGGATCATAGTTCTTTATCCACGGGCAGTGGGCCTAAACACAACTATTTTTCGCTTTATTTAGTGACTTTTTTCCAAATTTTTTGACAGTTTTAGATAAAGCATTGTATTTGACTCGCATATAATTAACATATTACACTCGAATAAAATTAATAACACTCGCCTTCGGCTCGTGATATAAATTTTAATCTCGTGTAATATTTGGCCCATTATATGCTCGTTAAATAAAATACTATTGTTAACTACCTCCATCCATCTTCAATTGTATCTTGGAAAAACCATATGAATTTTAGAAAACATCATTTGAGTTTTAGAAACGATCAATTGAATTTAAAATTCCAAATTGTGAGGACGATGCTTACAAAGCTTTTCCTTGAGGTATCACATCCTTTAGGTCACAGAATACATTATCTTTCCCCGTATTGACTGGCATATTGACTGTAATAGCTCTTTCACTTGAGAGGGTAATTTAGCTCCACCCCGTTCTTGATCATGCAGTGAAATTTGCGTTTTTTTTTTATTTATTTAGTTTATTTTTGGGTATTTCGAAAAAAAAAATTTCGCTAATAACTTTCAAATATTGTGTAGAATACGTATATGAAATTTCAAGTAATTTAAAAATGTATGCAAATTGTTCATTGGCAATTCGAAAATACATTTGTTGCTTTCTAAAATTAAATTGGTTCTTCTCAACTACATTTGAATCTTTATCAAATTAAAGTGGTTATTCTAAAATACAAAAAATAATGATATTTTCCAGAATGCAATTGACTATTCCATTACACATAACACCTACAATATAATGGAATGGAAACTACAATGATAAAAATAAAAAAATAAATAATAATGACGTTATCAAGTGGCGCCCTACAATGGTTGTTTGGATAACCACATGACATGATATGGTAAAACAGAAATCTACATCAGCATACAGCGCCATCTGCAGGTTTCTGTATCAGCTATATTTCTGCGGCAATTTCAAATGATTATAATTTTTTTGAGCTTTTGTTCCTGGTTTTAAAATATGTATTCATATTTAACCCAAATTTCGAAATAGATACGTTTTCAATCAAAACTTTCTTAACACTATTCTAATGATGAATGGTTTGGAGAAAGTGGTTTTTATGGCGTTTTTACTTTTTTTGACTATGACATGGTGATAATACACACAAGAGTGGAAGTATCTGGAATATTTATTTCAAAATGTATCCACTATGGTTATTCTTATTCACCCAATGTTAGAATAGTAACCTATTGCTGCCGACCGTTTCATTCGTTTTCAAATAATAAAACAAACATTTTGAGATCAATTAGAATGTCCAACTATATTAATTTTCGCTACCTATTTCCTCTGTACAGGGTGGCCAACTAAGAATGCGAGGTACTGTATCTCGGAAACTATACATCGTAGAGGCTTGCGGCAAAAAATTTTATCACTAAAACGGCCAAGAGAAAAACCTGGAAAATATGTTCAAGTTTCTGAAATGGTCGCTAGGGGGCGTAACAACCAACACCAAGTAGAAAAATATGATTTTTATGGAATTTTGTCCAATGAAAATATATCGATGAGCTCATTTTCGGATTAACTGACTATTTACCTACACTTTTTGTCCGAAACGTTTTTTTTCTATCTATCATAATAAAGTGGTGGGGGAAGTTCAATTGTTTTATTAAACAAACGGAGATTTCTCCCGTTTCGCTTGACGGATTTCAACGAACTTGGGCTCATATGAAAGAGACTAGTCTGCGCTATAAAATGCTCATTTGCTTTTTAATTTGTAACATTCGCCGTCGCCGCTAGATGGCGTTAACTGAAATGGTAGCATACTTTTGAGTTTTTTCCGAAAAAATCAAACGTAATGGTATATCCATTTTCATATATTTTAAAACGGGACACATTTTCCTATAAAAAATTAAAAAAAAAAGACAAAAAAAAATACAAAAAAAAACATTAATTTTTTTGTTTTTTTTTAAAGGAAAATGTATCCCCTTTTAAAATATATAAAAATGAATATACCATTACATTTGATTTTTTTGGAAAAAACTCAAAAACATGCTACCATTTCAGTTAACGCCATCTAGCCGCGACGGCGAAGGTCAAAAATTCAAAACCAAAAAAGTTTTTTGAAGTGCAGATCATGCTCTTTCATATGAGCCCAAGCTCGTTTAAATCGGTGAAGCGAAACGGGAGAAATCTCCGTTTGTTTAAAAAAACAATTGAACTTCCCCCACCACTTTATTATGATAGATAGAAAAAAACGTTTTAGACAAAAAGTGTAGGTAAATAGTCGGTAAATCCGAAAATGAGCTCATCGATATATTTTCATTGGACAAAATTCCATAAAAATCATATTTTTGTACTTGGTGTTGGTTGTTACGCCCCCTAGCGACCATATCAGAAACTTGAGAATATTTTCCAGGTTTTTCTCTTGGCCGTTTTAGTCATAAAATTTTTTGCCGCAAGCCTCTACGATAAATAGTTTCCAAGAAACGGTACCTCGCATTCTTAGTTGGCCTTCCTGTACAATGCGTTCGAAGTGTTCCATTTAAAATATACATGATTTTTAACTTCTTGATTCGTCACGTTTCATTCCTTGGTATAATTTTGTCTTGTGGTTGTAACTATCTATTTGCATGATCATATTTTTGTATTTATTTTCCATATCTCGACCATCATGTGAAGCCTTAAGGAACCCCCAGACTGGCGCGAATTATTCGCAGCCGCGGCGGACTTCTCTGCATCTGGTGTAGTTATCAGGGCCGAATTCAGAATATTCACAAACACGTTATGTTTTCTACAGGATCGAATTGCCAAATATCTAAAGGGTTCTGGGTAGCTCTTATTCAAGCAATTTTAACAGCACATACTCACCGCCTTCTGGTACATCCATTATGAATACACAATACACAACAGTGAATCGTTCAAAGTATAAGTGAAAAAACACTTTTTATTAGTTCACTTTTTCTCAGAATCACAGGGACAGATCAAAATTGTAGCTTATTAAAGGATAGTTTTGCGAGTCTGCTCACTTTCAGACGCAGCGAATAAAATTCTATCAAGAAAAACAAATCGCAAACTGTCGTTAGAAAAATACGGTTTTCGGTACCTTTTGGGCCATCAGCGGACCATGATTCCACCACCGCCCAGCCAGCGGACCATATCTAGGGTACTTTATGAAACATAACATTGTTCTCGTGAGAGTTTCTTGCTTGAAGAAATTATTCCAGATTTTGGTGTTTCTTCCCCATCTTTGAAACCCCCAGGTAACCCTCTCCAGGGTTTCCTTGCCAGAGGACGCCGCTCTGGCATGAATATAATCGGAGCTTTTCGAAATCGTATCCTATTTTGTACGTGGGAGGCAGGGTTATGAAGTATTCACTCATCTGAATTTCCATTTTTTCTGCAGAAAATGTGATGTGGTCGCGTATTTAAATGCCTATTCACGATACCGGATACATGGATGTTTCAAGTTCCAGTAATGAGTATTTATGTTTCAATTGAATAACGGTGAATACTGTGATGTGTTATCACTTTAGCACTGCATGGAGTGATCCAAGTACCATTCCTACAAATTTTGAACGATTTGGAGTGATATTCAAATTCTTGTTGCAAATGTATGCCAACCGGCTTTATTTAGAAAATAACAGATTTATAATCGTATTGTATATTCACAAAAATGCGTGTATCTTGTTCGCATAATACTTATAATTTTGGTTATCGACAAGTCTCTTCTCACAGACAAAATCTTTCATCGGAATCGCCAACCAGATGTCCATGGCTTCTTTGACTACCTTATCTACCGATAAAGTTTTTGCTGCTGTTGGTGAAAACATCAAACTCCTTAGACGGTCAATAGCAAAGTCAATGTAGCTCTCTCGCTGCTTCAAATTTTCCAGTGAATCTAAAATAAACTAATATGAACCTCCAGCCTACAGTAAAAACAAAATTTTTAGGGTTGATTTGCTCGAGAACGATCGAGTTTTTATATTTCAGCTATACAAAAGAACATTTCCGAATAAAAATGAATAAACAACTATTTCAAAGTTGAAAGTACACTCCTACATCAGTTAAATTCCCAAAGTAAAAGAACTAGAGAGAAACATATTCTATCTACACTTTACTCCTATAGTAAATTATCTAAACCAATAATTCAATCAGTTACGTCCACGTTACTTCGATGTCTATGGGTATCCACCCAATTCACCTACTTTTTTGCATAGGTTCGAATATCATTCATCTTAGCAATAATTATCAACAGTGCCTATTGATACGTTGAATTTAATCAAAAGAAAAATCACTTACATGTATACATTTGTTGCACATCGCTGCAATCATTGCCGTTATTGTTTTTCATAGACTCAAGAGCTTTCATTTTCAGTTTTGCCTTGATCAATTTCAACATGATAATATCAGGTAGATTAAATGGTCCTTGCAGTATTGCACACAACATTTGCATTTCTTCATTGCCCAATTGTAAATTTTCAGTATGGATCGAAAGTTCTCGGTAAGATGATCTACCATTTCTGCAAACAAACAAAAAATTCTTAGCTCCATGGAAATGGCAAGACTGATAATTTCTATGGGCTTATGATCAGTCAACTCCATCTTTGGCATACGTATCAATCAATGGCCGAAATTAGATATTGAACATACGCATGAAGCATTGTATTGAAGAGAATGAGATCAGGGATAGGCAAAATTGTAAAAGTATATTTTTGAAAAATATTACTGGTGTATTACGATTTATCATTTTATTGACAAAAAGACGCAGAGAACAGAGGTTCTTTAGGAAATTACTTGCGTTAATGAGATTTCTCAATTGAGGCTGGTCGAAGTAGCCTATGGCAGCCATGTTTTTTTTGGCGACGTTTGTTTAGTGGCCAAATTCGGACGACTAATTTCGTAAACAATCTGCCAACATCAGAACCTTGAAGAAACGCCATCTCGGCGATGATCGATCGGATCACAAAACATGTCGTTGAGCCTAGATAGAAAATTGGGGAACGCCACACGAGGCCGAAAGTTCATGTGGCCGAAATCCCAGTGGGCACGAGGCCGAATCGAGAATGCTCATGTAGCCGAACACGTGATGTGCATGTAGCCGAAAGAGTCGAAATGGAAGAGGCTGTTGTCGCCAGTGGTGCTGAACTTCCAAATAGTTGGTTTTTAGTGTTATTGGATGGCTTTATCGTTCTTCAAGGTTCCGTCTTGCGATTTGTCTACAGATAAAACATCATTAGAATGTATTCTCTTCAGGATGATTTCGAAGTTCTCGATATTATTCAACACGGATTTTTCAGAAAGCTGTAAAGTAGACCAATTTACTCCCAGGAAAAATAAAATTACTGTTGTTCTATAAGTAAATGGACGACTTGAGATTTTTCAAAAGGTCTAGGCTGTTTGAAAATTACGTCATAGATTATTCTCGAACAAATTAGACATGAACTGTCGAAACACCCTGATTGAACTTGATAGGCAAGTGGGTACTTAAGTTTCTACCTATTTTTTCATCTTTGTATCTCATTCTTTTAGACAAACTAAGAAGCTTATTTTATTTTTGATAACAACAGCGTTTCTCCAATGAATCAGTAGCTGTTATTATGAAGCCACAAAACGTGTAAATTATTGTGCCGCTCGGCTCTTTATTTAACACGAAGACCGCATTTTTGACTAGTATTGAAAACATTTCTGAATACATTACAGAACGTTGTCTAGTTATACAGGGTGTCCCTGAAAAGACTGTACAACACTTAACCACCCATTTCTTGACCAAAAATAGGGCGATCTATAGGTGGGCTTACCTATATCCAAAATTGCTTCGTTAAGTCTACAGAGGGCGTCAAAGTTTCAAAAAATTTTTTGTTTTTTCAACATTTTTCAAAAACGTACAAATCGCCTTTGATAATTTTTGGTACCTAGTCTTGGACCATGACCATGCGTTTTTTGTTTCCATAGCGAACGATTGTACGTGATCGGAAGTGTTAAAAAAGTGACTTCACATGTTATTTCTTTTGATTTTTTTTGGAATTGACTTTTTGATAATTCAGATGCTTTTATCTAATAGTTCAATGAATTGGGGAGTTTTTCTCTTTCTTGAGAAATTTCGCTGGGATAAGTGGTTGTGCCAGAAAAAAAAATATCAACCAACTTCACAGATATTTTACTATTGATTCATTTTTTTCTAGCATAATTACTTATCCCAACGTATTTTGTCAAGAGAGGAAACACACTGTGTTATTAGATGAAAACATCTAAATCATCAGAAAGTCACTTCCATAAAAAATCACTGACGTCATTTATGCAGCTATATCTTTTGATTTTTTATGGATTTGACTTTATGATAATTCAGATGTTTTCATCTAATAACCCAGTATGTGAGAAAGTTTTTTCCTTTCTTGAAAAAATTTGCTGGGATGAGTAGTTATGTTAGCAAAAAATTAATCAATGATAAAATATCTGTGTACCTAATTGTAAATATTTTTTTTCTGGCACAACCACTTATTCCAGCGAAATTTCTCAAGAGAGAGAAAAACTTCCCAATACATTGAACTATTAGATAAAAGCATCTGAATGATCAAAAAGTCAACTCCAAAAAAAATCAAAAGATATAACAACATGTGAAAGTCACTTTTCTAACACTTCCGATCCAGTACAACAGTTCGCTATAGAAACGAAAAACGCAATTTCATGGTCCAAGACTAGGTACCAAAAATTATCAAAATCGATTTGTTTTTGAAAATTGTAGGAAAAACCAAAAATTTTCTGAAACTTTGACGCCCTCTGTAGACTTAACGAAACTATTTTGGATGTACTTAGGTAAGTTTGCCTAGATCGCCTTATTTTTGGTAAAGTGATTTGTGGTTAAGCGTTGTACAGCCTTTCCAGGGACACCCTGTATAAGAGAACAACAAAATAACTTCTCTGGTTATATGTTGTTGGGACCCTTTTTTTTGTGAAATACATCCTCGTCTAAATGATCTCAACCAAAACATAAAATGTGGTACCAAAGACTCGCGGCGCAGTTCTTCCACCGTGAAAAGCTGCAAGGTCTTTTGTAACACCAAGTCAGAGATTTTAGTTGGTAACTATTTATGAAAGCACTCATTCAACATCTTTTTTGTGAATTGTTGTTTAATAAATACCTACCAAAATTTATTGTAATCGTATCGACATGCGAAGACATCTTTATCTCAATAATAAATAAAATGACTTGATTATCATGCTGATGCTGCTGCTGCATAATCATGCTGATGTGCATAACCCAAACTAACACAAACTATAAAACTATTCAGACATGAAATAATATAAAGTCAATATTATTATCTTATTGATGCATAATCATTTCCTTGTTTTCCTAGATTATTTTTTAAACCTACTACTTACTTCTGTTAATAATCATATACCTATTTGTAATTTGAATCTTTCACCGGATCCGAATCATAGCTTCGAAATTATTGAATTCTAAATAAATTTACCACTGGCGACATAGGTTTCGACGAAAATGTCCTTCTAAAGCTGAAAACAAGACAAATTCCGATCCCTGACGAATCATTATCGTTTGCTTCCGTTTCGGCTACGCGCGCTTTCGGCTTCGCGCACTTTCGGTCTCGTGAAGCCATCTCGAAAATTGCATCGTATGAACACGTCGGTATAGCCTATCGTTTCATCTGTCAAATGAATGATGAAGAATGGGTTTCTTTATATCATCTTTCAATTGCCGTTTTTTAGCCTTTCCAGTAATTCGTGGATTCACAATGCAATATGACAATAAATAAATATAAAAATTTTGGAAAATATACAGGGTGTCCCGCATGACGGTTTTTCATAGATATTATCGAAACCTGTCAAGATAATTGAATAAAATTTTGTACAGTTACCAACCTTTTTACAGTCTACCTAGTAAACGGAAACTTAATATTGTACTACCTTCATGGCAAGGGATTACAGGGACGTGCTTGGGAAAAATGTACCCTAAATTTTTTGATTGTTGTTTTTTAGTAGATTTGCCCGCACAGTTTCAAAATCTAGAGTTTTTTACATAGATAAGGTACTTTTCTCTTATCTCGCTGGGACGCACCATTTTCGAGAAAAATGCATTTGGAAATCATATTACGTAAAAATTGCATATACCGAAAATCTTAGCGAAAGCACGGGTTAACCTGTGATAGCCTAGCCTTCACTAAAATCAGTGTGTTCAAAAATTTTTTAAATGCGTTTCTCTCGAAATTGGTGCGTCTCAGCGAGTTACAAGAAGAGTACATCATTTGTGTAGAAAACTCCAGATTTTCAAAATTGGTAGACAAAACTACTAAAAATTAACAATCAAAAAATTTGGGGCCTATTTTTCTCAAACCCGGCCCTATATATGGTATTCAATACTAAGTTTTTGTTCATCTGATAGAGTGTGAAAAGTTTAGGAGCTGTACCAAATTTTATTCAATTATCTTAACAGGTTTCGAAAGTATCTACAAAAATCCGTCACCAGGTCTTCACCTTCAACACCCTGTATCTTGAAAAACAGAGAGTTTGTGGATACTAGTTTATATGAAGTTTTATTTCTATTTTGGGGCGTAGAATACGTGGTTAAAATATTGACGTCTAATTTCGGGACACCCTGTATACTAAGTTGCATCTCTAAGAAGTTATACGCCTTGCAAGTGAGGTTTTCAACTTCGAAGGAATTCTCAGTTAAACCTCAACTAAGAAACACCAGATTTGAAACACGTTAGTGTACTAAGAGCATTAATCGACAGTATTTGGAGTTTCTTAAAATAAGACAAAACTTCTTAACCCGTTGGCGGACTTGAAAGATTATTGTTTTATTTTATGGGGCATCTAGTTGTACAACTTTTCTTGCTCTTGTTATTTTAAAGTTTTCAGCAAAAACCCAAATAACTGAAGACACGTATTGTAGCTGTTATATCAAAAATATTTGAAAAAACCACCATTGGCTACAATGATATATGACACAATATGAATCTGCAGTCAAAGTCTTTATATTCCAAGTCTGGTCACTCCTTTGATCCGTCTGAAAAAAACGGTATTTTTTGCGAGGTGTCGTAAATCATCAGCAAAACCTGTTTTAGCTAGTCATTTGGTAGTATGCGAGGTGCGGATACGCGGAAGGTGAATCTATTTAGCAAAGCGTCGTTGTTGATACATACATACAAATGATCCGATCTGAATTATTAGTTCTGGATATTGTGATTATGCCTCCGGCATTTTTATTGAAATTAAATTTCCAGCAATTCCAGCTTCAAAGAAATTACCTATATAAACAGCCGTAACCAATTTTCTTGGCTTAATTTTTTTTCCTATCCGATCAAGCAAAATATTTTGAAATAATGTGACCAATCCACATCATTCAGGAACGGTTTGGATGATTGACAGTTCCTCCAAAAAGTTACAGTGATCTGATTTCTTTAGAAAATATTTTCATTGAAAATTTCAATGATTCATGCGTGCAGGATAGTGTGGGGATGAAGACCAAGTTATCTTCTATTGCACTTTCTCACCCTTGCCCAAGCTTCCCTTGGGAATATCTGCTATCCTTATACAAGGGTGCGAAACTAAATATTATACGTTAAAATTTGCAAATTCAACACGAAGAACCTCTAGAAAGATTAAAGAACATCCCAAATTGAAAATCTTGAAAAATATAGAAGTATTTATAATTTGTTAAGAATGAACATAATATTTGTTTGTATTATATTTGTATACGCTTTTGTCTCTAGTAGATGTTCGATTGTGTTATTTCCGTGGTTATTTTCTCCTCCAAAGATTAGATCAACACAAATATTCATTTGCTGACATCTTGATCATTTTGTTCTATTAGTTATATTTTATGAAAGTTTATGTATATGGATTTTTTCATTCCATTCCTCGGTCTCCTCGAAATTTTCAAAAAGTTACCGAGCATCAATAGCTATTTTTGACAATTTATCTTCACGTGTGTAGGTTCACACTCATCATAACTAATGATCCAAAAATCGTTTGTAGCATTGAAAACTTATTTAGATCAATTGCCAATATTGTTCAAAACAAGAACGAAGTGAACATATTTTCTAATTGCACCCGGTAGGTAGATTTCTTCACACATCAGATGTGGGTTTTGCCGGAGGGACGGTTAGTGACGGCAGGAGGGGGATTTTTGCGTCTTCACGTCATATGTTGATTGATTAAACAAATTAGTTAAGAACTACTTAGTAGAAACCCAAAAAAATAATTTAGATTATAGAGAAGGTTTAAACAAATTAGAAAAGTACGTTCCATTTTGCAAAAAAAAAAATGGTTGCAACAAGACGCATGAAGAGAGTTCAGAAACACTATGTGTCAATAATATGGCAATAGAATTATTTGGACATTTTCTCAGCGCCATCATTTCACCGCCTTCTACACAAAACATTCGGAATTTGATAAAAACCCATTTTTTCTACGAGCGTGCGCAAAGTAGCCACTTCGCACACTCATTTGCGTGTGCAAAGTAACCTTTTCCCGCACTCAAATGTCAACTCTAATAACTACCTACCAATTTGTTGTTTTAAACTTCGTTTCCATACCAACCAAACTGTAGATAATGCACTTTGTAATGCACAAAATAATGTTCTTGTTACTTTTCCCTTTTCAGTCAAAATCAAAATGAAACACACAATTCTTTTTTTGCGTTAAAAACGCATTCGCCAGTAACGTAAACAAACATTGATAATGACGACTTTCAATCGGCATTTGTGAGTGGTTCTTGCTTGATTTTGGTGCAAATTACTGTGTTTATCGGAAATCTTCGAAATATTTGAGCTGAATACCCTCATCACAAAAACCTGATCATGTATACAAACAAACGGACAATCAAATTTATAAAAGTATAAACGATTAAACGAAGACTGACTGACGCAGCTGTCTAGAGTGTCATGTCAAATCAAAACAGTGTTGCCAATAGCAGGGAATAAGGCGACCAAAGAGGAAATTTTATAAACAGTGATCGGACATGCCCTTGCATTTCAAATATAAAATAAATCAATTATGATTTTGATTATACCCATATTATCCAATTTCTAGCTGCCGCCACAAACTGTTCTTTCAATATAAATATATTGTTAAGCATAAATAATCATTATTCTCAAGTTCTATGTTTTTAAGTGCGTTCAAATAATATATTATCTAAAGTTTTTCGTGTCTAATCTGTGATCGCTCGTGGAAAAAATATTGTTCCTTTCCCGCCCTTAAAGCATATCCGAACACCGCTTCGCGCATATTGTTAGGCTTGAAAATGCGCAACTTTTCTCTGATTTAACCATCTTCGTATCTCTTATGGTTTCCAAGATCCCCATGATAGACATTCTTATCTTGGACACACTGTATAGGCAAGTCAAAAATACAATATAAGTTATTGTTTGGTTCTGCCATTCTTGCGCTATTTCAGTTTTAGGTTTCATTCTCTATCATTTAAACCATAGATCTCAATAACAAGGGAAATAACGCCCATACCTTTAGCATTGGATGTTTCGACCCAAACACAATAATAGAAGAGGCCGGCTTTGTTTTTGTTTACTTACCGGTGAAATGATAAAGTGTCCGCCTGGTTTTGCTTTTTGGCCAAACACTACAGACTTTCTAGTCATTGTTTTATCAATAAAACACTAAGATGCCAATTCTGTGCACTCCTGTAAGCGAATCCGTAACTCTTTAATATTAAACATAATACATATTTTGGTCAAATATTAAATAATCATATTATAGGGAAAATAGAACAGTAGTTGACCCATAGTTATTAAATTGCTTCACACACAGTTTCGCATATCGTTATTATAAACAAACATGATGTAAGGTGTATGTTTTCATAGGACAGCACCGACAAGTAATAATTATATCGCAAGAATGCAAGATCATCACATTCTTCCAGCCTGAGCACTCTTAATACGTACGCTCTGTTATGGATTATTTTCAGTATTTAAAGATGTACAGGGTGTTCACAGATAAATGGACCCCCCATTAACTTTTCAATTTCATGTTTTGGAAGAAAAGGTTTCAAAGGAAAGTCTAATGGTTCAAAGTGAATTTTGTGAAGACAAGGTTTTCACATATACAGGGTGTTTCAGAACTTCTGGGCGAGGTCCAACTTTCTTATTTCAAATCACAACCCTATTTTTTCGCTTGATTTTTGCATTCTCTGGAAAATTCTGAACATTTTTCATATAGCATAGCCTATACCCAAACTCAACCAACAAGAAGATATTAATCAGAAATTTGCTATTTTTTCGAACATGTTTTGAAATATATGGTATTATTTGGAAACCTTGCATGGGAACGAGGTAGTTGTTAGTAGATGTCAACTTCTCAAAAATGATTTGAAAAACTAATAGGGTGACCCAATTTTATCCGACAATATTTGAAATTCAGATTCTACTAATTAAAATGAACAATCTTCATTCTATGGGCATTTATTCTGAAAGACGACGAAATAGCCACTCGAACCATGACAAAATCTATTAGAAGTTGATTATGCAGGGAATGAGTGATTAGAAATATAAACACTCTTATATTCAACGCAACGTCTATTCAGTTCAGAATATTACAAACGACTTAACTAAAATAGAAATACAACCTTCCGCATGGCACGAAACAAACAAGAAAACCTGCTTGGACGAAAAGGTGTTTTTCGGCTCCACAATAATCAATAAGGAACAGAACTTGTTACGCATCTTCAATATTGGAAAATACAACATTCTCCCTCAATATTAAAGGTGCTTTCAAAGAATAAAATATTCAATAATCTTCCCTTGAACACACTCAAAAAAACTTAACTTAATACTTCCCAGATATGGTCACAGATTTTGATTTTGCTCTAACGGAGTGCCTACCGTATTGCAGTTTGACATTTCAAATCTATCAAGTAACTTTTCAATATATTGTTCTTGGCTAATTTTTAATTCGCCCTTCGAACGATTTCTGTTAACCTTAATGCCGAGAATATTTGATATCGGTCCAAGATCTTTGATGTGGAAATGTTTATTTAGTTCAATTTTCAAACGTTCTGCCTCTTTGTGGTCATTATAGAAAACAAAGAAATCTTCAACGTAAAGCGCTATAATTATAATTGAATCTGCCAAATGCTTAAAGAAAATGCATGGCTCTATTTTTGATTGTACGAAATTCAAATCCAATAACACATTATTTGCTTTCTCATACCACAATTTGGCTGATTGTTTGAGGCCGTATATGGCCTTTTTAAGTCGACAAACTTTACTTTCTGACCCCGGCTCTATAAACCCTTCGGGTTGACACATAAAAATTTCCTCATCAATGTCACCATTCAAGAAAGCAGTTTCTACATCTAAATGGACTGCTTCTAAGTCTAATTCAGCTGTCATTGCCAATAATAACCTTAAATTGCTAAATCTTATAACGGGTGAAAAAGTTTCCGAGTAATCTACCCCATACTTTTGAGTAAACCCCTTTGCTACAAGTCTGGCTTTATATGTTACTATATCTCCATTATGATCCCTTTTAATTTTGAAAACCCACTTATTTTTAACAATATTTTTGTTGCCAGGTTTGTCAACTAATTCCCAAGCATTGTTTGCCTTGAACGCCTCGAGTTCATTTTTGATAGCTTTGTGCCATTCTGCACTTCTCGCGCTTGACAATGCTTCAGAAAGAGTTGTTGGTTCTAAATTGTCAGATATAGTTAACATGGCAACATCTGAATCGTAATCAGTAATACAATCACCATACCTTTGTGGTTGTCTTTTTACACGTAGAGGATACCTAGATTCATGATTTTCAGGTTCACTTTCACTTGTTTGATTTTCGTCTGCACTCACTAGCACTTCACTGTCCTCTTCTGGATTTTCCTCTTGAAAATGAGGAGTCGCAGCTGGCGTATCTTCTTGGCCAACATCATCATCTTCACTGTCTTGCACCATCAGGGGAACAGCTTCTTGTGTAGCCGGTTCAACTGGAATCGTTGATGTGCTGTCTGAAAGCTGGTCTTCTAAGAAAACGACATCCCTGGCTATTTTTAGACTGTGATCAATTGGGTCTAAAAGCCTGTATCCAACACTCGTCTCGGAATACCCGACAAATATGTATTCCCTGCTTTTATCATCAAGCTTTTTTCGTTTAACATCGGGAATGTGAACATAACCACGGCATCCAAATATTCTGAGATGGCTCAAATCAACCTTTTTGCCTGTCCATTTTTCTTCTGGGGTTTTACCACGTATTTTCTTCGTTGGTGAACGGTTCAGAAGATAGACTGCGGTATTGGCAGCTTCTGCCCACATTTGCTTTTCACTGTTTGAGTCGACAAGCATTGAACGTACCTTTTCAAATATGGTCCGATTGTAGCGTTCAGCTACTCCATTTTGCTGTGGTGTGTAAGGTACTGTTTTTTCATGTTTTATTCCACGATCTTTCAGGAACTTCCTCAAACGCTCATTACAATATTCTCCCCCATTGTCGGTCCTCAGAACTTTGATTTTTCGTTCTGTTTGATTTTCTACCATACAGCAGAACTCCTTGAAAACTTCTGGAACTTCACTTTTATTTTCCAGAAAATAACAAAATACTTTTCTGGTGTTGTCATCAATCAGGGTAAACAAATATTTTTTGCCACCCCATGATTTCACCTCCATAGGACCTGCAAGGTCTGAATGTATCAAGTCCAGTTTGTTTGGTGCGACTTCTTTATCCTTTTTAAAAGGGAAAGGTTTTCTAGCCTGTTTGCCTTTGATGCAACTCTCACAATATTTTTGATTTGTACTTTCATTATATAACACACCTGTTGCCAAGCCATTTTTCAACAAAGCCATGCTATAATGATTGAGGTGACCAAGGCGTCTGTGCCATACCATCTGAGAATCAAGGAGTTTCGCCACATTCACAGACTCCGCCATGACATCCAGTTTGTATAAACCATCGACATTCGCTGCAGTAGCTATGGGTTCTCCCTTAATCCGACAATCACCATCATCAATTATTTTGCATCCTTGTGAGTCAAAATGTACACAGTGTCCTTTTGAAACAATCTCACTCACTGACAATAGATTTACTGACAGATTTGGAACATATTTAATTTTTGATATGATCTGTTCAGTTCTATTCGGTTTCAATTTCACAACACTGTTTCCGGTTCCTCTGACGGAGAGTTTTGCGTTATCTGCCACAAACACATGCTGCCCTGAGTCTTCATCTGTTAGCTCCAAAAGAAGTTCTCTGTTTCCAGTCATATGGGAGGAGGCCCCGCTGTCAATGTACCAGACTGTATCACGTACATTATTCACACTTAAAGCTGCAGCAAACAAAGCTTTCCGTCCATTTCCACTACATTTATTTTTATTCGGCGTTTCATAGTTGTTTGAAGAACTGTTTTTATTTTGAGAACACTGATTTTTGTAATGGCCTTTTTGTTTGCAATTCCAACACCATGGAGATTTTTTAATTTTCTTCGTGACTAGTGCACAGTCACCAGTATGTTTACTATTCTGCCATTTTTGGTCCTGCAGCAATTTAGTTTTCACAAAGTCCGATGTTATGTCAACTCCTGAATTTTCAAGTGCCATAACCATTGGCTCATAATCCGCTGTGAGTCCCTGCAGCATAATAACACCTAGGAATTCATCATCTAGCGGTTTTCCCATGGATCCAAGTTGTTGGGACAGAGCCAGGACTTCATTAACATACTCCTCCATAGTGCCAAAATTTTCCAGTTTGATGGAACATAGATTTCTTAATAATCCTAGTCGCCTATGAAGTCCTTTGTCTTCAAATGCATTTTCAAGGGACTTCCACGCTTCGCTGGCTGTTTTTGCTTGGGTCACATGAGGATACGTCGACTTATCCAGAGAAAGAATTATTTTTGAGAGAGCCTTCTCCTCACGACGAGCTTTTGTAGCACTATCCACTGTAGACGGCCACTCCTCAGTTATGCAGTTCCAAAGTCCGTCTAATTTCAATAACGCACCCATCTGGAACTTCCAGTCGCTGTAATTTGCACGACCTTTGAGCTTGTCAACAGCCGCCCCAATGTTTGAACTTTCGTTAACCGCCATTCTATCTTTATCACGACGACGAATGCACAACCCCGTGTACTACCGAACTAATAAACAAAAGAAACGCGTTATCTAATCACTCCCACGAGCCCTGGGCCCATAACCTATTAGAAGTTGATTATGCAGGGAATGAGTGATTAGAAATATAAACACTCTTATATTCAACGCAACGTCTATTCAGTTCAGAATATTACAAACGACTTAACTAAAATAGAAATACAACCTTCCGCATGGCACGAAACAAACAAGAAAACCTGCTTGGACGAAAAGGTGTTTTTCGGCTCCACAATAATCAATAAGGAACAGAACTTGTTACGCATCTTCAATATTGGAAAATACAACAAAATCTACTTAAACAATAGGAGTTTCATTCATTTTCAAAAAAGCTTCCTAAAAGAATCTAAATATTTTAAAGGTTTTCATAGAATAAAAATTGTTCATTTTAATTACTCAGTAGAATCCGAGGTAGAATCTTAATTTGAAATATTGTAGGATAAAACTGGCTCACCCTGTATGAATATAGAGAATATTTCAACTTTGTCCTCTTCGCAATATAACATGTTCAAATCTTTCTTGACAAGTTGACATCTATCGACAACCACTTCATTTTCAAGGTTTCGAAATAATACCATACATTTTAAAACATGCTCGAAACAAAAGCAAATTTCTGACGTTAATATCTATTTATTTGTTGGATTTGTGTATAGGGTATGCGATATGAAAAATGTTAAGAATTTTCCGGAGAATGCAAAAATCAAACAAAAAAAAGGGTTGTAATTTGAAATATAAAAATTGGACCACGCCCAGGAGTTCTGAAATACCCTGTATATGTGAAATGCTCGTTTTCACAAAATTTACTTTGAACCAATAAACTTTCATTCGAAACATTTTTTTCCCAAACATCAAATTAAAAAGATAATGGGGGCGGTCCATTTATCTGTGAACACCCTGTACATATTGTATAATAAATCAGTATTAAACCAAACGGTGTTTCACAACATACAATCAACGACACAAACCTAAACCAGTTACACGGTATAGAGCTATCAGCACAATATCAAAAGGTCATCCTCGACATTGGAGACGCCTTTAAAGTAACTTTCTATAAGCTCATAACCGATTCTGGAATCATGATTGCCAAACACCCGATCGTAAATAGATACGATTATTTATGATTTTATGTAAAATATAGATAGAATTGTCTATGAGCTTAAAGAAGCTTACAGTAGTGCACAGAATTGGGCACTAAAGAGCGCAATTTTTAATAGAAACTAATTCACAGAGCAAGGTTTTCTCCTGGACAAGTATTCTTGAATATCTGGGAGGAGAAATTTTGCGAGAAGTGGGCGTGACCTCACAATCTGATTATTAAATTTTGTTGTTGAAGTCGATTTTGTCACCGGCCTCATGTCAGGGTTTTGCGACTAGACGTTATTTTTTTTTGATGACAGATAAGTCATTTGTGACCAAAAACTGAAGATTAATGGAATTATGAGTGTTAGGTATTGGTTATTTAGCAGGTTAGCAGGATTATTTTATTTTTCCGAGTATTTTTTTATACATATAGCTTAAGAACATTCAGGGCACCAACATCGCTGAAAAAAAAAGCAAATATTCACATGAGAGATAACTGGGTTAGTGATATTTGTTTCGTTACTTGTCTTGTAATTTTAAGTCTATGATTTGAACTATCTCAATAAATCATCGTTGCTAGGGAAAATGGATTTACCTCGTGCAAACATCTCAATAGCCCTTGCTTTCTCATCATTTGTGAGCGTATGATGAAACATTTTAGCAAAGAAATATTAGCTCGATTTTATCTGATACACCACTGATTTATGACACGATTTATGCGTATTGAATAGAACTACTGCTAACATGGGATTGAAAATTTGACATGGAGATCCCTTTGTTGAGTCCTGAAAAAACGCACTGTATCCTACTCCCAATCCTCGAACGTTGAACGACTGGAATAAGCATAACACCCCACCGTAGGTTATTTCTTTGAATCGATAACATTTTGTTTTTGTTTTGAAATTGACAACGTCGCAACATACGTTTGTATCGTTTGAACCATATACTTATAATTGTATTTATAAGTATATGGTTTGAACTAACATTAAACAGATATCACAGGTTTCTATCTATCAAGAATACATGCTAGACGATTCTAGTTAGACCTCTACAGAAAACTCAGTGTTGAAGTAAGTAGAAAGTCATTTATTGTAACCATTAATTCCAATTTTCTATGTAAAGAAAATACCTTGGTCAACGAAATCACAAAACTGACAACTATGGTTCCATTTTTTTTTTGGTCTTGATACTCAAACTTCATTGGTTGAAATCCAGCCAGTAAAAAGTGTTTCTTTTGACAATGTTTATGTTATGTTGTTTCAGCTTATTTGCGATGAGATCGATCCAATCCAACCGTCGATGAATAAGCCCCACAAAAGCAGCACTTTTTTGGCATAATTGCAACACAAAATCCGCGTTACGATAACAGATAAAATTATTTTTGTCTGGAAAAGGAAAGCTGTCAGTGCCAACGCCATGGCAACACATTTCACATGGTTCGATTCATATATCCGACATTGCCGTTGTGGTAAAAATTCCTTTGTTCAACTTCTTAGTGTGAAAGTTCGAGTATTCAACGCAAGTAGTAAAAGCGATGAAAAAAAGGCTACACTAATATTAAAGAGAAATACATTTATTGTTTCGATGTTAGTGAACTTCAAGTCATTATTATTGAAAATTGGTGACAGACAATCTGGTGAAAGGACTTTCAAGAAAGTAGATATGGCGGTTTGCTTTTCCCCTTTCCCCCATGTTTATATTGACATCTTTGACTCACACAACAATGTTTGTTTATGCTTCTAGTCCTTCAACGTCCCAACAATAGCATATATTTCATCGAAATGTCACTCAGCTACTATTATTTAAAATAAAAGCTTCGTTCGCAGATCCAATTCCGAAACAGTTCAGGGACTATTCGAATGCGCATTCCGTGAAACAGCGTTCGTGGTGCAGAGATCCTGAATTATTAGTAATAGTTCCGTGTTCGCGGATCATGTCGGATCGGTCCATAACTGATTCTGCATCCCAGATTTTGTGTCGGACTGCCAGTTCAGTTCTGCTGCACCGGCGCAGTTCTATAAGGATCAATTTCGGATCTATCCTGTCTGACATCTGACACGGACTGTTTTTTTTTCTCGCCATTTATGCCAGACATACGTTGCTTTCTTCATGAATATTCAGTTTAAAGAGCTGAGATATAGTGATGTGAGATAAAGGATGAATGTGAGTCAGAGTGAGCATAAAAATCAACCATGATTGACCCAAATGACGAATGATTCTCCTCACCAAAACCAATGTGTGTTGAATAATGGATGATGTTAGGTTAACTTCTTCAAAACATACACAAATCACAGCAAATTTGCATTTTTTTTGCAATGTTTTTCAACCTTTTTCCGAGATTTTCTAAAAAAGTTCCAAAATCAACAGACTGTTTTGTTGATTAAATTTATGACACTTCTTCTCTTAGCCAGGGTTTATTGGAAAGACCAAACATTCGGCTAATACTTTTAGAATGGTTCCTATATTAAACTAAACGGAAATAATGTTACACCTGACAGTTGCAGTTCTCAGTTCAGAATTCGTTCGCGATAAGACAAAATTCGGAATAGGTTCATAACTAGGCATGCGCATAAGTTAGTCCCAAATTAGTTCGAGACTGGTTTGGAATCTGTTTTGAATATGATCCGTGAACAAAACCAATATCATTATTGACTCGTTCTACTATTTGGCTATTATTTTTCGGAATAATACATGGGATCTCCAAGGAAACTTTCCAAAATATAATAATAATCGACCAACGAAAATATTTGAACAGTACCACAACATCGATTTTTATTAACGATAACTATCTAGAAATACTAATAGAAATAGAAAAAATAACTCACGTGTGAATACACCGCCTTTGGAATTCCAACGGAAATTTACCAAAAGTATCCATTTCTTTGAACCACAGTCTCTCCAATAGCGCATTTGTCCAGTCGGTATCGGATCTGAACATTCTCAAATGCCAAATAAAGTTCAATACAGATTCTCTGTTGGATGTTATTAGTCTTGTTGTACTCGCTAGTTCGTCCAGCATTGAATGAATTAGATGCATTTTCAAAGCCTACATGGAAAAATTGGGTAAATGAAATATGTATTCTTTTTTTTTCATTTAAAATTTAAACTTGCTTGCGCAATGTCAAACTAAACTTTGCAGAGCTCGTACGTCAAAACGATTGATTTAACGAAAAAAAAGTTATTACGCAAAAATTGTACGGAGAAAATAGAGCGTGTAGAGGAATTGAAATATTTGGGTATCTGCGTGGGCCAAAACCTCAAATGGACACATTCAGATGACCAGCACGAAGTTAAGATGCATTGTTTCTAAACTGAAAATAATATCAAGAATAGTAAACTTTGAATTGGCTAGAGTATTCGACTATGCTCTATTCCAGTAGGTGTTATAATAGCTAGTTGGGTGGAGTGGGGCATATTCCAGCAATGTCAGGTTTCTCTTTTCACCTCAAAAATACGCCCTTGAGGTGATATTTATAAAAACATCTCAGATACCCATCCACTCTATAGATTTGTCTATTTTAAAACCTCGGTTATCTATTGCAAGAAAAACTCATTTCTCTTTATCAAGTCAAACACTATGTATAAAACCACATTCTCTAATAAAGATAAACACGGAAGAGTCAAATATAATTTGACTCTAGCCCAAAGACAAGCAGTTCATATAGGACCTGAAATTTTAAATAGTTTACCTGAAGAATTCCGAAAATCAACATTAAATGGCTTTAAATGTAAATTAAAATATCACCTTTTGACAAAACTACCAGATATATAGGTCTCATTTAAGATCATCAACAAATAAATTCTATAAAACTACGGTGTGACTGCCAATAATCAAAATTAATTTAACTTGTCTCCATATGTTTAGCTAAATACCGAATGTCCATGAATATTCTGTGAACATAGGATGTGATATTCTTAGAACATAGAACCCACTAGAACTAGCGAACACCCTGTATAGTTATAAGATCATTGGTCACTACAATAAACATGTTAGTATTTACATCTCCTCCGTTGAATTCGTTCAACGTTGCCTTGTTGCAAATAAAAATCACTCAGAATTTTTCACTTTTTATCAAATGGGATTAACCCGTGTAATAACGAGGATATGTTTTATTTTTTATTTGTTTCAATATCGTTGGTGTTATAGGACAGTCATAATTCACTGATTATTGATAAGTTTTGTTGACATGAATCAGCTGTTCGGCCATAAAAAATATTGAAATTTGAACAAATTGAAAGAGCCGACAACAGTGTTCCGGGGAGCTTCACGCTATGATTGGTTAAAATGACTATTAGCTGTGATTGTTTCATCTCAAATAGGCGCATCGGAATTTTCTATGTGTTGCCAGATGTATTTCGTTGCATCGTGTCTGCATAAGTAACTAAGGTTCATGGAAAAATATAGGTCCCATTGAAAATGTTTTATTATCGCTAGTGATCTGCGAATGTACATATTATATAATTGGTAACTTCCGGAGATGCACTCATAGAGTATAGACTATTCTTAATAAAGATAAAAATACCTTGACTACAAGGTAGCTGCTTATTAAATTTGCAGTTTGGCAAACTCGCAAGAATTCCTCTCTCCCCTCAATGTATAAACATGTGACACACAAAGAGACGTCGTGCTATATCTAGTTGTTGGAAAATCATTGGTGATATTAATATCACTCTACATTGTTATTATACAAAATTCGTAAATAAATCCAAAATATCGTTAAACCCACTGTTAAGCAGCACAGCACAAATTTTAATTTACAGTACTGCTCTAATAACTTGTTAAAATTAGGTATAAGATAGAATGTACAGTGCTTTCAATTTAATTTTTCACACTTTCAAACGGCTGTAAAATATTTATTTTTTGAGCTAAAAGGTCGACCAAAAAAAGGAATTGTAGAATTTTTAGTAAAGTTTTGTGCTATTGAGTCAAATATGTTCTTAACTGTCAAATGTCAAGATTATTGACATAATTTACTTTTTTCAAAATGGCACACCCTATATATCATTACATATTTAGAAAGATGTCTTTTTTCTGATCACGAAAATATAGCACACATGCCCTTTCTATTCAATAGTCTGGAGGAAATTGGTATAAATCTGATAAAAATTGTAATTTACAGGCGTGTTTTATTTTGCTTGCAATAACTTTCATAGTTCTTGTTCTGAATATTTACTAAAATATAGAAGATTTTCTGGTTTGGTTTGGTTTTAATGAATTACTCGAATCAAGAAGTATACACATTTATTTATTTTTACCAACTTAGTGTAAAGGAAACAGTATTCACGTATAACATTTGACAATTCGAGTGCAACCCTGACAATTATTGAAAACAAATGAATAGACTCATGTACCTTCATGTTAAAAAATTACAATTTCAATCATATTTATACCAATTTGCGCTAAACTAGTGCATGGAAAGGTCATATTATGTGCTATATTTTCGTGATCAGAAAAAAGACGCTTTTCTAAATATGTGATAATATATAGGGTGTGCCATTTAAAAAAGTTTGTCAATAATTTTGACATTTGACAGTTAAGAAAATATTTGACTTAATTGCACAAAACTTCACGAAAAACCCTACAATTCCTTTCTTTGGTCGACCTTTTAGCTCAAAAAATAAATATTTTACGGTCTTTTGAAAGTGTGACAAATTAAATTGAAAGCACTGTACATATTGTCAATCAGAATTTGGGAAATAAATTGAATTGAATTTTTTTACCAGGGAGCGGCTACTCTACAATCTAGCAAAATATTTAAAAAAGTAGGTATATTTTTTAGAGCATTCATCAATACTTGATGATCATGAAGCAAAAGATGAGAGGCCAGAAGAAGCTGGAAATATTACGTGCAGAAGCAGAAACGAAATGAAATTGCTGCGGTAATACATTCACGTCAGATCAAGTAGTCAAGATATGTAAAGATGAAACATAACTACCGGTAAAGTCGGTTTACTTTGACCCTGGAGGTTAACTTCGGCATCACGTCTATTTTTTTTATTTTTAAGGGTTTTTCAATTTTTTCCGGGGATTATCTTTGTTTTAAACCTGTAACAAAGAAACACATTAACTCAAAATGAGAAAACGTTGGTGACAAAGTTACTCTCCAGGGCCAAAGTAACCCAGCGTTACGTTAACAGTTTTGAGTAAACACATCCATTTTTATTCATATCAAATAATAGATTCAAAAGTTTTGCATCAGGGTAAAATGAGTTAAAACCTGGATCCTGCATCAGTTATCAGAGAAGTAATGATTCATTTGCGAACTTCAATCCATTTGTCAGTTTACGTGTCCAGGCGATTTTTTCCGAAAAATTGTTTGGTGTCCTTCTTTCGCGTTCAAATAGGACACTTTTATTCTGTGAAGCTTTTGATAAAAATGGCAACCAATATTCCAAATAGGGGCAAAAATTATGTACTCTCTGAACATTTCACAATGATTGAAAAAAGCATAGTCTAGCTATAAAATTTTGAACTTGACAAAAATTACCAAGTTTCCATGATTTCTTCAAAAATTGGCAAAAATAGGTCAAAAAGAGAGCAAGTTCAAAATTGTATAGCCAGACTATCCTCTGTTCAATTATTATGAATTTTTCAAGAAGTACATAGGTTTTCCCCTCTTTCGAATGGTGCTAACCATTTTTATCAAAAACTACACAGAAGAAAGTTTTAAAAAGTGTCCTTTTTTGAAAGCGAATAAAGGACACTAAAAAAAAAACTGACGTTGGCATCACAGATCAGTTGTCACCTTTTGAATTTAAATAGTTTTTAGAAATCAATAAAATGGTAGTCTGATAGAAGGAATTTATCAGAATTATGCGCCCAAGTGTTCTACAATTCAACGGCGCGGCGACTGCCATAGATTTGTTAGCTTTCTCTGGTAAGTAAGAAAGTTATTATTTATGCCTGGTTTATACAACACATTCATAAGCATAAGCATAACTTTATTCATAAGCACAAAAGTTGATCGTATGGTTTCTTATGAACGCGTTTATACAAAGTTGATGATTTTCATCGTCATGTATAAAGTTATGCAAAAATCGGAACAGCGCAGGCGACATTTCTGACAATCTACGTTAGTAGTCAAATATAGTCCTGTCTTCATGTAAGTACTTATGAAGTTGTATAAACCACCTCAAAGTTACGCATATATTTACGACTGTGCTTATGAGTAAAGTTATGCTTATGCTTATGAATTTGTTGTATAAACCAGGCATTATTCAAGAATTTTTTAAATGATAACCTAATGTATGTGATTGTTGTACAATAAGGGTGTTACTTGATGATGACCGTTATTCCAAGGACGCATTCCTGAACCAAATTCAAGAAGAAAAGGTCCTATAAACATTTATCTTGAATAATCTATTTTTCGAGAGACAGGGTGTTGAAGGTGTTGGAAAAAACGGATTCATATCTCCAAGATCCTTTTCAAATTTTGTTGAATTTTGGCAGTATTTTTCATTATGATAACACGCTAAATTAGCACTTACTAGATGGTCATGATACTACAACAAACGAACAAACAAGATATGCTCATCTTTCCCGGTGAC